>CM038717.1:37889835-38032335 GCA_021613375.1 Megaleporinus macrocephalus
AGCATGAAGAACACCGTCTGCCACAGCACAGCTCAATAATCAGTGCTACAAGGAGGAAGATGGAGATTAAAATAAAAATTGCAATCTGGAAGAAAAGCAAGCAGAATATTGTCAGTATGTTGTTTATGTACAGTTTCCAGCAGTGTTAATTTTGACAGCAAATTTTGATTTAGTCTTAGTCGTAGTCTTTTGACTAAAATGTAATTTAGTTTTAGTCATAATTTAGTATCTGAATTGTTTTTAGTTTTAGTCTAGTTTTAGTCGACTCATTATCATAAGAATATAGTCTAGACTAAACCTACAGTCAATTCAGTCGACTAAAGTATAAAGGGTGTAAAATGTAATGCTTTTTCTTCTGTTCCCTTCAATTATTTAAGTCATTATATATACTTACACGAAATAAAACATTTATTAACCAGTTATAGAATATTACTCATGTTTGAAAGACCAATACACATATAAACAGATTTAACAAACAACATGAATAAGTGAATAAGAGAAAACTGTTATTTTATCCTTTTTATTTATTATTTCTTACTTATTTAATAATTGTTACTAGTGCTGTCAATCTAATTAAATGACATGCTCTGTGATTAACTAATCTACATTAATTGCATTTATCACTTTTTGCTAGGAAAATATTTTTAATTGTTCAATTCAAATACATTTTAGCATAACAGTAAATCAAAAAATGTAAAACTGCCACATCTCCAGATCACAGTGTTCACTAGAGACTCACACTGCACATTACGTGCACTAATAAATTGTAAATAAAACTAGCTAAACTTTGTGTGTACGGAGAGAGTTGGGACATGGTAATCAAACATAGATGGTTGGAGTTAGCTAGCTAGTCTCCCGACTCTGGCTCTGCAAATATAGTGTTTCACCTGCTTCCCACATACCTGATCAACTAATCTGATCATTAACACCACCTTACTGAGTTAATACAGCGCTTCACCTGCTTCCTACATACCTGATCAACTAATCTGATCATTAACGCCACCTTACTGAGTTAATACAGCGTTTCACCTGCTTCAACACATACCTGATCAACTAATCTGATCATTAACACCACCTTACTGAGTTAATACAGCGCTTCACCTGCTTCCCACATACCTGATCAACTAATCTGATCATTAACACCACCTTACTGAGTTAATACAGCGCTTCACCTGCTCCCCACATACCTGATCAACTAATCTGATCATTAACGCCACCTTACTGAGGTAATACGGCGTTTCACCTGCTTCCCACATACCTGATCCAACTAATCTGACCATTAACACCACCTTACTGAGTTAATACAGCGTTTCACCTGCTTCCCACATACCTGATCAACTAATCCGATTATTAACGCCACCTTACTGAGTTAATACAGCGCTTCACCTGCTTCCCACATACCTGATCAACTAATCCGATCATTAACGCCACCTTACTGAGTTAATACAGCGCTTCACCTGCTTCCCACATACCTGATCAACTAATCCGATCATTAACGCCACCTTACTGAGTTAATGCAGCGCTTCACCTGCTTTCCACATACCTGATCAACTAATCCGATCATTAACGCCACCTTACTGAGTTAATACAGCGTTTCACCTGCTTCCCACATACCTGATCAACTAATCTGATCATTAACGCCACCTTACTGAGGTAATACGGCGTTTCACCTGCTTCCCACATACCTGATCAACTAATCTGATCATTAACACCACCTTACTGAGTTAATACAGCGTTTCACCTGCTTCCCACATACCTGATCAACTAATCTGATCATTAACGCCACCTTACTGAGGTAATACGGCGCTTCACCTGCTTCCCACATACCTGATCCAACTAATCTGACCATTAACACCACCTTACTGAGTTAATACGGCGCTTCACCTGCTTCCCACATACCTGATCCAACTAATCTGATCATTAACACCACCTTACTGAGTTAATACAGCGTTTACAGCAGGACACGCTCTAAACTGTACAGGACAGTGTGCTTTCAGGACTAGGATTAAGAAAGGCTAAGTTAGCGTTAGCAGTGGTAAAGCTAGCTGACGGTGGTCATGGGGGGCTGATGTCCAGCGCGGTGGTGATTTTCTCTAAACACAGACGCTAAACTCTCTCTGCTGACACTGTCTAAATAACTTAGTTCCATCATGAGTAGCGACAGGTCACAGGCTTGTACAGTGTTCCCGGGTTTAGACCAAATTTGTGTAAGTGTGCGTTTGATTGACGGCTACTCGGCTTCTCTCGCCTCTCCATATACGCCGAAGTACTTATGATTGGATGTTTTCCTAACTTGTCCCCGCCTTTCACAAAACTAAATCAGTTCTGATTGGATGTCGTCCCTGCTAAACATTTTAGTCTCGTTTTATTCGTTGACTGAAGTGTCAATCAATTTCGTCATAGTTTTTATCCTGTTATGTAGTGTTTATTTAGTCAGCCTCTCGTTTCCGTCATGAAAAAAAGGCTAGTTGACGAAAACCATGACGAAAATAGTTCGTCAACGAAATGAACACTGGTTTCCAGTTAAACATTCATTCAGTACCAGGTTTTTATTCTCCAGCATCAGAAAAACCACCAGGCGACACATTTAACAGAAAATCATAAGCATCTAAATGTACAATGTTAATAGATGTTTTAGTGTTTAGTGTGTTTAGAACAGCTTCCACACCAATGTTAGATACTAAACCAACAATCTCATTTATTTTACCCACTGTTTTCAGTTTACAAATTCATTTGTAAACTGTGCTATTTTAATTTGCATCATCAGTTCAAGGTAAACAGGAAATACATTTGCAAATGAGGCGTTAACAGCACAATGTCCCTTTAATGAAAATGAAAACCAATATTATTAGTACAAAAATGTAATAATGTAATTTGATAACTAATGCCTTTGATTTAATGTGTTACGGTGCATTTTTGGAGAGCAACATGCAGTTAGCCTCTAACAGTTAGAGGCTGTTAAATAATTTAAAAGCCCATATTGGCCATAGTTAGTGCCTAACCAATGACAATATGTGCATTTAAATTATTTAATTTGGCAGAAATTTGAAAAATCTGTGGAATTTTCTTTCAAAAGTACAAAGCTTACCTTTGATACGTAAATTGCATAGTTCTGACGATCAGTCTGTGTTTCTTCTTTATCACACCATTTCAGTGGAAGCTGTTCAGTGCTGTTCAGTGCATTTACTGGGGTTATCAAACATGCCATGTATCTGCCATCATTGAAGAACAGGAGCAGCCAAAGAAGAGGTGGAATTGAACAGGTCAGAATTTTCATATATTTCTCTGTAGAGTCAGTTTTTGGAGCTTCAGTCTGTGTAGAGACAGTTGTTGTAGGTTTAGTCTCTATAGAGACCGTTGTTGTAGATTTAGTCTCTAAACAGACAGATGCTGTAGGTTCAGTCTCTATAGAGACAGATGTTGTAGGATCAGTCTGTGTAGAAACAGTTATAATCCGTTTAGTCTCTGTGGAGTCAGGTTTTGTAAATTTAGTCTCTATAGAGACTGTTGTTGTAGGTTCAGTCCGTGTAGAGATAGGTGTTGTAGATTTAGTTTCAGTTGGAACTCCATTTCCGAGTCTGTACTTCCACATGTAAACGCCAAAGTTCAAAGTAACAATTAAGGGCATCACCAGGTACAAAGAGAAAATGAAGACTGCAGCTGTACGATTACATGGACACACAAAGTCTTGCTCGAAAAGTTTTTCTAGAAGAATAAGACCCAGATTGGGTACCAGGTAATTATTCGCCAGGTGCTGTTTTAAAAAGTCTATCAGTTTTCCCAGAACCATTTCTAAAGAGGACAGCACAAACTGTCAGCACAGAATTTAAACTAGTCCTTCACTGCCGACACCAGCTTTAAGACTGAAACAAACTGCTCCGCCTGAGTATCACACAGTCTACAAGAGAAAACAGGAAGCTTTGTGGTCTCCACAGACAGACACTGCAGGTGATGCTCACTGGGGTAGAATTTGATGATCATGTGAACACAAAGTTAACGCAGTAAATCAGAGCAGTAATAATTATCTTTGATTATTTTTGAATTGCTGTGAAACTATTAAGTTGTGGCAAAGCCAGTGGCAATGTCTTTATTGAAGAATTCACAAATTTAGAGGGGGATCCAGTCAGGACTTACACCTTAAAGCAAATAATTTGTTTTTATTTAAATATTTAGTGTTATGGCTCTTTTCTGGGGGGTCAGCAGAAAAATCCATATGGGACCCAAAACAATTAATTGAAACCTGTCAAGTGCGTAAACTAGATGACCTGTTATTTACAGCTGTATATATATATATGGTGGCACGGTGGTGTAGTGGTTAGTACGGTGGTGTAGTTGTTAGTACGGTGGTGTAGTGGTTAGTATGGCGGTGTAGTGGTTAGTACGGTGGTGTAGTGGTTAGTACGGTGGTGTAGTGGTTAGTACGGTGGTGTAATGGTTAGTATGGCGGTGTAGTGGTCAGTACGGTGGTGTAGTGGTTAGTACGGTGGTGTAATGGTTAGTACGGTGGTGTAGTGGTTAGTATGATGGTGTAGTGGTTAGTACGGTGGTGTAGTGGTTAGTACGGTGGTGTAGTGGTTAGTACGGTGGTGTAATGGTTAGTATGGTGGTGTAATGGTTAGTACGGTGGTGTAGTGGTTGGTATGGTGGTGTAGTGGTTAGTACGGTGGTGTAGTGGTTAGTATGGTGGTGTAGTGGTTAGTACGGTGGTGTAGTGGTTAGTATGGTGGTGTAGAGGTTAGTATGGTGGTGTAATGGTCAGTACGGTGGTGTAGTGGTTAGTATGGTGGTGTAATGGTCAGTATGGTGGTGTAGTGGTTAGTATGGTGGTGTAATGGTTAGTACGGTGGTGTAGTGGTTAGTACGGTGGTGTAGTGGTTAGTACGGTGGTGTAGTGGTTAGTAGGGTGGTGTAGTGCTTAGTAAGGTGGTGTAGTGATTAGTATGGTGTTGTAGTGGTTAGTATGGTGGTGTAGTGGTTAGTAAGGTGGTGTAGTGGTTAGTAAGGTGGTGTAGTGGTTAGTATGGTGTTATAGTGGTTAGTACGGTGGTGTAGTGGTTAGTACGGTGGTGTAATGGTCAGTATGGTGGTGTAGTGGTTAGTATGGTGGTGTAGTAGTTAGTATGGTGATGTAGTGGTTAGTATGGTGGTGTTGTGGTTAGTACGGTGGTGTAGTGGTTAGTACGGTGGTGTAGTGGTTGGTACGGTGGTGTAGTGGTTAGTATGGTGGTGTAGTGGTTAGTACGGTGGTGTAGTGGTTAGTATGGTGGTGTAGTGGTTAGTACGGTGGTGTAGTGGTTAGTATGGTGGTGTAATGGTCAGTATGGTGGTGTAGTGGTTAGTACGGTGGTGTAGTGGTTAGTACGGTGGTGTAGTGGTTAGTATGGTGGTTTAGTGGTTAATACGGTGGTGTAATGGTTAGTATGGTGGTGTAGTGGTTAGTAGGGTGGTGTAGTGCTTAGTAAGGTGGTGTAGTGATTAGTATGGTGTTGTAGTGGTTAGTATGGTGGTGTAGTGGTTAGTAAGGTGGTGTAGTGGTTAGTAAGGTGGTGTAGTGGTTAGTTTGGTGGTGTAGTGGTTAGTAAGGTGGTGTAGTGGTTAGTACGGTGGTGTAGTGGTTAGTATTGTGGTGTAGTGGTTAGTACGGTGGTGTAGTGGTTAGTACGGTGATGTAGTGGTTAGTATTGTGGTGTAGTGGTTAGTAAGGTGGTGTAGTGGTTAGTTTGGTGGTGTAGTGGTTAGTATGGTGGTGTAGTGGTTAGTACGGTGGTGTAGTGGTTAGTATGGTGATATAGTGGTTAGTACGGTGGTGTTGTGGTTAGTACGGTGGTGTAGTGGTTAGTACGGTGGTGTAGTGGTTAATACGGTGGTGTAATGGTTAGTATGGTGGTGTAGTGGTTAGTATGGTGGTGTAGTGGTTAATACGGTGGTGTAGTGGTTAGTAGGGTGGTGTAGTGCTTAGTAAGGTGGTGTAGTGATTAGTATGTTGTTGTAGTGGTTAGTATGGTGGTGTAGTGGTTAGTAAGGTGGTGTAGTGGTTAGTTTGGTGGTGTAGTGGTTAGTACGGTGGTGTAGTGGTTAGTATGGTGGTGTAGTGGTTAGTACGGTGGTGTAGTGGTTAGTATGGTGGTGTAATGGTCAGTACGGTGGTGTAGTGGTTAGTACGGTGGTGTAGTGGTTAGTACGGTGGTGTAGTGGTTAGTACAGGGGTGTAGTGGTCAGTACGGTGGTGTAGTGGTCAGTTTGGTGGTGTAGTGGTTAGTATGGTGGTGTAGTGGTTAGTACGGTGGTGTAGTGGTCAGTACGGTGGTGTAGTGGTTAGTACGGTGATGTAGTGGTTAGTATGGTGGTGTAGTGGTTAGTACAGGGGTGTAGTGGTCAGTACGGTGGTGTAGTGGTTAGTACAGTGGTGTAGTGGTTAGTTTGGTGGTGTAGTGGTTAGTTTGGTGGTGTAGTGGTTAGTAAGGTGGTGTAGTGGTTAGTACGGTGGTGTAGTGGTTAGTATTGTGGTGTAGTGGTTAGTACGGTGGTGTAGTGGTTAGTACGGTGGTGTAGTGGTTAGTACGGTGATGTAGTGGTTAGTATTGTGGTGTAGTGGTGAGTAAGGTGGTGTAGTGGTTAGTTTGGTGGTGTAGTGGTTAGTATGGTGGTGTAGTGGTTAGTACGGTGGTGTAGTGGTTAGTATGGTGGTGTAGTGGTTAGTATAGTGGTGTAGTGGTTAGTATGGTGGTGTAGTGGTTAGTACGGTGGTTAGTACGGTGGTGTAGTGGTTGGTATGGTCGTGTAGTGGTCAGTAAGGTGGTGTAGTGGTCAGCACTGTCTCCTCACAGTAAGATGATCTGGGTTGGATTCCCGATCCGGGTGGTTCTGTGTGGAGTGTGTATGTTCTCCTGGTGCTTGAGCAGGTTTCCTCCGGGTACTCCAGTTTCCTCCCACAGTCCAAGCACAAGTATGTTAGGATCCTCTCTCTAAACTGCCCGTAAGTGTGAGTGTGTGAGTGTGTGTTGGCCATATGATGGACTGGCAAACTGTCCTTGGTGAACCCCGCCTTCGCCCGATGATGCTGGGATTGGCTCCAGTCCCTCGTGACCCCGACTAACGGGATTAAGTGGCAGATAATGGATATATATATATATATATATATATATAAAAGCGAGACTCATATAAAGACTGAGTTATATTGTAAAGACCAACTTAATACCCTATACTGAGATAAACATGGTGACTAGACAGTGAGAGAAAGAACTGACGAAAGTTTGAGTCTGACAATCATACCAGTCAGTATGCTACAAACAATACTCATGTTTGTTTTACTTAATGAGACGTAACCCTCCCTTCAGGTTAGACCAATGAATGTGTGTGGTGATAAGGTAGGTTTCAGACCAGTACTCTAGATTCTATGAGTAGTAACTGCTTAACCAGTATGAATAAGAAACTTTCAAAGAAAACTGAAGAGTTTTCACAATTTACAATTTGTAGAAGAAGAAAAATAAAAGGCAATACTCACAGTGAAAATGAAAAATATTTAAATCCCAGTCAAATTTGGTCCAGACTTGGAGTTCCTCTAAGTTTATGTATTTCTTATGCAAGAATGTAACTTTTGGATAGTTTGATTTAGTTTAATCAAAATCAGAATACTTTATTGATGCCAGATGGAAATTGCAGTTATTACAGTTAATTATCAATAGTTTAGTTCATTATGTTTAGAGTTTCCTATTTAAAATATTGGATTCTCAGGTTGTTTTTTCTGCTTAGGTTATCAGTAGTTTATATATAGGTTATCTTTTAGTTTATAAGACATCAATTTAGCTTCTTTGTTTGTCTCCAATTCTTTAATATTAAGCTAAGCTAACTGCTTTAGTAGAGTTTTATCACTAAAATAGTTAAATGTTTCCTTTCACATTAGCTCAAATAAATGCATTACTTTCTAAAAAACACAGAAACCAGACAAATAACAGTTACATAAATTCCCACAATACAGAATCTTACTTCACTTCCAATTTCCAGCTTATTCAATAGTCTTAATAGTTTGTGAGATAGAAAAGAAGGGGGAAAAACATTTTGCGTTTATCTCCAGCTCCGTAGGCTCTTGTGTAAAGCTGTGTTCCTAAATCAAAGTCTGTCCTACCGTATCAGTCTGACTTCAACAGTTCAACAGTTGGGGTGGAAGACGAGGTCCTGCTTTTTTGGATTCCTTTGATGAAGAGAGAAATCTGGGAATGGTTTTAGGAGGAACGAGGTGAACCAGTTATTAGTGTTGTGAAGAAAGTTATCCCCGCCAGATATACTCTTAAAGTTGAAGAACAGAGTGATGCGAGTTGACTGATGTCAGAAAGGCCACAGTTGTGGAGAGGTCATCGGAGGGGAAGGCTATATTGTGCAGGATGTGGAAATTCTGAAATGATTTCCAGCCTGACCAGTAGGTTGAAAGAGTCTGTGGGGAGATAGCTGAGAAAATGATATCCTGGGCTTGCAGAATTAGTTGTTTTAGATGTGGGTTAGGTGCTAAATTGTTTCCAGATAGTCATAACTACGTTCCTTCCAGCACTTCAAATCTTCCTGACTCCAATTCCCAGAGTGCATCTCCTGATGACATCACACCCACATGTTCACAACACACCAATCACACATCACTTTCCTCATTCCGCTTCCCCAGAGTATTGATCACACACACCTGATACTCATTAGACACACACACTATATAAACATCACTCTGTCTTATTGTGAAGTTTTGCCAAACCTAGTTTGCAATCCTGAGCGTTCTTTCCTTGCTTTCCTGTTTGATCTCTGATTCTGACTTCCTTCGATTCTGACTCTCTCTTTCTCGTTTACCCCCACTGGTTTTGTTTGCTTGTGTTTTTTGACTTTCTTGGCTCTGACTAGTCTTTTGTTCTCTGGACTCCTCTCTTGCCTGTTCCTCATGTCTAGTTTGCCTGGTTTACTGATCTCCCGGTTTCGACCTCTGCTTGTATCCTTGACTACGATCTTGCATTGCCCCTTTGTTGTGTTTGTTTGTCTGTTGCTCTTTTATTGGATTGCCAATACTGTTAATAAATCCAATCTGACTTTTGCGTCGTGCCAAGTTCTTTGTTTTTGACACAGATATGGAGGTACTGGTGTGGGCTGATGGTCTGCTTGAGGTGCTAAAGATCTGAATTTCTGAAGTTGAAAATGAGAAAGTGAGTCAGCGATTGCATTTGAAAGGTCAGGAACATGAATGGCTCTGAGAATGAATTGGTGTTGTACTGAATGCCATCTTAGATGATGCAGGAAGGGCATGGCTAGCAACGATCTAGAATGGTCTTAATCATATGGAAGGCAGCGAAATTGTGAATTAAAATCACTTTTCCTGTCCACTCGTGCCCCCCAAAAGAGAACAGCAACCACAAAGGGGTAAAGTTCCCATAGGGTGGAAGAGTCATCAGGCCTGGTGGCTAGGAGGGTAAATAGCACTGGCCAGGGGGAAGCAAACCAAAGGCCGCCAAACCCAACCCGGGAAGGAGCTTCATCTGTAAAATTATTAATCTTCAAGAGTTTGGAGATGGTGCCTTCATAGAAAAAGGAGATGGCGTTTCAGTGGCGGAGCAGGACAAGCCAAAACTTGAGTTCTGCAATGCCAGAATCAACAAATTTGACTGAATCATGTAATTATGGCATTGAACGACTTCCAGTATAGCACAGTGGAGAAAGGACATGTAGGTGAAGAGCTCCGGGCCAGAAACTTGTTAGACAAATAGAAAACAAATACATTTAATTAGTATATTGTTCTCTCTATCAAAATAAAAGCCCCTGTAGAAAAACATGCTGCATAATTGCTACTGAACAGAATATCAAAACTAATGAACTTGGCGTGCTCTGACATCATAGAACAATGAACATACTCTAATATCCTAAATCAGAATCCCAATCTTTAAAACAACGAGTCACTACACTGATGCTAGGCACAAGCTCAGTATGACCACAAGACTGTTTTCTTTTTTGCTTAATCTTGAGCCTTTTAATTTTTTTAAAATAAGTTTTATTGGTTGCTTTAAATATAAAACTTATTTTTAAAAAATCAGTTTGTAAGCACCGCCTCTCACTCACACACCCCCTCTCACCTGAGCCCAATTAATATCACACACCTGTAGCTCTCCGGGAGAGGTATATAGTCCCTTCAGGCACTGCATTCAGTGTGTCACGTTGTGTGTTTTTGAGTAACGAATGTTTGTAACAGCTCCCTACCTGTCCGTGGTCACAGGCCGGCGTCTTGCGAGCATCTCCGTAGGTCCAACCTCTCCTTGCATCTCCACAGAGTGGTCCTGTCATACTCCCTGAAGCCCAAGAGGTCTATGGACTCACTGACCTGCCTGAGTACCTCCAATCGTCTGAGCATTTTGTGTTCATCTCTACCCTTGTTTGAGCCATTAAGGCCTTGCATATGGATTGTAATATCTCACTCGAGTCTGATTTGTTACACAGTTTATGTATCAGTACATTTTAAACACTTTCAGCACATTCTAACAATTCTGTGAACTTTTATTTACAGGAACACCTTACATGCATGTACATTTATATAGCTTAACACTGTTAAAAAGGTTACAACTTAGTAAAACTTGCAGTTTGAAAATAAAAGTAATAAAAAAACATTCCCTCAAGAAAAAAAGAAAATAACAGTTATGCAAAAACAAAATGTGTTCATAAAAAGCATACATAGATTTCAAAGCGGGTACAATGTTACAGTGATGAGCAGATGCTTTCCTCCGTGATTCTATTAGCTCTTTATGTTAATCAGCCCAGCAGATTAAATTTACGTTCGTAGATTTCAGCTTTCTCGTTGCTTTTAACCCAGTAATGGAGAACTCTCTTTCCTATCCTGTGAAGAGAACAGTTTGAACATGAGGATGTGGTCTGCTGCAGTGCTGTACTTTACTGATGTGAGTAACCACATGTAATTACTGTACTTACAGTAATCTGTAGGTGTCTGTACTTGAGTATTTTTGTCATCTAATACTTTTCAATTTCTTCATGTAAAAATATTTTTTTTATTTTATTTAAAGAGCACTTTTCTTACCAGTGGCAGCTCAAAGTACTTTCCAGACAGTTTTAATCAGTAAAACCATTAACTGAATTTATACATATTAAGATTACAGTCATCAACTCTGACCATTACAGTGTTCAACTCTGACCATTACAGTCATCAACTCTGACCATTACAGCGATCAACTCTGACCATTACAGCGATCAACTCTGACCATTACAGCGATCAACTCTGACCATTACAGTCATCAACTCTGACCATTACAGTCATCAACTCTGACCATTACAGCGATCAACTCTGACCATTACAGCGATCAACTCTGACCATTACAGTGTTCAACTCTGACCATTACAGCGATCAACTCTGACCATTACAGCGATCAACTCTGACCATTACAGTCATCAACTCTGACCATTACAGCGATTAACTTTGACCATTACAGCTGTAACAAACACATGAATAAGTTTATCTGCATTGCTCTGAGATAGGAAAGGCTGAACATTGGCAAATATTTCTCAGATGATAAGAAGCTACTTTAGTAATTTAATTGTATAAAAGAAATTGTGACATCCACTGACAAACATCTGACACACAGCTTGTAAGTCTGTCTACAAAATGTAAATTATCAGAAATAATAGCAATGACATCACCTAGGTGCAGTGAGAAAAGCAAAGACCCTAGAACTGACCCTTGTGGTACCCTACGTTTTCTTGATGAATAACTTCCCAGTGCAACCATGAACTGTCTACCTGTTAAACATGACTAAAGTAATCTAAAACTGTGTCTGAGCACCCAACACAGCATTCAAGATGGTGGATTAGAATTTTGTGATCAACAGCATTAAAAGTTCCACTGAGATCCAGTAAGACCAGAATAGAAGGATTTACTAAATCAGCACTAAGCCTGAGGTCATTGACAGCACAAGCTAATGCTGTCTCAGTACTCTGGTTAGAACAAAACCCTAATTGAAACTTTTCATATAACTTGTTTGATATTAGAAGCATTTAGTTGTTTGAAAACAACTTTTTCTAAGACCTTACTTTACTTTTTTACTTTTTACCTTAAATTTTTTAGTAAAGTCTTCAAAAAACTTCCGGAAACAATTCTGTTCAAAAAACTTCCGGAAACAATTCTGTTGATAGAGAAGAGTTTACAACAGTTAAGACCTTATTCAGAACACAGTCAGACACCATCTTAAGGAATAGTAACAGTAATAGTAAGTAGGAACAGGATCAAGAGCCGATGTGGATGCATTTAATTTTTTTATAACTGTAACAGAGAAAGATGTCTAGTAGAAACGATGTATGCTTACTTTCCTGGCCATGTACCCCTAATCCTCAATAAAAAGAAATTGTGTTTAAAAATTTGAATTTTTGAATTCCAAATGATTTTTAAAGAAATACTTTTACTTTTTACTTTAATACTTATTATTACTTGTACATATATTGTATATAAGTAAGGAACTTGTGCACCTCAGCTACCTCTGTAGGTAAATGTAGTTTATCTGTAGTGTATGAACAGAGTTTGATTTTGTATATTTACATATATAGATGTCTGTGGTCTTTCCTTCCCAGCAGTCTCAACCTGTCAAGAGAACAGTTTGATCATGATGATGTCTAGTGTTTTACCACTGCAGATTAAAACAAGCTTTGGATGGAGGACTGACCTGCTCACTGGAGTATTTTCTCCAGCATATATAAACCGGTATTATAACGGAGAAGAGGAAAAGGAGAGTAAAACCTGTAATCTGGAAGAAAACACAAATCTGCAGTAAAGAATTTCAGAATTTCATAAAGTCACACAATTATTTGATCAATAAACTTTAATGAACAATTTCCATTATTGGGAATTACAGTGAATGAGGAAATGTCTTCGCAGTTCATTAATGTGGAATGTTAGGGGATTTCTCAGTGGTCCTCCTACTGATTTTTTATTTTAATTTACCCCGTCCATGTTCAACGACTATGTTTAGAATCATAGCGTCTCGCTGCTGCCACCCTTCGGAGAAGGGTCGAGCTGCAGCCAGGGGCGTTCCTGGTTGGGGCGTTCCTGTACAAGCAGAAACACCCCCCAGCCAATACGGTTGAACAGAACCACCCCCAACAGTCCAATATCAACAACCAGAGTGTTCTGTAGCGATGTGAGAGAATATGTTAGGAGGCTTTAACAGAGAGAGATGTATTTCAGATTAGAGGATTAACAGTTACGCCCCTGGCTGCAGACCGACGATATTGGGAGTTGCAGGAGCCCCCTTGGAGAAATCTAAATCATGTAAATATTTGGGACAGATAGCTTAAAGCTATATATTTATTAATGGTGTTGTACTTTTACTTAAATACACATTCTGAATTTAGCACAAACTCAGGTTACTTGTCATACACAATCTCCCCCTCCAGCCACACTAGCAGCGCTTTCTTCCATCTTACACTAATAAATAAAGTGTTATAATTTTAATACACTGAACCAAATATCTCTCTCTGCCAACCTGATTACATTCATAACTGTAATCATTTCTGAACGTGTAATGTGACTGGCCCCCAGGTCAAAGTAATCTAGAACCAAGGCTGTAACAAACAATACATATCTAGATTATTCAGCTTCAACATTGATCAACTTTATTAATAACATTTGACTCTGAACAGCTTACCTTCGACCAGATGTATGCTCTCTCTGCCGTCTTCTCATCAGTGGTCAGTGTCCGGTTTTTATTACACCATTCCCACGGAGGAGGTGCAGTGTTATCAGCATATTCTCCTTTTGATGCAGTAGCTATACACGCCATGTATCGGCCATCGCAGAGGAATAAGAGCATCCAGAAGATACTTGGAATGCAACACCACAGGATAAATGTACACTCAGATTTCTGTTTCTTATCAGACTTCTGATTTTGAGTTTCTTTATCAGATTTCTGTTTCACATCCAATTCCTGCTTTTCAGCCTCCTTATCAGCTCTCTGCCTTTCCAGCTCACCCATGATGCAAAACGTGACAGTAAAAACAATTAAGGCTGGTATAAACAGGTAGGAGAGGAAAAGGACTATTCTAAAACTGAATCTACAAATGCACTGAAATTCTTTCTCAACAAAATTTTCTGCAACGACAAGCCCAGTCAGGATTAAGATCAAACATCCATTCTCCTTAGTAAATCTTAGCCTGGCTGCCTTCAGAATATGTATCCCTGTCATTTCTAATTCAGGTTGTACCAAGAGCGCAATACCAGACAACGGAGGACCTGAACCTAAATCGCAAGGGCAAAAACCAGCTTTAACATCAACAACAAGATATAAACAACAAACAATGAATAGCAAAATGCTCCGCCTTCAGTGATGAGATGAGGAAGTGGTTCCACCGCCAGTCTTCCTGGCATGAACAGCAGATTGCAAGTTAATGAGAAGCAGATGTTGTCTATTGTATACACTAGTGAAGTATTATGGACCTGTACGTGTCTAGTATAGATGATGATTTTAAATCTCTGAATAAAAATAAAAGTAAGTTGGTGGGCATCACTAGAAATGCATGTATTGGGGGGTCTGGGGTTAAATGGCACAGTTCAGTAATAAAGGGTGAATGGGAAAACATTAGATAATATGAAATGACTGTACATCTATTTGGGGGACTGATGCCTTCCTAACTCTTATCCAGTTCCAGTCCCTCAGTTATTTTACAATAAACACAGAACACTGTCTACAGGACTTATCCTGCACACATAACTCAGCATATCTTGAGCGCCAGTTTGAAGAACAAAGTGTAGTTCCAGATTTCAACTCTTCTCCTGGACGCCCCAGACATTGTATGAATGTGTTTAGTTCTTTCAGCAGCAATCTTAATTTAGCTTAATGAAGTACTGAGCAGGCAAAGCAGGTATTAGATGAGAACTGTAAATAATACTGGGTTGTTTCCACAAGGAGAGGCTTAAAAAGGGTTAAATAAACACACTGATGTATGTAAAAGCTCTACTTACTGCATTAATATTGTTTGAATATTTCAATAATAAAGTGTTTTGAACAAATAAAAGCTTCTAGTGCAGAAAAATAACACCTGGAGGGCTCTCATGCCTCTCTTGTCATTTCAAGGCTCGAATACTGCAACCCGGTCCTGGCCAGTCTTCCTCTGAAGGTCACCAGGCCCCAGCAACTGATCCAGAATGCAGCAGCACGGCTCGTCTTCCCAAGTTCACTCATATCGCCCCACTGCTGCGCTCGCTTTACCGGCTTCCTGTAGCTACCTGCACCTACAAAGCCAAGAATGGACCAGCTCCTCCTTTACCTTATGGCAACAGTCAAAAGTCGATCTGTACCTTCAAGTATAGCTCGGCTAAACCCACCATCCTTCGAGATACATGAAAGACAAGACTCTTCTCTGTCCTGGAGCCCAGATGGTGGAATGAACTTCCATTGGCTGTCCGAACAGCAGACTTCCTCAGGGTCTTCAAACGTAAACTGAAGTCCACTATCTCTTTGTGAAGCACTGATCTACTGTTTTATTAAAATGAATCATATTGCACTTATGCAGCTGCACTCTTATCTTCTAGGTAGGAACACTGGCTGGGTATTAGGGCTGTGTGTTGGCAATAACCTGGTGATACAATACGTATTGGGATACAGCGGTCACGTTTCAATATGTCATGATATATTGTGATACTCAAATCCTACTATTAAAACACACCACTACATAAACAGGTTTGCCAATGCTTTGCCATTGCGCTCTTGTGCTGCTTGTTAATGTTAGAGTGGAGCTGAAAATGGATTACAACACTGCCATCTAGTGGTCAGAGGTTTAAACACAACACACAATGATTCACTGTCTGCCAGGAATCTGGGTATCGATACTGTGTTTTAGAATCAATACAGTATCACCAAACATAATATCCCGATATTCCATATTTCTGTTTTTTCCTACTGTCACGCCCCGCTACCATGCGTCTCGGGACCACAACTCTCAGCCGGTATCTCCTAGTCACATGACGGCGGAGTCTCAGTCAGCTGACTATCCGAGATCCGCCTCACCGGAATTTTGATTACGGTCAGCTGGCCTATGAACTATATAAACTGGTTCAGGCAATACCTCGGAGCCGAGTATCGCCGAAGTTTATCTGAAGCCTTACAACGCGTTGTTTATTTATCTGTTTATCCGGTTTTGACCTGTTTTTCCGTTTCTCTTCGTCCTCGATTTCCGCCCAGCCCTTCCAGTAAGTTTGCCGTGTTTTCTTGGTTTATGACCTCTTGCTTGTCCCCTGGTTTACCCTTTTGCCTGCTGATTCTGTTCATGGTTTATGCTTGTCTGGTGTTTTCGACCATTGCTTGTTTTTTGACCACGTCTTGTGCCTTACCGTTTTTGATATTAAAAACTTTAATATTTTACTCCGCGCTCATCTGCCCTTTTTCCTTGAGCCAGTCTGACACCTACACTCCTACTGGGTATATCACTTATACTGGTTTTAATTATGTTGTCTTCTCTCCAGGTATCAGCACTGGCCCTTGTTTGCGGCAATGTTTGAGCTCAAGGTTGGTTTGGACTTAAACCTGTTTGTACTACCTAGATACACTGACCAAACACAGAGCACTAAATATGAGCGTCTGCTAAATACCATAAATGTAACTGTTTAATGTCTTCAGGTGCCTACATCTCCTGCACAGTACTGTATATACCAAAATAGAGGGTCACAGAAAAAACATGAAGATTGTTTTATTGCCAATTTTCTATTTACACAAACCAACTCCTGAGAAAGTTATGAGAACTTTGAGAAGATGAAATTGTGGTGTTATGTGATTCTTAGTACAGGAAACTAAGCTGACGGCCTTGCGCTGTTCTGTGATAGGATGTGGTTATGTGCTGCAAAACAGCATCTAGCTCAAACAGAGAGTAAACAAAACAAGACCCAGGCATAAAAACGCATTGCAAATTCTTTCTATTTTAATTTCAAATATACAGTGACACTGAGATGTTTAAACACTCCAGCAAAGGTTTAACAAAATCATGACACACTAAATTATTACTGTTGAACATTTTATTGGTCAATGAAAGCTTTAGCGAAAGTTCTGCCAGGAAGACTCCAATGTGGAAGACTCCAACTCCTCTCTCATCCATTACTCCAGCCAATCGCAGGCTGCCACCTGTCTTTAAAAGGATTCAACTCATGCTCTATCTTTGCTGCCTTCAGGTGCTAATGTTTCTATGCGCGCCCCCCTCCTCCCCACCACCAGCACCAGTTGAGTCCCAGTCCTGCCACCCTGGGAGGCGGCTTCGCCCCTGCCGTCCATATCCAGCAGTATCTGCGAGGGTCTGCACACTTAAAAACCTGGGCCTAGGACTAAGCCTATGCCAAAGACTGTTTCTTCATGTTCTGCAATAACTAACCTTCCAATCGTACACCCTATCAAAGATTAGACCTGGTTTTACATTCCTCTACTCCTGGAGTCTTTTTGGTTTCTCAAAAAAAAGAAATCTGCAGTGCTAACAAGATAACTCAGAGAGAGAGAGAGAGAGAGAGAGAGATAGAGATGGAGAGATAAGAGAGAGACTGAGGTCTGAAAAGCAGTTCTTGGCAAACAAATAAAACCCTGTTATGTTTATTAAGCTTATTAAGATATAGTTTAAGTAAAAGCAGATTACAGTGATTTAGATTTACTTATATAGGTATCAGGACTTTGTGTCTGTGAGAGATCTTCTCTCTCCTCAGAGTTTATGACACGTTGCGTTTTATCCACTTCTTGATTGATCTGGCACAGAGATCAACAAAAATAAATTTATCTTCACATGCGTCATGTCCGCTAATCAGAACTCCGTACAGCACGTCTGCCTTTTCATGCTTACTGAAAAAAAATAGAAAAGATTTTGAGACCATCTCTTTCTTCAGGAACCCAGAACCAGAGTCGCCCTGTTCGAAAAGAAATAGAGGACAATGTGACCACTTACACTGTAAAGCAGGCCAATCATATAAAACAGTTCACCAAATTAATAAAAAAAGTATTTAGAACTTCTACATTTAATAGGATTATGTTGTGATCTATTTAAACCATTTAAAGGGCATCTATAGATATAATAAGCTTATAATAAGCTTATCTTGTAATAGGAGTTTGGATTTAATATTTAAATAAAAAGTAAACTGCTGTCCCATGTTTTCATGTCACTAAACAAACATAGTTTTAGTCTGTGGGCAGAGCCTTATTGTAGTCATGTATTTTTTTAGTATAGCCCATGTATTTTAAAGCAGGACTGCATCCCCGCCACCTTGTTGCCACATGGCGAGCAGTTAGAAAGAAAATACTTAACTGCATAAAAAATCATTCTTAATGTTCAACTGATTTTCAGACTTTGGGACAAATTTACTTTAAAACAGTGGGACCTGCTCACCAGTAAGTAATACTTTAGTAATAGCAGCAACAGCAGTAATAACAGATTTAGTAATAGTGTAGTAATAGCAGCAGCATTAGTAAAATAGAAGTAGTAATGTAGCAATAGTAACAGTAGTAACAGCAGCTGTAGTAGAATGCTAGATTTAGTAATAGTGTAGTAACAGCAGGAGGAGAATAGATGTAGTAGTAATGTAGTAATAGCAGCAACAGTAGTAATAATTGATTTAACAATAGTGTAGTAATAACAGCAGGAGGAGAATAGATGTAGTAGTAATGTAGTGATAGAAGCAACAGTAGTGCTAACTGATTTAGCAATAGTGTAGTAATAGCAACAGCAACAGTAGAATAGACCTAGTAGTGTAGCAATAGCAGCAGTGGTAATAATAATTGATTTAGCAATAGTGTTGTAATAGCAGCAGCAGCAGCAAACTAGATGAAGTAGTAATGTAGTAATAACATCATTAATAGAATAGATGTAGTAATAATGCTGTAATAACATATAATATATGTAGCATTAGTGTAGTAATAGCAGCAGCAGTAGTAGTAATATATTTAGCATTAGTGTAGTAATAGCACCAGCAGTAGTAGTAATATATTTAGCATTAGTGTAGTAATAGCAGCAGTAGTAGTAATAGATGTAGCATTAGTGTAGTAATAGCACCAGCAGTAGTAGTAATATATTTAGCATTAGTGTAGTAATAGCACCAGCAGTAGTAGTAATATATTTAGCATTAGTGTAGTAATAGCAGCAGTAGTAGTAATAGATGTAGCATTAGTGCAGTAATAGGGGCAGCAGTAGTAGTAATTAATTTAATAATATTGTAGTAATAGCTGCAGCAGTAAAAGAATACAATTATTGGTATTTTGTATTATGTAGTAATAGCAGCACTAGTACTAATAATTGATTTAGTTATGATAGTAGCAGTAGTAGTAGCAGCAGTTGCATCAGCTTTAGTAAAAATGCAGTAACCTCAGTAGTGGTAACACATTTTTGTTTTGTATAGTACTAGTGTATGAGTAAAGTATTACTTGGTATATTACTACTGCTGCTGCTATTACTACAGTATTAGTTAATGTAGTATTATGTAATTTTGCATGTAAATCTCGGCTCGTTTCCTCATCATATAAATGTTTTACGTATCAGACGCAGAGTAGCTTATAAAAGTGACCAGGCCTTCGTATGTAACTGATAAATAAGGCCCTCTGGCTTACATGTTGCGTCCTATGGGTACAACCTCTCTGGGCTTAAAGCAGAACTTGTAAAGGACATGTGTTGGGAGCCGCCATAACCAATTCAATGTCACTATATTCAGCATCACAGTAACAGTATCTTCAGGTAGCCTTCATAACTAACGTATCATCTCTATGAACTATGTATCCTAGATTCAAAAATGTTCACAGCATCTGTAATTAGTAGCTAACTAGCTTAGACATCTAACACAAACATTCTTACCTTGCAGGCTTTGACTTCTGCGTTGTTGATTCCTGCTCCACAGTAGATGTGGGTGAGTTTCTCATAGCTGGTGCCCGACAGGTCTGGACAGTGAGCCTTGCTGAGGGTTTTAACATCCAGGCACATCAGGTCTTTCACACCCGGACCTGAAATAAACAGCTTCTCAGTTACTGTTCCGAGACTGTGCAGCACCAGCCAAACACCTGGACACATTTTTACTACTGTCACATCTATTCCTAGTGATTTCCCTTCTCTCCTCCAGAGGTCACTCTCGCCACACTGTTGAGTGTTTTCCTACTCGGGTGAAACTTAGTTTATCAATAAGCTGTCAACAATCTAGCCTTTCAGCCTCACCTCGTCTCAGCCGCACACAGTATATCAGCAGAACATTACTGGATCTACTGCTGCTGATGTTATTACTACACTATTACTAAAATTATAATTGCACTACTACCAAATCTATTATTACTACTCTTTTATACTTATATCTATTATACTTTTTCTGCTGCTATTATCACTATGCTATTACAACATGTTACTCTATTACTTAATCTCTTACTATTATTACTGCTGGTATTACCACAGTATTACTTAAAGTATTCATTCTATTACTGTTGTTATTACTGCACTAATACTATGTCTATTACTACTACTACTACTGTTGCTGCTGCTGCTGCTATTATTACAGCACTATTATTTAATCTACTATTATTGCTGCTGCTGCTATTCCAACACCATTACTTAATTTATTAATACTACTGCTGCTATTGCTGTAGTACTAAAATGTCTATTTCTACTGCACTATTACTGCTGCTACTGCTATTATTACACTATAACTAAAGCTATTTTGTAACTCTATTTACTAATTCTGTAACTCCTACAATTGCTGCTGCTATAATTACACATTACTTAATTTATCACTATATTATCATTAACTATTATCACTCAGTTACTATATCTATTGCTTCTACAGCTGCTGCTGTATTACTACTTTTACTAAATGTATTACTTCTTTTGCTGCTGCTTACCAGACTACTAACAAATCTGTAAATACTGTTACTAGTTATTATGTATTAGTAGTTATTATAGTTATTATAATTATTACTGCTGCTATCACTAAAATATTACTAGAGATATTACTACTACTGCTTCTACTGTTATTACTAAACTATTACTTAATCCATCACTACTACTGATGCTGCCTTTACTATGCTATTACTTAACCTATCACTACTACGTAAGCTGCTATTACTTTGCAAATACTTTATTTACTGCTAAATCTGATATTACTACTGATTGAGCTAATATTACAATATTACTAAATATATTAATACTGTTTCAGTTGCTTCTATAACTGTGCTACTACTAAATATATTAATACTGCCTCTGATGCTATTATTTTACTACTACTAAAACAATTAATACTGCTGCTACAATCACTATGCTACTACAAAATCAATTACAACTACTGCTGCTGTTATTACTATACAATTACTAAAACTATTAGTACTAATACTTCTGATGTTATTTCTATATTGTTACTACATCTATTATCACTGCTGCTGCTATTACCACTCTGTTATTAAGAGCTAGGTGTACTATTGCCACTGCTGCTGCTATTACTAGAGTATAGAGTATTTTAATACAACACTTCTAGGCTGTTATTGAAACTATTATTCATACAACTCTGCTATTACTATCATTATACTATTTAATACAGAAGTAAATACTACATTTAATACTTACGCAGTTAAAACACTCATATAAAGTCTATTTTCCCTCAATTGTTATTTCTCTTGTTATTACTGTACTATTCCTAAACTACGGCTTCTCCTTCTACGTATCACCTCCTTCAGCTGTGGTGGCTCCACGGCCGGAAACCTGCAGTTCGTCTCCGTCACTCGGGGCCATGCAGTCTCCAGCCGGCAGCACAGCAGGTTCAATACTGGTCACTGATTTTGGAAGTTTCAGCAACATGATGGGCTCCTCTGTGTCGGTCTTGGTGTACATCCTGATGTCCTTACTCTTAATGCGCAGTTGCTTTTTCACAGCCGTATTTGGGTGACCACCGAGCTCCACGTTCAGTGTGCTGATGGAGGCAGATGGATCATATGAGCACATGGAACCACACAGCTTTAACCCTAGTTCTTAGTTCAGGCAAACCTTTCTAAATCTAACCCACTCTGCTAACTTAGGCCAAGTCTAACCTTACCAAATGAACTTGCCTTGTGAAGATAAAGACATGCAGTTAGCACAACCCTACAAACCCTTTTCCAAAACATAAAAAAGAGTATAAAAGAGAAAAATAACAGAATGCAATGATGTGCAAATCATTTCAAGCCTGATTGAAGTACAGGTGGGTAGGTGTCATGGTTAGTGTTGTCGCCTCACAGCAAGATGATCCGGGTTGGATTCGCGGTCCAGGCCATTGTGTGTGGAGTCTACATGCATGTTAGATTGATCGCTCACTCTAAACTGCCTGTAGGTGTGAGTGTGTGCATGAGTGTGTGTTGGCCATGCAATGGGCTGGCAATCTGTCCATGGTGTACCCCGCCTTCACAGCATGGCTCTGTAGTAGAAGAGCCCAGGCACTAAACTGACCTACCAGCAGTCCAGACTGGTCACCCACTGACAGCATCTGTGGTTTATTAAAGGGAAAACAAAACAAAGGAGACTCCAAACTGTTGAGCCTCTATTAGTATTTTCTATTACATACAGGGTTTAAATTATCTGCACATCAAAGAATTCTGTTGTTATTCACATTTTGTACAGTGTATAAGCTTCTATAACTACTATAGCTCTGTAGCTCCAGAGCTAAACTACCAACATGTCTTGGCTGGTCTACAGTTCTTTTAGACTTTTTAATCAGAAGCTACTGACCCTTTTCTTCCACCGTAGCAGTGAGATGCAGTTATCACCCAATTCTTGTGGATGAGAGTTCCACCACATGTAATGCTCTTCCCATCAGGAGACTGGTACACCACCCGGGCATGATGGAGTCTCTCGGTATCAGGACACGTAACGGCAGAAACCAAACGCTTTTCAACAGCAGACGAAGTCACACCTGAACAGAAGAAGGCTGGTTTGATTGGGGAAAGCAAAGAATGGACCGCATCATTTGTTGCAGAACACTGTGGAACTTGAGCTAATTAACCAGATTAATAATAATAATAATAATAATATGAATAATAATATTAATAATACATTTTATTCATAAATTTTATTCATTTTATTCAAGTAAAAAAATTCAAGAACGTGACCGAGTGTGAGTGAGGAGATGTGCAGTTAAGTTCTGAATATGTTCTGAAGTTTGTTTAGGATGTTGTTAGATGTACCATAGAGAATGCTATTGCAAGAGTCAATGTTCAATGTAATGAAAGCATGGATCAGCAGTGAAAAACAGTGATGGACGAAGACGTGTTATGAAAGAATGCAGTTCTGGTGATTTGATTTGACATGAAATGAATGTAAAATGTAAAAACTTCCACTGGCTGTCCGAACAGCGAACTCTCTCGCGGTCTTCAAACGCACACTGAAGACCACCGTCTCTTTGTAAAACACTAATCTACTAAAGTACTGGTATAAACTGTAATTGCACTAGATCTTCTAGGAGCACTGGCTAAGTACTGCACTTGTACTGTACTTGCCCTGTGTTTATGGCAGTGTTTGAGTATAAGAGTAGTTTGGACTTAAACCTGTTTGTACTAGATAGAGATACATACTCTAACCGAACACTAAGCACTTTTGTAAGTCGCTCTGGATAAGAGCGTCTACTAAATGCCGTAAATGTAAATGTAAAACAAAAGTGTTTGAACCAAACAAAGAAGCCAAACAAAGAAGACTGACCACCCCAATGGACTGAATCAATTTATTGTTCGTCCTGTACATAGAAACCTTTTAAAACATTGAAAATTGTTTTAACTGGATACTGATTCTATAAATGCCCATATTAACCATATTAATTAATAACCATATTAATGAGACTACAGCTTGGCAGAGGACCAATCTACTACCACCTCTCTTTGTCAGCGTAATAGCAAATGGAACATTCATTTTTAATATAAATGCATTAATTTATTATATCATGGGAACCTTCATTCCAGCTTGAACTGTTTTTTTTATGTTCTATATGAATTGATTGTATGGAGAGCAGTTAAAGGTCTGGATCTTACCTACAGCCCAAAGTGAGAGAAGCAGGAAAACAGTGGCGGTGGTCATGGTGGGAACGTCTTCAGCTCCTGGTTTGGAAAAGATTTCCCAAACGCAGCTGACTTTTAAAACCGTTCAACACCACAACATCACTCCACCTTCTCCAGTTCTTCACCAATCAAACCACACTGCAGCTTATCAGCATGATCAGTCTGCTGAGGAGCTGATCTGAAACCAGTTTGTGTTTCCTCTGATGGAGCTGCAGGTGAGGGATGCAGTAAAACAGACTGATCCTGGACCAGCAGCACAGAGAGAGGATCTCAGCTACTTCAGGTTACAGTTTTAAGTTTGTAAGTTAAATGATATTAACATTTATTTTTTACTTTTTATTTGATTACCTTAAAAATAGATTTTAATAAAGTTCAATTACAACTCTGGGACTAGGTTAAACACCTTTCCAATTAAGTTCTTTGACTCTTAGGATCTTGCTCTTCTAAGCAGCTGACTGAAACTGAGGCTAACTGATGCCTTCATAATAGAAGGCTACAAAAAAGTACATCAAAGTGCTTCCAGATCACAATTTCCATTGGCTTAGAGTATATTAGACTCTGTTGTGCACACTGTTCTAATATTTTTTTCCTGGACTCAAATGAAAAGAGGAGGCCATTTGTCGGGCTGTAATGTTTTATGGAGCGCTAATCTGGAATGAAGTCTCAGCTGATACTGACTAACTCACACCCTCATATCATCAATGTAAGTCAATGGAACCAGAATTTTTATGACGAATTTCTACTGGTCCATTACCCATTAGATTTATGTCGAATGAATAAACATGTGAACACTGATTCTATAAATACCTATATTAATCATATTAAATGACTACAGCTCGACAGAAGACTAATCTACTAACACCTCTCTTTTTTATATTGTTCAATATGAATGTATTCATTTATTACATTATGGAAGCCTTCATTCCAGCTTGAACTGTTTTTTTTTTGTTTTGTTTTGTTTTTTTTGCTCTACATTAATTGATTGTATGTAGAGCAGGTGAAGGTTTGGAATCTTACCTACAACCCTTAGTGAGAGAAGCAGGAACAGATAACCAGTCTTTACTTTCAATGTATCCAGAATTTTTCCAGGCCAATTTGGAGCGTTTCTAGCGGTCAATTAACCATGACATTTTCACACATTGTAAACAGCATTTGATATGTTCGTATATGCCAAAAAAATAAAAGATACTTTTTTTTTTCTTTGGACAACGACGACATGCTTAATATAGAATTTATGTGAAATTTCAATACTATTCCAAATAGTATTGTTCATTTATACTATGTTTTTTAGGTTAAATCGAACTAATTTGAGTAAAATTACATATGTTTTTTAGTATGTAGTCGTATAAATTTGCTAAAGTTTGATAATCGTTGTTAAAGTTTGATCAGGATATCAGACCCAAACCAAAATCCAAACACTTACAGTAAGGTTATTATAGTAAGGTTATGCAGGAGCGTTATTTCTCTCTACAACTCTTAACTACTATATAAAATATGTGTAAAATGCGTAATTTATAAAGTCTTTCTTCAATTACCTTCATTATTTTAATAATTTTGTCAATTTCAATTGAGTAATGTACATTATTGTATATGTTTTGTGTTACAAATATGTACAAATTATTAGGAAAATTATTTAGTATTATTTTAGTGGCCATTAAGGAACAGGTCTAGGCAGTTGCAGGAGCTCAGAAACATTTTCATACATGCATACAATATCTTTTACCCAAACAAAGATCTAAACACTTCCTATGTGTCAGTAAGGTTATTTCTAATAGTTGTTATTTCTCTCTACAACATTGAACTACTGTATAAAATATGTGCAACATGTGTAATCTATAAAGTTATATAAATATGTCATGTGTAATATAGATTATTTGATGTTTTATGTCTTCTTTCTTCAGTTACATCAATTTTTGTTAAGTAATGTACATCAATATATAAGCTTTGTGTTAAAAAATATTTTTTAAATTCTTTCATATTTTAGTCACCATTAAGGAAAAAGTCCAGGTTGATGTTCTGAAATGTTTTAACACTTCCATGCATAGGAAGTGTTAAAACATTTCAGAACATCAACCTGGACTTAAGTTTATTTCTAATAGTTGTCATTTCTCTCTATAACACTGAACAACTGTATATAAATCTATGTGATGTGTAATGTAGCTTATTTAATGTTTTATTCTTTATTTCTTCAGTTACCCCGACTGTTTAATCCATTTTATCAATCTATATTGAGTAATGTATATCACTATATATGCTTTGTGTTAAAAATGTGTAACAATTATTAAGTAAAATTATTTAGTATTTTAGTCGCCATTTAGGAAAAAGTCCAGAAAGCTCAGAAACTTTTTCATATATACAGTAAACATACAAAATCTTTAGTGTCTCATTATATTGGTGATATAAAACATATTTTATGTATACCGGACACTAAATTTCACGTATTTTATTAAGTTTTCTGGTATAAAAAATCATGTTATTTAGTATGTAGCACAATACGTTTAATAAAGTTTAATATTCGTTGTTAAAGTTTGACAATAATTTAATTGCTCATAAAGTCTCATAGCTGAGGACAGTCCAGTTAACTTTTCAGATCATTTGCTTCAGCAAACTAAGGCCACGGTGAAGAGTAGTTAGATTATAACACTGGCGCTCATTATGAAAATGGACTGTAGCAGCAGTGAAACACTGAAGTATACCCAGTCCTGCAGTTAACCTCAGTATAAAGATAAGGAGGCGTTTGAGTCCCACTGTCCAGATCTGTGAGTGATTTCTTTAGGAGGAACTGCTCAGCCTATCTTCCAGCTTCATTAGCCTATCTGCTTCTTTAGAAACTCTTCAGCATCTCTTTCGTGAGGGTAGAGGGGGATGGGGAACTAGAGAGATTAGCTCTCTAACGAGGCCTCTTCTACACATATCTAAATAGTTCTGGAAATGCCTCGCAATCCACATCAATAGCAGCCTTCTACTGTGGTGCCACTAAAAGTGAATGGTCATCTAGTAATGCATTACTAGATAGTGTCTCATGGTAGGTGTTCATAATTGTATTTTTTGGGTCTACTAGAATAGATTTACATTCTTTAGTTTTCCCAGAACACTATATTTGTGTCATACTGTACGCCTGTATGTCAACCTCTGTCTAACTGAAATGCTCTGTTAAGGCTCATTTATTCATGCTATTTTCCATGACAACACTGGGGCGGCCATCTTTGTTTACTTTGTGTTAGAATTTCCGGTGCGCCCACAGATACGTTGATACTGATTACAAGCAAAACGACAACAAACATATAAAATTACTAGCATAACATGTTCAGTTAGAGGGAGTCAGTAATTGGAAGAAGAGGAAAACTTGGCTTGAACAACAGAGTTACAAACACAGCACATAAAGATCAGAGTGTTGGGGGGCCGCCTTCCAAAGATGAGGGCCTGCGTCTATGACTGAAGGAGCTAAATTTAAAACTAGGCGCTAGGCTATCTGGGCTGTAACTAACACCCATGCAGAGTGGCTCGGGCAGCTGGCTGGATTTGGGTTTAACCGGCTTTCAGAAATATAAACTCACCGTCTGTGTGTAGGAGTACACGGCCCACCTTCCCACTGTGCAGGTACTGATACGCTTCAGTACTTTTATAGTTTTTCATTACTGAACTGTCTACACCTTCCGAGAGTACAGAGTAATTAAACATGTCTCCATAAGTAACCTCAGACCACCTTCTCATATCACCCACCCACTGTGTTATTAACCTCAGACCACCTTCTCATATCACCCACCCACTGTGTTATTAACCTCAGACCACCTTCTCATATCACCCACCCACTGTGTTATTAACCTCAGACCACCTTCTCATATCATCCACCCACTGTGTTAATAACCTCAGACCACCTTCTCATATCACCCACCCACTGTGGTATTAACCTCGGAGGAGACAGTGTTGTCCCATTAGAACTTCTTACTGTCTCTCTGGTCTCCTCCCATGTAACTGTATTCATTTTGGTTAGCTGAGCGGAAGTTCTAACACAAAGGCGGAAGGAACACACGCTTAAAAGTGAGTGTGGCCAAATACAGTGAATACTTCTTCTACGTGCGGAAATGTCTGCATACATTTCAAGCAATATAACCGTCACTGTCCACAAACTTCTCTGCGACAGCTCCGTTGACATGGTTGTTGAGCAACTTTTTCAGTAGAGGGCAGTAAGGAGTAAATCAAACATGGCGACGGTGGTATTGCTCTATCACGTCCATATCCGTAACCTTTCCGAAAACATGCAAATTACGCAAAAAATGAACGCAGAGTACGTACAAAAAGCTCCATGCGTTTCCGTATTTAAAGTTGAGTATAAATGAGCATTTAAAGCTCCTGTGTCTTTAAGCCGCAACTCACGATGAGCCCGGAGTGCTCTGATTGGTCAGCTTACCCACTATGTTCTGACTGGTCAAACGCTAGAGTGGTTATTCTTTCAACACTGACAGATCTGCCATATCCATTAGAATCAAAGCCTGATCCTAAGTGTCCAGTAGAACAAGTAGACCCACCACACTACCGATCAAACGTTTTAGATCACTACCAGTCAAACGTTTTAGATACACTACCAGTCAAACGTTTTGGTACAATACCAGACAAACGTTTTAGATACACTACCAGTCAAACGTTTTAGATACACTACCAGTCAAACGTTTTAGTACAATACCAGTCAAACATTTTAGATACACTACCAGTCAAACGTTTTAGATACACTACCAGTCAAACGTTTTAGTACAATACCAGTCAAACATTTTAGATACACTACCAGTCAAACGTTTTAGATACACTACCAGTCAAACGTTTTAGAACACTACTAGCCAAACGTTTTAGATACACTACCAGTCAAACGTTTTAGATACACTACCAGTCAAACGTTTTAGTACAATACCAGTCAAACGTTTTAGATACACTACCAGCCAAACGTTTTAGATACACTACCAGTCAAACGTTTTAGTACAATACCAGCCAAACGTTTTAGATACACTACCAGCCAAACGTTTTAGATACACTACCAGTCAAACGTTTTAGTACAATACCAGCCAAACGTTTTAGATACACTACCAGTCAAACGTTTTAGATACACTACCAGTCAAACGTTTTAGTACAATACCAGCCAAACGTTTTAGATCACTACCAGTCAAACGTTTTAGTACAATACCAGCCAAACGTTTTAGATACACTACCAGTCAAACGTTTTAGTACAATACCAGCCAAACGTTTTAGATACACTACCAGTCAAACGTTTTAGATACACTACCAGCCAAACGTTTTAGATACACTACCAGTCAAACGTTTTAGATACACTACCAGCCAAACGTTTTAGATACACTACCAGTCAAACGTTTTAGATCACTACCAGTCAAACGTTTTAGATCACTACCAGTCAAACGTTTTAGATACACTACCAGTCAAACGTTTTAGATACACTACCAGTCAAATGTTTTAGTACAATACCAGCCAAATAAAGGTGGAGCTGCTCATCTCTTTAGTCTATTCAGGGTTAAACACTGAGCTGAAGCTGCTTGATAATGTCCAAGGTTTAAGAAACTGCCCAGAGTGAAATGTGCAGAGTGAACTGACAGTTCTGAATGAAGATGTCCAGGATCTTGTTAAAGATGTGTGAGGTGAAGTTCCTATTCGCCAACTTGTTTTGTGAATATTTTTCTTTATTCCACCTTAAATGGTGCCATACATTATTGGCCCTCTACAAGCTACAGCATTTAAGGTGGAAGACAACATTTGTTTGAGCAGAATGTGATCCGGCATATGTAAATGTTTGGGGATGCAAGTGTTAATGAGCAAGCAATTTTTTATTCAGTTGTTGGAAAGGAAGTTCTGAAAGACTCAGCAGTGATTGGTTGAGCATGTATATTTTTTCTTTCTTAAAATCAATCTACAAGTATGGTCTACAGCAGAGGTCACTAATAGGCAGACCGCGGTCCGGACCCAGACGTTGTCCAATGCGGACCCAAACCGGTAAAGTAGTGAGAATGATTTAATTTTGATAGTGTTTATTTTATGAGGCAGAAATTTTCTTGACTTTACGGTATACGGGCTTTGCAGCGCAGTAAACTTGCAGACCAATCGCGTGCGTTCACCGGAGGCGCTACTCAGCCAATCAGATCTGTGCAGATTCGGGAGGAGGAGCCCAGTCGGAGAATAAATCGAAGAGAGAATAACCTGCTCTAAAAAAATAATTAGTTTTATAAATAATTCATTCAGTTCAGCAACAGTCAGTAAATATACTGAAATATACTAAACGGTTATGTGTGGTTTTGTTGGTGTTTCAGTAGCTGATGGTTTAAGATCATCAGCTGATACTAGGCTACTTCAGTAAACAGGATACGGCACCTGTAAACACAAGTTAGAAATGATGACGGTCCAGACCTTGGCCTGAGGAAATTTCCTCTGAGTGGACCTTACTGAATTCTAATTAAATACCCCTGATGTACAGCATGATTCTGTATGTAATTCATCTCCCAAAAAGAACCATGAACGAGTTATAAGTTTAACAAATATTTGATTCGATTTTTTTTGTATCTGTGATTCTTTGCAATTCCCTTATACCAACGTAACTGTAAACACATTGGCAAATGGTGATGTGAATTCAATTCACCATGTTCATCAGTGATTTTAAATGATTGCTTAATACCTTCATATCTTCCATGATATTTTTTTTCTCCTTTAAAAAGTAGGCCTTCCAGGCACAGTGTGTCACATCATACTGTACATCAGAGGTCACTAATAGGCGAACCGCGGTCCAGGTCCGGACCCAGGCGTCTTCTAGTGCGGACCCAAACTTATAAACTTTTAAGAGCTACTTACTTTGGGCTTCATTTTCAAACTTTTATCTTAAGTGGCGGAGCTTTTCTTGTCTTTACGGTATACGGGTGCCCCAAAGGTGCCCCTCAGCCTTTGTCGATGCCGAAAAACGCTTTTCAACCAGAAATATACTGAACGGTATGTGTAATTTGGTTTGTCTTTCAGTTGCTGATGACTTGAAATGCTAATAGAACTACTAGGCTATTTCAGTATACAGGATATGGCACTAAATCATAATACAAGTTACGGTCATAACACAAACACGGTCCGGACCTTGGCTTGAGGAAATTCCTTCTGACTGGACTTTACTGAATTCTAATTAAATACTCCTGCTGTATATCGAGAACTACAGAAGATGTACAAGGTGCATGAACCTGGTTTGCATAGACATCTTTTCCATGAAATCTGACTTCAGGAAGATATGCAATGCGTTACTGGTCACTTTACATGTTAGGCAAAGACCTTTCCTTTGAAGAAGCAGACAGCATCACAGTAAGACTCTGCTAGAAAACGACTTTACATATCATGGTTTGCCTGCAAGAATCCATTCAGACCAAGCAGTAGATTTGGGGGCTGACGGGGGCCTTTCCCTCCCATTTTTTGTCTGTGCCCCACCAGTCGCAATGCAATCAAAGGCTTTTATGTCTGAACCAATCACAAAAACAAATTTTGCTATGCAGTGTAAAGATATGTCCTTGCTTATTTCTGATTGGCTCATATCAGGGGTCCCCAATATTTTTTTTTAAGGGCTGAATTTAGCCAACATCACAAACGCAAGGACCAGCGCATTAGTCGCATATTTTATGAGGCAGATTGTACAGTAATAATTTCTTTGTTGTTAAAGTGCATGTCATCAATTAGGTATGTCGACTGCGACTGCATGATCTTGCTCACTATTCAATAAGAGAAGTGACAGCAGTCGGTTAAACAAGAGACTTAACGTTGGGGCAGTGCTCTATGGTGGCGATGTGAAGACACTGATCTAGGAGTGCACTGAAACAGAGAGTCTGTTTCTGTCCCAGCTGTTGATAATGTTTATTGAAGAAAATGAAAATGTCTCACAGATACAGGTGGAGGGAAACACTGTGAGTAGCAGTAGGGGGCAGCAAACAAAGCAGCTCCCCTCGAAAAGCTTTCTCATCAACAAAGTTGCACCAACACTGACAGCTGCTCTACGTCCCTCCTATCACGAGACAAGTCAATGGCGAGAGACATGAAGTCCATTATCTTCAGACGTGAGAGTATACAACGGTGCTGGATTTAACAAGTCTACGGCAGTTTTCTTTGTTTTCCGTCGTGGCTCAAAACTTCTTCCACCACACGTCTTCATCAACACGGCTATCGTGAAAGGTTGTTTAGCTTTTGCTACACGATACGCGCAGAGACGCCGTTGTTGTGTTTTTTTACGCAGATGTTGTCGTGTGGATGGTAGTAGCAGAATGGTTGTAGGCAGCAATCAAACTTGCAATCTTTAGTCTTTGACTCTGATTTTGATGGAAAGTTGGGATTGAAAGACTGTGGCGTGTTTTGAAGAGCCGCGTTATGTTAGCCACCTTGCATACGGCTACAGCTCGAGAGCGTGGTAAGCAAGCTGGCTTAGCGTTGGCACGGTCTGGTAAAATTAAACTAAACTTGTCTGTCCAGACGGAGCTGAACTGTCTATGTTTATCAGCTGGCCATGTTTTTGTGCAAGCTGGACTTACATATGCTGTGTTCGTTCATCAGCCGTTAGCCAAGCGGCTCTGCTCTCGTATTTTAGTCGTAAGGTAAATACGCCAACATAGGTGATTGGCGGCGGGCCAACAGTTTAAGCCTTGTGGGCCGCCTGTTGTAATTTCTTAATCATATTAGTATTCTCTCTTACTCATATCTTCACTTCTGAGTAGTATAGTCTCAGTCTGTGTCTAGGTACTTGTGTCAGCTTTGAGTTAAAGTTGTACTAAAGCTTTTAACGAAACAGAGTTGTTCTGTCAGTGTAATACTAAATTAATTAAGGGGGATTATTGAAATGAATCACAATTACATGATTTTTTTTATTTACATGAGCAAAGTGTACTCTTCAATTATTAGTTTCTAATTTGAAGGTACATGCAACATTTTTATTTCTTTACCTCATATATCAATTTATGCCAGTATCATTAGATCTGCTGTTATTCAGGCACAAATCAAGCCCTGACTATATTTCTTTAAAAAGATGACTTTCAACATTGTTATACTGTCACCCCCCAAATAAGGCAGTCCAGAACCAGGGCTGCTATGGCGTCTGTTGAAAAGCGAGTTTATACGAATGGTTGGTGGTGTAGTGGTTAGTACGGTGGTGTAGTGGTTAGTACGGTGGTGTAGTGGTGAGCACGGTGGTGTAGTGGTTAGTACGGTGGTGAAGTGGTCAGTACAGTGGTGTAGTGGTTAGTATGGTGGTGTAGTAGTTAGTATGGTGGTGTAGTGGTTAGTACGGTGGTGTAGTGGTTAGTACGGTGGTGTAGTGGTCAGTATGGTGGTGTAGTGGTTAGTACGGTGGTGTAGTGGTTAGTACGGTGGTGTAGTGGTTAGTACGGTGGTGTAGTGGTTAGTACGGTGGTGTAGTGGTGAGCACGGTGGTGTAGTGGTTAGTACGGTGGTGAAGTGGTCAGTACAGTGGTGTAGTGGTGAACATGGTGGTGTAGTGGATAGCACGGTGGTGTAGTGGTCAGTACAGTGGTGTAGTGGTGAACATGGTGGTGTAGTGGTTAGTACTGTGGTGTAGTGGTTAGTATGGTGGTATAGTGGTTAGTATGGTGGTCTAGTGGTTAGCACGGTGGTGTAGTGGTAAGCACGGTGGTGTAGTGGTTAGCACGGTGGTATAGTGGTTAGTATGGTGGTGTAGTGGTTAGTATGGTGGTATAGTGGTTAGTATGGTGGTCTAGTGGTTAGCACGGTGGTGTAGTGGTAAGCACGGTGGTGTAGTGGTTAGCACGGTGGTATAGTGGTTAGTATGGTGGTGTAGTGCTGAGCACAGTGGTATAGTGGTTAGTACGGTGGTGTAGTGGTGAGCACGGTGGTGTAGTGGTTAGTACGGTGGTGTAGTGGTTAGTACAGTGGTGTAGTGGTGAGCACGGTGGTGTAGTGGTTAGTACGGTGGTGAAGTGGTCAGTACAGTGGTGTAGTGGTGAACATGGTGGTGTAGTGGTTAGCACGGTGGTGTAGTGGTCAGTACAGTGGTGTAGTGGTGAACATGGTGGTGTAGTGGTTAGTATGGTGGTATAGTGGTTAGTATGGTTGTCTAGTGGTTAGCACGGTGGTGTAGTGGTAAGCACGGTGGTGTAGTGGTAAGCACGGTGATGTAGTGTTCAGTATGGTGGTGTAGTGGTTAGCAAAGTGGTGTAGTGGTTAGTATGGTTGTGTAGTGGTTAGTACGGTGATGTAGTGGTTAGTACGGTGGTGTAGTGGTTTGTACGGTGGTGAATTGGTTAGTGCGGTGGTGTAGTGGTCAGTATGGTGGTGTAATGGTTAGTACGGTGGTGTAGTGGTCAATATGGTGGTGTAGCGGTTAGTACGGTGGTGTAGTGGTTACTACGGTGGGGTAGTGGTGAGCACGGTGGTGTAGTGGTTAGTACGGTGGTGTAGTGGTTAGTATGGTGGTGTAGTGGTTAGTATGGTGGTGTAGTGGTCAGTACAGTGGTGTAGTGGTGAACATGGTGGTGTAGTGGTTAGTACGGTGGTGTAGTGGTTAGTATGGTGGTGTAGTGGTTAGTACGGTGGTGTAGTGGTTAGTATGGTGGTGTAGTGGTTAGTATAGGTGTAGTGGTTAGTACGGTGGTGTAGTGGTTAGTATAGGCATAGTGGTTAGTATGGTGGTGTAGTGGTTAGTATGGTGTTGTAGTGGTTAGTATAGGTGTAGTGGCTAGTACGGTGGTGTAGTGGTTAGTATGGTGGTGTAGTGGTTAGTATGGTGGTGTAGTGGTTAGTGTGGTGGTGTAGTGGTTAGTATGGTGGTGTAGTGGTTAGTATGGTGGTGTAGTGGTTAGTACGGTGGTGTAGTGGTTAGTACGGTGGTGTAGTGGTTAGTAAGGTGGTGTAGTGGTTAGTATGGTGGTGTAGTGGTTAGTATGGTGGTGTAGTGGTCAGCACTGTCTCCTCACAGTAAGATGATCTGGGTTGGATTCCCGGTCCGTTCTGTGTGGAGTGTGCATGTTCTCCCCAAGAGCCTCAAACTTTACTGAACTTATGTGTGTGGTTGTTTCCATGGTGACTGCAGGCACTACACAGCTTTTGTATGACCATAAGATCATCATATTTTAATGAAAACACCCCTAAAATGCAGGGGTGTAGCTAAAATATGTCTATACCTTTAGACTTAAACTCTTTCTTGAATATGTTTTTTAATACAGTTAATTAATTGTATTTAACTAATTAAACTTATTCATTACAGATACATCTAAATATCTCAACTTCACTTAAATAAAAATTAAAAGTTATGTTATATATATATATATATATATATATATATATATATATATATATATATCATGTGATAAAGTTTTTGGTTTCGGGATAAACACCCCCCTATAGAAAGTACTCTACTACCCCCTCCTGGGCCTGCACGGTACTACACTTGACTAGGACATGTACTTTTCTGGCTCCACCCACTCTCCGCCCCTATTTACACACCTGCACTTGATCAACGACTCATTAAGACTCATATATACTCCTTTGCTTTCGCAGTTAGTTTGCAGGATGAGGTTGCTGGCATGTGTTTGGACTGCTGTCTGTTGTGTGGATTCGCATCTTATTGGCTGAAAAGGAGGGGGGCTATATTGAGGACATGAAAATAGCATCCTTGTTCCAAACAGGAGGAGACAAGCGCTGATTATGGGTGAGTTATATCAGGCGCTGTGAGTCCACAGACCTCAAGCATGACTGAAAGGTTAGTCTCTCTGGGGACTTACACCCGTTACCTTACAGCATGCAGTGCTCAGAACGCATAGTAGGCTCTTGTCCATGCCAAAAATGTTGTGTAGAGTGGACATGTCCATAGGTTTTATTATTTTTCCATGTTTTTCTTGGGAGAGCGACAGTATGTTTATTATATGTTAGAAACCCAAAGTGCTGGGACTGTAGGACGTTGTCACTGTCTTGTAAATTTTGGCATAATTTGATAAGTGCAGATGCTCTCCTATCTAGTGTTTCTGATGAACAGACCAATAAAACTGATGCAATTTTGCATGAAGTGGTCCAAAATGAATTTCCAGTACAAGTCAAGAATGTTTTTATTCTTCTAGAGCAGGGGTCACCAATAGGCGGACTGCGGTCCGGGTCTGGACCCAGACACTGTCCAATGCAGACCCAAACTGATAAACTACTGAGAACGGTTTAATTCTGACTGTGTTTATTTTATGTGGCGGAGCTTTTCTCATCTTTACGAGCCAATCAGATCTGTGCAGATTGGGGCGTGAGGCGCACGCACACAGGCAAGGTACGAACACTGTTGCCAACTTTACGACTTTTCAGCCTTTTTTTTTTTTTTTAATCGACTAGCGACCAATCTAGCGACTGTTTCTGGTGTTATTGGAGACTTTTGGAGACTCTGAGGTGAACACACATGACCTTTAGTTACTGTAGCCCCGCCCCACAACACTCTGTCAGAGGAGACCCACACCGCTCCAGGACCTACTACACTCACTGCGCATGCCCAAAGCCGCCACTGACCCCACCCCCTATCTTCAGAGGAGGATGTAAATATAAAGGCGCTTCCATAGATATATACTTTATTGATCCCAGAGGGAAGTTCTTAAGTGTTTCAAAACCAACAAAAAATTAATCCACAGAAGAAGTTAATTTATTCAGAGTTTATTTGTAGTTATAACATATTTAGTGTGTTTTTACTCCCTTTTTACTCTCCCACAACATTATTCCCTCAAATACACACAAACAGACCATTATGCAAATTAGGCGATTATGTCATTTGGCAACTTTTAGGACAACAAATAGCTACTTTCCTCACTGAGGAGTTGTCAACAGTGGGTACGAAGAGAGAAGCGCAAGTCAGAAAGAATAACGAGCTCTAAAAACAGAAAAGTCAACAGTGATGACTGACTGTTTAACAGGAACGGTTCTGGAATGGACCTGCTCGTCTAGTTTTGGAGAATTGCCCTTGTTTTTACTGTAAGTGAGAAATGCATTTATTAGAAGTTTATAAATAATTCATTCAGTTCAGCATGTAAACAGTAAATATACTGAACGGTATGTGTGATGTGTTAGTGTTTCAGTAGTTGATGGTATAAGATGCTGATATTAGACTACCTCAGTAAACAGGATACACCACTGAATCATACACGTTAGAACAATAGTCCGGACCTTGGGCTGAGGAAATCTCCTCTAACTGGACCTTACTGAACTCTAATTAAACACCCCTGTTCTAGAGTGATGCTATTTTGAAGATGCCAGCTTTGGTCCCAACATAATGACAATAATAAACTGAATTTTAAAGTGAGTATGTTTATGTTCTCTCAGCAGTGGAATATACCCAGACGTGATAAACAAAGTCATATGGATGAAATTATAGGCAGTTTTCTTTTCAATTGCTGTTGACTGTGGTGTAGTGGTCAGTATGGTGGTGTAGTGGTTAGTATGGTGGTGTAGTGGTTAGTACGGTGGTGTAGTGGTCAGTACGGTGCTGTAGTGGTCAGCACTGTTTCCTCACAGTAAAATCTGGGTTGGATAAAGTCTAGTCCATATGTATTGCTTAATTATGCTAAAAAGGTATTAGTTGCTTTAGAAGTTCTAGAAATTAATGACATACTAAATTTTATTGCTGTAAAATACTGCTAACTGAAGCTTTAGTGCTATTAAAAACCACCTGTTTCAAAAAAACACTTACTGATCACATTAATCTCAGGTTTAAGAAATCTGTGACGCAATTTGTTTTTACTGCTGAACATTTTATTGGTTAATTTTTGGCATTTTAAGTGAAAAACTGCAGACATCTGCAAAAACGACAACATAAAATGCAACTGGGACCAATTTCTATAGTTGAGTTTCCGTGGATAACATGAATATAAGAAAAGCGTTCATGTTTCTGGGGAAAAATAGGTATGACATCATCTGCAAGAGAGAGAATCAAAGATGAAATGCAAACAGTAACATTTCTTTAATCAAATAAAACCCATAAAATGAACAAACGTTGTATAAAATGTTCTATATTTCCATCAGTAGGTGAGCTACCTTTAGGGTTTTTGCAAAACTTCATCTAGCCACTTCTTCAGGGGTCCAGCACAGGTGTCAACAAAATATAACTGCTCGTTCTGTGCTTCAATGAGAACTCCATACAGCACATCGACCTGTTTTTTTGTCTTCAATAAAAAGATTTTTTCTTGAACCGTTTCTTTCTTCAGGAGACCAGATCCATAATCGTCCTGTTAGGATGGCAAAACATGTTACGGTTTTTAAAAGACCAACAAGAAGTTTCTGCAAAACACAAGAGCTTTAGCCCAACATAAAAGAGCTGGTTCAGTTTCTCAGCTGGGTCCAAGCGTTTTATTAGAAACACTAATCATGTGGTAGCAGCGCACTAAAACGTGTACTAAAACGTTTGACTGGTAGTTTACTAAAACGTTTGGCTGGTAGTGTACTAAAACGTTTGACTGGTAGTGTACTAAAACGTTTGACTGGTAGTGTACTAAAACGTTTGACTGGTAGTGTACTAAAGCGTTTGACTGGTAGTGTACTAAAACGTTTGGCTGGTAGAGTACTAAAACGTTTGACTGGTAGTGTACTAAAACATTTGGCTGGTAGTGTACTAAAACGTTTGGCTGGTAGTGTACTAAAACGTTTGGCTGGTAGTGTATCTAAAACGTTTGGCTGGTAGTGTACTAAAACGTTTGGCTGGTAGTGTATCTAAAACGTTTGACTGGTAGTGTACTAAAACGTTTGACTGGTAGTGTACTAAAACGTTTGACCTGTAGTGTACTAAAACGTTTGACTGGTAGTGTACTAAAACGTTTGGCTGGTAGAGTACTAAAACGTTTGACTGGTAGTGTACTAAAACGTTTGACTGGTAGTGTACTAAAACGTTTGGCTGGTAGTGTACTAAAACGTTTGACTGGTAGTGTACTAAAACGTTTGGCTGGTAGTGATCTAAAACGTTTGGCTGGTAGTGTACTAAAACGTTTGACTGGTAGTGATCTAAAACGTTTGGCTGGTAGTGTACTAAAACGTTTGACTGGTAGTGTACTAAAACGTTTGGCTGGTAGTGATCTAAAACGTTTGGCTGGTAGTGTACTAAAACGTTTGACTGGTAGTGATCTAAAACGTTTGGCTGGTAGTGTACTAAAACGTTTGACTGGTAGTGTACTAAAACGTTTGACTGGTAGTGTACTAAAACGTTTGGCTGGTAGTGTACTAAAACGTTTGACTGGTAGTGTACTAAAACGTTTGGCTGGTAGTGATCTAAAACGTTTGGCTGGTAGTGTACTAAAACGTTTGACTGGTAGTGTACTAAAACGTTTGGCTGGTAGTGTACTAAAACGTTTGACTGGTAGTGTACTAAAACGTTTGGCTGGTAGTGATCTAAAACGTTTGACTGGTAGTGTACTAAAACGTTTGACTGGTAGTGTACTAAAACGTTTGACCTGTAGTGTACTAAAACGTTTGACTGGTAGTGTACTAAAACGTTTGGCTGGTAGAGTACTAAAACGTTTGACTGGTAGTGTACTAAAACGTTTGACTGGTAGTGTACTAAAACGTTTGGCTGGTAGTGTACTAAAACGTTTGACTGGTAGAGTACTAAAACGTTTGACTGGTAGTGTATCTAAAACGTTTGACTGGTAGTGTATCTAAAACGTTTGGCTGGTAGTGTACTAAAACGTTTGACTGGTAACGTTTGACTGGTAGTGTACTAAAACGTTTGACTGGTAATGTTTGACTGGTAGTGTACTAAAACTCTTGACCGTGTGTGTGATATATATATATATATATATATATATATATATATATATGTATATATATATAATATTCTGAGGTCAACATTAAGCTCTGTATAAACGCTATACAAAAAGGCTCAGCCTTATTGTCATGCTACATGAAAAGCAGCTTCTGCTAGTGGTTATTACATGAGCAATAATCAATAAAACTTGTTTTGCTTGAGTACCGAGCCAGCACACTGCAACAGCAGACTGCGAACACCCTTCTCAGATCATTCTTGGATCATCCAATGAACACACATGTTCTTACCTTGCAGCTTGTGCCCTCTTTGCAAATAGTGTCTTCCCCACAGATTCTCTGATAGTGTAATGAACCCTCAGTTTCAGTCGGGTCTTTGCATTTACTAATTTTAGCATCCAAGCACATCAGGCTTCTGTCTGAACCTAAAATAAACAGTATGTTACTAATTGTTTCATGTACAATATCAATCCAAGCTTTGTATACCCCAGTGTATTTTTTTGGTTTTTTTTTTTTTTTGGCTTAGTCACAAATTTCTTCCAAAATTATATTTATATAATTATATAATTTTATATATATAATTTAAAAGATACTTATGGTGAAATTGAAAACCTGTCATAACCATCTCAACAGGTTATGTGTTGGTAATGACGTGTTGCGGTAATGACAATTTTCACTTTTTTAAGAAAAAATCTAGCTAGGCCATGGATTAGCTAAAGCTAGTTAACAGCTAGTACAAGATGCACTTTAAATCCACATAAATAAATAATGTGTAAATGTTCTGTTTAGTTGTAAATAAATAAATAAGGTGTAAATGTAATGTTTAGTTGTAAATAAATAAATAATGTGTAAATGTTCTGTTTAGTTGTAAATAAATAAATAAGGTGTAAATGTAATGTTTAGTTGTAAAGTACTGCCGTACTGATGTAAACGGTAATGACTCTGAATAAATGTACTCTATAATCAGGAGCAATACACCATTCAGTTACTCCCATTTACACACATTAACATGTCACTCCTCACTCATGGCTGACATGCTCCTTTGTGAGTCTTTGTTTCCATGGTTACAACAAACAAGTGTTACCTTTAAATAATTCATATACTGTTGCAGTAATGACGATAATGTTGGGGATGATAATATATTGCTCAAAAATAGTCATAGGTACAAATATGAAACTAAGCAGTACATTTAGTTTCTTTTTAAGTTTTTAGAAAATCATATTGTGATCTTTTTCATAAATTGATCACTTTTTAGTATTTTATTGGGGCTCAGAAGTTTTCAAATCTGGGTTGGGGACAAGGCCAAAGCAGCAAAATATTGATGTTTAAATCATTATAAAAATGGAAATCATAATTATTTTGGTCTGTGATTTATATATATATATATATATTTTGGTGATGCAATGATTGATCTTTTTAATAGCTAAAATGTTTGTTTTGTAATAAAGTAATTTTAATACAAATTTATAACCTAGGGACGTAAAAGTTCCCCTAATTGAGGAATCACCCATATGTGTGTGTGTATATATATTTATTTATTTATATGTATGCAACCAAGCCTAGTTTGACATTATTGGTCTTTAACAGAGCTTTAAAATGAGCTGAAATTAAACTTCATCTTTGCTATATCTGTACAAATCAAACTCACGTCCAGTCAGTGCTTGTAAATTTGTGCATAATAGTTTAACAACCTGAAAAAAGTTTAATTTGTTAATAAAAACTATATCATCGATATAATCTAAAATAGCAACGATATGAATAACAAAAAGCACAACTAGTGTCTGCAATAATAGAGCTGCAATATGTTATTTGGCACTCACACCACTCAAACAGTTCTTTAAACAGTTAAGACACGTTTGGTCAGCAGAGGGAGCACTGTACTCACCACTCCACCTCAAACTCCGCCACAATCTTCATGAATTAAGGGTCGTGCTTCAGGTAAATAATGTCTTATTGTAAGCATTCGTCTGGGTGCACCCCCCCACCCCCCATCCCCCACCCAGGTTTGAAAAACCACATCACACTATGGATCTGATGTTATGTTTCCTTTTGAGGAAACCGTTACAACTAGACCTATTACTACTACTGCTGCTGCTACTATTAGCATGGCTAGTAATGCTATTATTATTATTATTATTATTATTATTATTACTGTTATTACTATTACTAATACATTATTACTGCAAATACAACTGTTTCGTGACTACTGCCGCACAATGTGCTTCTCACCTCCTTCAGCTTTGGAGAAACCATAGCCAGAAAGCTGCAGCTCAGCTCCCTCATGTGGGGCTATGCAGTCTCCAGTCGGCAGCACAGCAGGTTGGATGTTTTTCACAGGCTCCGGAAGCTTCAACAACCAGATGGGAGCAGGATATGGCGTCAGGATATCAGTGTTCTTAATGGCTTTGATGGACCTGCTTTTACCCCTGCCCAGTTCCACTTTCAGAGAGCTGATAGAAGCAAAAAACATGGTGAGGTTCGAGCTTAAAGGGGTGTTTTAAAACAAATTCTGTATTTGGGATGTAAACAGAGTGATTCAGAGTGGGTTTGTTGAGAAATGGTTGATTGTAGGGACTAAAATTTCTTTACAGTGGTGGTAATGGTAACCAGGGCTCTCCTACACCAATATAGCAAATTCATTTAAAACCTAAACGAGTCTTCTACACTCTGTCTCTACTCTAAAGAGTGCTCTGCAGGGCAGTGAAGGTGGCTTGTATGGACACAGGGTGTGTCTTGATTGCTTGAGTCTGATTGGCTTGTGTAAATGACCCTTTAATAAGAACCTAAATACAATTTTGCACCATATTTTAGAGGCTGCAGAATTGAGAATTTGCCGCCCCATGGATTTGCCTTTTGTTAGGCATGCAATTAGTCCTTAAGCTACATTAGCCTTGAAGCTGCAGAGCTAAAACCAAAGAAGCAAATTCCACCTGTCTTGGCTGATCAACTACCCTTGAGCTAAATGGGGAAAACTGTTTGACTATTGCTTTGATTTCAGTCATTTAGAACCTACTGACCCTTCTATCCCTTTGTAGCAGTCCTTTGCTGTAATCACCCACTGCTTGTGGATGAGCGTTCCAGCACAATGTTCAGTGTTTCTGTTAAACTCGTACAACACCTGGACGTGATGGGGCCTCTCACTATCATGACATTTAGACATCTCACACTTTACCAGACCTAAACAGAATCAAGAGTTTTATGAGGTGCAGCAAATGGGTAACACAAAGTCATGTAAATATACATAACATAAGACACAGTCCAGGACAAGAGTTGGTACTGTATTAAAAAAGTATCATCAGAGTGCAAAATGCCCCTGGATATTTGGGTGGCTGTTTTCCCACCATAACTGTTTTGATGTTAGCTCCAACAGTAACAAAATGTTTGATTCAGCAGTTCTTTGGGAATGTTAGAGTTAGGGTTAGGGTTGAGATGGTAAGGGTAAGGATCAGGTTAGGGTTACGGTTAAGGTTGGGGTTAGGTTATGGGTAAGGTTAGGGTTACGGTTAAGGTTGGGGTTAGGTTATGGGTAAGGTTAGGGGCTAAGTTTAGAGTTAAGGATAGTGTTAGGGTTAGGTAAGGTTATGGTTGGGGTAGGGTTAGAATAAGGGTAAGGCTATGGTTGGGGTAGGGTTACGGTTAAGGATAGTGTTATGGTTGGGGTAAGGTTATGGTTGGGGTAGGGTTAAGGATAGTGTTAAGGTTAGGGTAAGGTTATGGTTGGGGTAGGCTTACGGTTAAGGATAGTGTTAAGGTTAGGGTAAGGTTATGGTTGGGGTAGGGTTACAGTTAAGGATAGTGTTATGGTTGGGGTAGGGTTACGGTTAAGGATAGTGTTAAGGTTAGGGTAAGGTTATGGTTTGGGTACGGTTACGGTTAAGGATAGTGTTAAGGTTAGGGTAAGGTTATGTTTGGGGTAGGGTTACAGTTAAGGATAGTGTTATGGTTGGGGTAGGGTTACGGTTAAGGATAGTGTTAAGGTTAGGGTAAGGTTATGGTTGGGGTAGGGTTACAGTTAAGGATAGTGTTAAGGTTAGGGTAAGGTTATGGTTGGGGTAGGGTTACGGTTAAGGATTGTGTTAAGGTTAGGGAAGGTTATGGTTGGGGTAGGGTTACAGTTAAGGATAGTGTTATGGTTGGGGTAGGGTTAGAATAAGGGTAAGGCTATGGTTGGGGTAGGGTTATGGTTAAGGATAGTGTTAAGGTTAGGTTAGGGTAAGGTTATGGTTGGGGTAGGGTGACGGTTAAGGATTGTGTTATGGTTAGGGAAGGTTATGGTTGGGGTAGGGTTATGGTTAAGGATAGTGTTAAGGTTAGGGAAGGTTATGGTTGGGGTAGGGTTACAGTTAAGGATAGTGTTAAGACTGGGGTTAGGTTATGGGTAAGGTTAGGGTTAGAATAAGGCTAAGGTTAGACTTAAGGATAGTGTTAAGGTTGGGGTAGGGTTACGGTTAAGGTTAGAGTTAAGGATAGTGTTAAGGTTAGGGTTGGGGTAGGGTTACGGTTAAGGATAGCATTAAGGTTAGAGTTAAGGATAGTGTTAAGGTTGGGGTAGGGTTACGGTTAAGGATAGCATTAAGGTTAGAGTTAAGGATAGTGTTAAGGTTAAGGTTGGGGTAGGGTTACGGTTAAGGATAGCGTTAAGGTTAGAGTTAAGGATAGTGTTAAGACTGGGGTTAGGTTATGGGTAAGGTTAGGGTTAGAATAAGGCTAAGGATAGTGTTAAGGTTAAGGTTGGGGTAGGGTTACGGTTAAGGATAGCGTTAAGGTATATTTTGATTCTTTGTTGCCTCCATTCTTACTTCTGACCTTAATATTATGTGTGTAATAGAAACATGTAGGGCTCATTACACTAAAAACGTTACAGATATTTTTCCTGTATTGTTTTAAATGCGTCTATTTGTTCTGCAAGATAACAGGAGGGTTAAACCTGCATTAGTAACTTTTGATGTGATGTTCTACCTGATAGGCCCCCAAAACACTTTGATAGGCACAGTTCACATTGTGGGTTGTTGGGGGGGGGGAAAGGGTAGAGGCTTAAGGGTCACGGTTCGCTACTGATGGTTTATAAGAGTGGGAGGTCGAAGCTGAACACTTATATTTGCATAAGAAATTGAATTCTTATAGTTATATTTCAAAGAGAAAAACAAACTGTTTTCTGCTTGCATTACAAACACACACAAAATATTTATATCCAATTAGCTTTTTTTTTTTTTTTACTGTAAAAGCAGTTAGTGTTGACTGCATATTACTTATATTGCCACAGTTTATATATATATATATATATATATTAGTGTGTGTATATATGTGTATATATATGATGTCTTTACAAAATTCAAGCGAAGCAGATGCTGTTTACATTGTGTGAAAATTTCATGATGAATGATCCAATAAAAATGCTCTGAAATTAGTCGATTGACTTGCATTGAAAGCGAAGACAGTTTTTCTTCTCTCCTGTACAGTTACTATTTTGGAGATGTCTGTTTTTCATTGGACAACAACAATATATATTCGTCAAATTTTATGCTTCTACATCATTTGAAAGCAGCAACTGCCATTTATATTCTGGGAAAGTTTCATGGTTGATGGACCAATAGAAATGCTCCAAAATTAGTTGGAAATAATTCTGGTTCCATTGACTTACATTATAAGTGATTACAAAGCTACTATACATAGAATATATAACTCAAATATATATTCCTCTGTTTTCTGTGTTTCTACATCATTTGAGAGCAGCAACTGCCATTTGTCCTCTTCTGTTAACTTGCCATTTTGGAGCTGCATGTCTCTTTGGATGATGATATCTTCTGCATGTTATGTTAATATGACCAAGGTTCCACTGATGTCATAGTGATAATACAATTAAATTTAAAGAAGAACATTTGGACCCCACTGTATTTTTCTTTCATATGACTCATAACTGTGAACCTTCATTCCAGCATAGAAACAGTTTTTTTATTATTATTATTATTATTATTATTATTTGTTCTATATGAATTGATTGTATGGAGAGCAGTTAAAGGTCTGGATCTTACCTACAGCCCAAAGTGAGAGAAGCAGGAAAACAGCTGCAGCCATGGTGGAAACCTTCACTGCTTTGGATAAGATATCCCAAACCCGTTCAACACCACGACATCACCCAGCCTTCTCTGGTTCTTCACCAATCACACCACAGTGCAGCTTATCAGCCTGCTTCCCTGATTAGCCTGCTGAGCAGCTGATCTGAAACCAGTTTGTTTCTTCTGATGGGGTGAGGGATGCAGTAAAAGAGACTGATCCTGTACCAGCAGCACAGAGAGAGGATCTCAGCTACCCTGGGCAAATCTATCACATGACCGGTTTGTGTTTTCTCTGATGGACTGATCCTGGACCTGTAGCACAGAGAGTGAACTACTTCAGTTAATACAGAAGAACAAACTAATCAAGTACCTTTGAAGGGACAGTTCCCCAGACTCTCAAAGTAGTCCAAGACTAGGTTTAACCTTTGTATGGGACCAGCCCAATAAATGACCACTAATCCAAAATCCTCTTTTCTTCACAGTAGATACTGAGAAAAGTCTGGAAGTCATATTTAGTGGAGGTACAAAGTTGGTGTTTCTAATAAAGTGGTCATATGTGTGTTTAAGTACAGTGTTATAGGTTTACAGGCTAGGTTAGGGTAAGGGCTCAGGCACAGGATATGATGTAGCATTAAAATTCAGACAATTTGCTTCAGTCTACAGACGCCAGAGAGAGGAGTAGTAACCTCAGTGCTCGTTATGAAAATAGGATGTAGTAACAGCAAACCATGCAAGTCTATCCAGGCATGCATTTAACCACTTTGTAAAGATAAGGAGGTGTTTGACTCCTATCCAGATCTGCGAGGGCCTTTTTTACAAGGAACTGCTCGAGCGGCCTGCCTCTTCAGCCTATCTGCCTCTTCAGCCTATCTGCCTCATTAGCCTATCTGCTTCTCTAGTACTTCTTCTGTGAGAGCAGCGAGGGACAGAGAGCTACATAAATAGAAAAGTCACAGTTTTTGTGCTTCTGTTTTTAAAAGGAATCCACATCCACATCCACACAGACTGCACTTCCTTTTATTCTCAGATGATTTCCAGATATTATAATATATTATATTTAAACTCTGATACAAACGTGATTGAACATCCCACTTCATCCACCTTCTGCATGAGTGTAGTGGCAGAGCCCACCACTATGGGGCAGCAGTGACACAGATGAGCATAAGTGCCTGTTTGAGGTCAAAACAGTGGAGTACTCTGGCGATACAGGGGCAGTTATTTCTTTTTATTTGGCTTTTAGGTTTTTAGATTTTTCTTGTTATTTGCATGTGAAAATGTCTGAAACCTTGTCCATATGCCAAGCAGTATCAGGGTCAGTTAATGGGACCCTGGCCACTTCCCATTTCTCCCTTTATTTCAAAATAGTTGTTGTTGTAGTAATAATAATAATAATAATTATTATTATTATTATTGTTATTACTTTATTTTGTAATGTATTTTACGAAAAACATGAAAACGTACCTGTATGTGTCCATTTTTCTACAACAAACTTTGGATAGTATAACATTAGCATTAATGCTACAGAGCCCTGATTGGTTAGTATGACTGCTACAGAGCCCTGATTGGTTAGTATGACTGCTACAGAGCCCTGATTGGTTAGTATGACTGCTACAGAGCCCTGATTGGTTAGCATCACTGCTATAACGCCCTGATTGGTTAGCATCACTGCTACAATGCCCTGATCGGTTTGTATGACTGATTCAGAGCCCTGATTGGTTAGCATGACTGCTACTGAGCCCTGATTGGTTAGTATGACTGCTACACCGTCCTGATTGGTTAGCATGACTGCTACTGAGTGCTGATCGATTAGCATGACTGCTACTGAAGGCTGATCGGTCAGCATTACTGCTACTGAGTGCTGATTGGTTAGCATGACTGCTACTTGGTGCAGATTTTTTTGCAGGACAGCTACTAAATGCTGATTGGTTAGCATTATTGCTACTGTGTGCTGATTGGTTAGCATTATTGCTACTGCATGCTGATTGGTTAGCATTATTGCTACTAAGTGATAGTTGGTTAGCATTAGTGCTACTGAGTGCTGATAAGTTAGCATTACTACTACTACTAGAGTGAAATAGACATGAGTTTCGACACACTGCTGTCAGACTCCCACATTTAAGAAGACGAGCGCAGCTTGCTGATAAGTTACATATGAAAATGACGTCACCACACATCTCCACCTGTGTCCGGAATGCTGGAAAAAAGTTTAGCTTGTGTTGCATCATGGGATTGTCTTAGCGGCTGAGGAACCGATTGATGCTTCCCTACAATTCAGCCAAAGGAAGGAAACTCAGTAGAGCCTCAGAAGGAACCTCGGTAGACAGTATATTTAAGTTCTATAAGAAATGGCATAGTCTAGAGAAGGGGTATTTAATTAGAGTTCAGTAATATCCAGTTAGAGGAGATCTCCTCAGGCCGGTCCGGACCACCATCATTTCTATCTTAGTAATCTAGTATCAGCATCTTATACCATCAGCTACTGAAACACCAACACATCACACATACTGTTCAGTATTTTTCAGTATATTTGCTGTTTAAATGCTGAACTGAAATAAGGGTTACATTTTAAAAAAACAGAATGCTTTAAAAAAAAGTGCATCTTAAAGTGTTTATTTATAGAGAATGTAAATAAAACGTGTGTCTTCTTGTTAACTCAGCTTCACAGATTAACATGTTGGTTGTACAGAGCGGTGTTCTCCAAAACTAGACGAGCAGGTCCATTCCAGAACCGTTCCTGTTGAACACTCAGTTTTCTCTGTTCACTTTTCTGTTTTTACGTTACTCTTTCTGACTCGCTTTAGTCTCCGTCTGCTGCCCCTCACTTCGTACCTCGCCTGTGTACGTGTGCCGCACGCCCCAATGTGCACAGATCTGATTGGCTAAGGAGTGCCTCTTGTGATCTTACAGCGCACATGATTGGTCTGTGAGTTCACTATGCCGTAAAGCCCGTATACCGTGAAGACGAGAAAAGCTCCACCTCTTAAAATAATCACAGTCTAAATTAAATCATTCTCAGTAGTTGTCCACATTGGACAACGTTTTGGTCTGGATTCGAACCGCAATCCGCCTATTAGTGACCCCTAGTCTACATGTTGGGAGTCGTAGAGTATGATGTAAAATACTGTTTAATATAGGCACCCAGTAGATTTTGAGACAGACCGCATATAAAAACAACTGCCAGATTTAAACTGTGGCAAAAGGATAAACATATGGCGAAAGGTTATTTTTACATGGTGGTGGTGATACACGTACACATTTATAGTGTATAAACCTTCAACTGTTTTTCATACTGAACTCTTGATGCTGGAGTATGAGCTCCTTTATGTTCTTCTTGAGGTCAGAAAAATACCCGTCCAGCTTTTGGACCTGATCCCAGGTGTTAAACATGTAGTTCACGTAGGCATCCAAGGAATATTCGCAATATTCCACTGCATAGTCCTTATTTGAAAAAGCACCACCTGCTTCAGCTCTCCGGCCAAGTTCGCGTTCAATAACTACACATCTGTACAAGCATGTGTACTTAAGACATCCCATAAATCTTTTCCAAAGTTCAATGGTAGAACTTTTGTAGCTCTTGTACTTCTTCAACAGCTCCTGCAAGTCCTGCCGGTAGAGGTCCACCACAGTGTTGATGGAGGCCACTTGGTTTTCAAGGCTCTTGTCGCTCGGACTGATCTGCGCCTTGAGCCGGGCCGCATGGATGAGCATCTGCGAGTGGAAGGCCGCGCCGTTCACCCAGTGCTTCATGCCGCGGGAGCTCATTTGGGTATCTTGCAGCATGGAGTTCCTCAGACGCGTCAGCTGGTCGCTCAAATGTTTCTCCAGGCGTTCCATCTCTTCCAGAACCTTGGACGGCTCCCTCACGTGCATGCTAAGGCGCTTCAGGCACTCGTCCATGGAGTCCCTCACGCTCGAAGCCTTCTCCTCAGCGAACACGCGACGCAACATGTTTAGGGTGCTGCCATCGCTTTCGCTGACCACTGACTTGATCGCAAGGTCCAGGATGAAGGAGATGATCAGTGCGCCTAAGCCCACCGCGTTTGGTACACCCTTTAAAGAAGCTATGGAGGAGCCCAGACTTGCTACATAGCCTGGAACTTTGGCAACGAGGTCACTCTGCAGCTGAGAGGTGTAGTCTTCCAGCACAGCCGTCGAGTTCAGTCCGGAATACTTCATCAAGGATTCGTCGATACTGATATCGGGCATTAGACCAGAAGACTGAGCTAAAGTGTACAGCTCAGAGATGAAGAGATCTTCATCTTCCTTGGTATATCCTGCACCCATGATGAAGACAACAACAGCGGCTTAAATTTGGATACTGGAAACTGACCCGACTGACTATTCAGATGTTTGCCAGGAGTTTCTGCTGGGTCCTCCTCCTACCATAACCCTGAGCTGCGATTGGTAGCTCAGTAGGCTTCGTCTGCTCTGGGGGAAGGGTAATAAGCTGCTACCCAACTACTTGCTTTTACATAAAAGCCCACCTCCACATGTGAGGACAGAGAAGCATAAGGGTGCCCATTCAGCCGCCCACCCACCATGCTCTTCCAAGCAGTTTGTGCTCTAGATACAGATGGAATTGTGTAAATATTCGTCTGTTTGCTCATGCAAAATCCATGTTTTCTCTCCAACCACAGACCAGAAGCCAGGCCACATGAACAGGTCAAGGATGCTGGTTTAAAATTAACTGTACACATATAAACAAATTTAAGGTCACTTCTTTGGGAAAACCTTTAGGGGTTCTTTAGTGAAGGTCAAACTCAAAGTACCATTGAAATGCCTAAAACATTCTTCATGTTGGTAGAAATTTGTAATTGTTACTACATAGATTTATTTATTTATTTATATTTTTTTTTAACAAATGGGGTTCCACAAGTCCAAGAACCTGTCTTACTTACACAGTTGGATTACGTTCGCATGAACTTAATAATTTGGTGATTTATTGCTTGTTGAGATGATTCGATTGGATATTCTTCCTAAAAGAAGTGGTTGTAGATCAGGACTGTACCATTTAATTCTTTAGAAAACCTGGTTCTATGCAGAAACATGGTAACATTTGGGCTCTCAAGTGGTTCTCTGTCTGGTTAAAAGGTTCCTCACACAGCTTGATAACTTTTTATAGATGGGTGCCCATCTGTCCAAGGGTGTAGATTTGGTCTCAACATTGGTAAAGACACAACAACACCCCCACATGGTTTACTAACATCAGTTCACCTTATTTTTCACAGTGGAAAGACGTTGCAGGTTTTCATTCACTGGTTACTGGACAAGCTTAAAACATTGCAATAGCAACATTTCGCTGGTAGATGGTAACATCTGAGCACGTTGGCTGGATCCGGACGACTAGATTCCACACCAAATTATAATAAAGGCAGTTATTAGAAAAAAGAACTGTTGTCTACTGGCTAGTTAGTTTACTACCTATGGCCTGGGAGCTGGAAAAGCTCTTGAAGCTTCTCTTTTGTTGGTGGTTCTCTTTTGGTTGATAACTACGAAGAATCAAACGTGTTGATCTGACAGGGAAAGTGAGTAAATCAACTACATGTTCACCGGTGCTTGAGTTCTGTGGACTGAGAGCCCTGATAATGTACTGCTAGCTCACTGATCAGCTCTCGCTTTTCCGAGTCTGGCAGTAAGAGTTGTGCAAGTCGTGACATCAGTCTTCAGATAGCAAGTTTCTGCTCAGCTCCTTAGTCTGCCTTCACTCCTTAAGCATGTGATCAATGTAGGCATCCAATGAGTAACTGCAACTAAATTGTGGAATAATCTCCCAGTTAATGTTCGGGACTCTGACAGAGTCTCAACTTTTAGGTCTAGACTGAAAACATACTTGCTTAGTTTAGCTTTTGGTAATTAATCTTCCTCTTTAGATAAAGGCAGGAGATCCGGGTGTTCATGTACACAGAGGTTTATGGTAAACTGGGACGTTTGTGCTATTGTTCCACCACTTCACACCATTACACAGGTTTACTGATGGTGGAGTGGGAGGATCCCAGTGTTTCAGAGTGCTCTCGTGTTTGTTACCTGTCGCCAGCCACACTCTGAAATGTTTCATACTCTTTATAGTCATAATCCCAAGCAGAACTAATCTTGTCTCTTTACTCTTCTGGAGATACTGTCCTGCCGAATGCTGGTTGAAGACTGACCATCAGGGCCTCCTCCTCAAATAACACCAACCAGTTCTCCACTTCATTCTTTCCATCTGCTACAACCTAGACTTCACCATACTGTCATCCAGATCTACCAGCATTGCGATATGATAGGACTGTTAGAAAGTTAGAGACTGCCTCAGTCAGAGACTGCCTCTACCTGTGCAGTTTCTAAAGCTTTTACAATCCAGACTTCAAACAGAGACTCTCTTGAGTCTTGGTTCCTCCCAAGGTTTCTTCCTCCAGTCTTGAGGGAGTTTTTCTTACCACTGTCGCCTCTGGCTTGCTCACGGGGGGATATATATGTTGTAAACTTCCGTAAAAAACACCATACAAATAAACTTGAATTCAATTTAATTGAATTTTACATTGTACTCAAATTAAACTATTATCTCTGGAAAAAGAATTTGGGCTTGTGCAGACTTGTTTCAGCACTACAAAGGCTTTCAAACAGCATCAACCATCATTAAAGACTAGTGAATGTGGGTCTTGAACCCACAACCTAGTGGTCAGTGACCCAGTACTTTAGCCACTATATCTATAGCATGTCAATAAAATTGGCAACACGTGATAAATGGATGATTATGAAGATGTACACTGATCAGTCATAACATTAAAACCACCAACAGGTGAAGTGAATAACACATATGATTCAAGACTAGCATCTGCTGCTAATGTATACAAACACCTTCAGAGGTCCTGTCCAATTCACTGCTTCGACAGGTCAGAGCCCACAAAACAGTGGGCAGGTGTTTTAATGTTATGGCTCAAGAGCATCATCAAAGTATATCATTGAATTGGGGCTTCAGGGACTTGGCTCTGTTGCTTCGCCATGTGTCTTCTGTATCTAGGTCTAGATGTTTGTCATACCCCGCCATGTTCCCCGCGTCCCTCGCTTGTTTACGTCCTGTCAAGTCCACGTGGTCTTTGTTTACCTTTTGTCATGTGTTCCTTGCCTCGGCCCTCCACCTGTGTCCCATCATGTTCACCACCTGTTTCCGTTTCCCTCTCGTTATCCTGTGTATTTAGTCCGCCTGTTTTGCCCTCTCCCTTGTCGTTCATTGTTGTTGTTTATGTTAATGTTACTGTTGTTGTGGTGTACTCCGTCTGTTTCAATATTAAATCCGTGTTTAAACTACAGTTCGCAATTGTGTCTGCAACTGCCTTTCCTCGCTTCAGCTACACCGTGACAGAATGAACGACCACAAGGACACAGCGAGCTGTTTGATCCCCCGGATCGAACACGAAGATTTTCTCTCCGCTTGGGAGCTCTGTGCGCTGCTGGAGGCGGATAACCCCGCTCTGCTCACGGCTGAGATGGCGGCCGGGTGTGCAGCCGTCTCGGCGAACCAGGCTAAGCGGCGTAGCAAACGCCGTAGCCGGAAGCAGACTTCGCGGGCGCCCGCCTGCACAGAGCCGCGGCCACGCGCTCACTCCGTCGTGGCGCCGCTCTCCAGCCCCCCCTGCACAGAGCCGCGGCCACGCGCTCACTCCGTCGTGGCGCCGCTCTCCAGCCCCGCCTGCTTCTGCTTCGCTGCCTCCGTGGACGTCAATGCAGCGAGGTCCGCTGCCTCCGTGGACGTCAATGCAGCGAGGCCCGCTGCCTCCGTGGACGTCAATGCAGCGAGGCCCGCTGCCTCCGTGGACGTCAATGCAGCGAGGCCCGCTGCCTCCGTGGACGTCAATGCAGCGCGGCCCGCTGCCTCCGTGGACGTCAATGCAGCGCGGCCCGCTGCCTCCGTGGACGTCAATGCAGCGCGGCCCGCTGCCTCCGTGGACGTCAATGCAGCGCGGCCCGCTGCCTCCGTGGACGTCAATGCAGCGCGGCCCGCTGCCTCCGTGGACGTCAATGCAGCGCGGCCCGCTGCCTCCGTGGACGTCGCCGCAGCGCGGCCCGCTGCCTCCGTGGACGTCGCCGCAGTCCCGGCTCCCCAGCCGGCTCCTGTTCAAGCTCCCCGGTCTGTTCCCGTGCCTGCTCCCCGGACGGTGGTCCGGTCTGTTCCCGTGCCTGCTCCCCGGACGGTGGTCCGGCCTGCTCCCCGGACGGAGGTCCGGTCTGTTCCCGTGCCTGCTCCCCGGACGGTGGTCCGGTCTGTTCCTGTGCCTGCTCCCCGGACGGTGGTCCGGTCTGTCCCGCCTCCTGACTCCGCCCCCTGTGCGCCTCCTGACTCCGCCCCCCGGACGGTGATCTGGGCGCCTCCTGACTCCGCCCCCTGTGCGCCTCCTGACTCCGCCCCCCGGACGGTGATCTGGGCGCCTCCTGACTCCGCCCCCTGTGCGCTTCCTGACTTTGCGCCCAGAGCGCTTCATGGTTTTGTCCCGCGTAAGCTACCTGTTAAGGCAGACTTTGTTGCTCCCGCCCGCCCCCCCCTGTTCTGTTTCTTTGCCTTGTTTTGTTCCCGTTTTTGTTCCTGTTCCCGTTTTTGTCCCTGTTCCTGTTTTTGGTTTCCGTGTTCCTGTCCCCGTCGTTCTGTTTGTTCCTGTTTTTCTGCCTTGTCCCCCTCCTGGTCTGTTGTCTCGTGTTTTGTCCTGTTCCCGGTTTTGAGTCCTGTCTGGTGTTTCGTTGTTTTCCTTGTCCTCGTTTTGGCCTCCTCCCGTTTCGTCTCGTCATCCTCCTCCTGAGTCTTCTCGTCAGCCTCCTCCCTTGGCCTCTCGTCGTGTTCCTCGTTTCTCTCGTCTCCCTCCTCCCTTGTCGTCTCGTCGGCTTCCTCCTGTAACTTCTCGTCGTCTTCCTCCCGTTTCGTCTCGTCGTCCTTACTCGTCCTCGTCTTTCCTGATTTGTTTGTCTGTCCCTGGTTTTTTGTTCTGGTTCCTGTTTGCCCGTTTTTTTTCTGTGCCCGTTCCTGGTTTTCTGTGCCTGTCTGCCCGTTCCTGGTTTTCTCTGCCTATTCCTCTCTGCCCGTTCCTGGTTTTCTCTGCCCGTTCCTGATTTTCTGTGCCTGTCTGCCTGGTCTCTGTCTGTTCCTGGTCCGTCCGTCTGTCTGTTCCTGGTCTCTGTCTGTTCCTGGTCCGTCCGTCTGTCTGTTCCTGGTCCGTCCGTCTGTCTGTTCCTGGTCTCTGTCTGTTCCTGGTCTCTGTCTGTTCCTGGTCCGTCCGTCTGTCTGTTCCTGGTCTCTGTCTGTTCCTGGTCCGTCCGTCTGTCTGTTCCTGGTCCGTCCGTCTGTCTGTTCCTGGTCTTTGTCTGTTCCTGGTCTCTGTCTGTTCCTCGTCCGTCCGTCTGTCTGTTCCTGGTCCGTCCGTCTGTCTGTTCCTGGTCCGTCCGTCTGTCTGTTCCTGGTCCGTCCGTCCGTTCCTGGTCTCTGTCTGTTCCTGGTCTCCTGGTCCGTCCCTGGTCCGTCTGTTCCTGTTCTCCTGGTCCGTCCGTCTGTTCCTGTTTTCTGGGTCTCCTCCTCGAGGCGGGCTCCCGGGGTGTGTTCTCTTTCTCGCCTCTGGAGCTGCGTCCTTTGAGGGGGGGTGCTGTCATACCCCGCCATGTTCCCCGCGTCCCTCGCTTGTTTACGTCCTGTCAAGTCCACGTGGTCTTTGTTTACCTTTTGTCATGTGTTCCTTGCCTCGGCCCTCCACCTGTGTCCCATCATGTTCACCACCTGTTTCCGTTTCCCTCTCGTTATCCTGTGTATTTAGTCCGCCTGTTTTGCCCTCTCCCTTGTCGTTCATTGTTGTTGTTTATGTTAATGTTACTGTTGTTGTGGTGTACTCCGTCTGTTTCAATATTAAATCCGTGTTTAAACTACAGTTCGCAATTGTGTCTGCAACTGCCTTTCCTCGCTTCAGCTACACCGTGACAATGTTCTACATCTTGAAGGCTTGATTTTGTAGTATCAGTTTTCTTACATTGTCCTTGAGGTGAAGGAAGTACCTGCTCAGCTCTTCTGTCTGCCTCCACTCCGTAAACATGTGGTTGATGTAGGCATCCAATGAGTAATCGCAATTCCAGTACGAATACCAACTATTTTCGACTTGACGATCTTTAGACACGCTTTCCAGCCCCAACTCATTTTCAGAAACCGCACATGAATTGTAACAAACTGCATAGCGCCCCATGTTGATGCACTTCCGATGGAAATTAACTGAGATGGTTGAATGTTTGAAGCTCTTGTACTTCTCCAGCAGGTCCTGCAGGTCTTTAAGGTAAATGTCAATCACATGTGCGATACGAATCACATGGATTTTAAGTTCTGCCTCCTGACTGGAGATGCCCTCCGCCACCTTGAGCCGGGCCGCGTGGATGAGCATCTGCGAGTGGAAGGCCGCGCCGTTCACCCAGTGCTTCATGGCGCGGGAGCTCATTTGGTCATCGTGCAGCATGGAGTTCTTCAGACGTGTCAGCTGGTCGCTCAAATGTTTCTCCAAGCGCTCAGTCTCTTCCAGAGCTTGCCGGGGTTCCCACATGAACATGCTGAGGCGCTTCAGGCACTCGTCCATGGAGTCCCTCACGCTCGAAGCCTTCTCCTCAGCGAACACGCGACGCAGCATGTTTAGGGTGCTGCTATCGCTTTCGCTGGCCACTGACTTGATCGCAAGGTCCAGGATGAAGGAGATGATCAGTGCGCCTAAGCCCACTGCGTTTGGTACACCCTTAAAAGAAGCTATGGAGGAGCCCAGTTTCTCCACATAGTCTGGAACTTTGGCAACCAGGTCACTCTGCAGCTGAGAGGTGTAGTCTTCCAGCACAGCCGTCGAGTTCAGTCCGGAATACTTCATCAAAGAGCTGTCGATACCGATATCTGGCATGAGGCCGTTCCTCTGAGCTTCTTGAAATAGCAAAGAGACAAACTCCTCTTTAGTGAAACTCGAACCCATGATGACGACTGCAAAGGAAGCTCCAGAAACCTCAATGTACTCAATCAGTCAATGATTTTCAGATGTGAAGCAGGAGATGTTTTCTCTGTGCTCTGCTGAGCAACTCTGTCCTGGTCATTTGCTTTAAAACAGCTAGACTCCTCCTCTCTGGCCCTCATGCTCTGACAGGACATTAGCAAAACATCTGGACCACCAATAGCAGGTCTTTCTGACTTGCATAGATACAGACATAGTACAGATACGGTGGGAAGGTTTAGGCACCCTTGGTCAGAATTCCTGTTACTGGGAATAGTTCAGTGAGTAGAAGTTAAACTGTTGTCCACCAGGTATAGAGATAAAGATGAAGTGAGAAATGTATTATTCTGGTTATGTACAGTTCCAGGGTTAAAATAAAAGGAAAGGAACTCCATGCAAAGGTGTGGGTTCCCCAAGAGATTTGAACTTTTACCAAGGTCCCAGAACTTAATTTGCTTGTCGGGGCTGTTAGGAAAGAACTTTTTCAAAGCTTCATTTGACTCATCAAATCTTTTCTGGTTGTACTATAAAAACCCTAAGGTTTTAGTTGAGTCTACTCACAATGTTGTAGGCCCTCAAATGAATTGAGTTTTGAAACTTGAGGTGTCTGAAATCGCACCCTATTTACTGTTTCGTGTTCTATTCAGGCTGTTTTGTAGTGTTGTCTGAATTCTCAGTGAACAATTACATACCCTATATAGTCACAATACTGTTACCCACAATGCACCGTGAAAATAGTGGACAACCGATGTCACACTACTTACAGGCCGTACCACCATGCATAGCGGTTTCTTTGGAAACTTCTTTGGATCTTTCTACCGGCCTTCGTCTCTGTCTGAGGGCCAAAAGCTCTAATACCAACAGGACAACCAGTATACCAGACATCTCGACCAACAGAAGTAAGAATATGAAAAATAATGATCATAGAATGTTAATGTAACCACATATATACAGGGGTTGGACAATGAAACTGAAACACTAATGTTAGTGTGGGAGATTTAATGGCTAAATTGGACCAGTCTGGTGGTCAATCTTCATTAATTGCACATTACACCAGTAAGAGCAGGGTGGGAAGTTCAGTTAGCAGGTAAGAGCACAGTTTAGCTCAAAATATTGCAATAACACAACATTATGGGACATACCAAAGTTCAAAAGAGGACAAATTGTTGGTGCACGTCTTGCTGGCGCATCTGTGACCAAGACAGCAAGTCTGTTGCATGCCCAGAGTGAAGCATGGGGGTGGATCAGTGATGGTTTGGGCTGCCATATCATGGCATTCCCTTGGCCCAATACTTATGCTAGATGGGCGCGTCACTGCCAAGGACTACCGTATCAGGATGACAATGTACCAATACACACAGCAAGACTGGAGAAAGATTGGTTTGATGAACATGAAAGTGAAGTTGAACATCTCCCATGGTCTGCACAGTCACCAGATCTAAATATTATTGAGCCACTTTGGGGTGTTTTGGAGGAGCGAGTCAGGAAACGTTTTCCTCCACCAGCATCACGTAGTGACCTGAACACTGTCCTGCAAGAAGAATGGTTTAACATTCCTCTGACCACTGTGCAGGACTTGTATATGTCATTCCCAAAACCAACTGACGCTGTACTGGCTGCAAATGGAGGATCTACACCATACTAATAAATTATTGTGGTCTAAAACGAGGTGTTTCAGTTTCATTGTCCAACCCCTGTAGCTGGAGTACATAAAGCTCATGCACAAGACATTTTTATATATATAATTCTATGGACCAAAGCAGCGACACCTAAAACATGTAAAATTAATTTTATTTAGATATAACCTGTTAATATCACCACTGTCCAAAGAAAAACGAGTATCTCCAAAATGCCAACTTCACAGTAGAAACCAAAAACCTACTTAACTGTTAATGTGAGTCAACAGAACCAGAATTTTCTCAAAGCTGTTTCGGAGCATTTCTATTGGTCCATTTTCGTACAATATAAATGGCAGTTGCTGCATTTAAATGATGCAGAAACAAAAACGAGATGTTTTTCTTTGGACATCGATGTCATGTTTGTTCGAAAACAACATCTGAAGGAAAAATGAAAGCTGACAAGCAGAAACAAATCTGACTCTCTTATGGCTTGTCTGAGTTTGAGCTCTACTTACTAAACTAAGCGCACTTGAATTTTCAAGCAGACGGTATAAACTCGTCTGGATGAAGTGATGAAGCGACAACATGCAAGAAAGTCTGTAAATATAACTCAATCGTTCAAGTACAGACGTCAAAGCTTTCAGTGCACTCTTCAAATGAAAACCATTGATGGCCAAACAGCAGGAGGAGGCTACAAGAGAAAGTAATGTAATTAAGAAAAGCAGATAACAGGAATGGTTTTGAGGTCTGAAGGATCAGGAAAGGTTCCTCAGAGACCTGCTTGTAGGATCACACAAATATCTGTTCTGTTAGATCCAGTTCATCAGTTGATGACCACAGACAAAAACACTGGACATGTAAACAGATAAAGGACACATGTGAATTATTAACCGTACACGGAGGCGGGTATCGGGAGGGTTGCGTTAGAAAGGTTTACTCTGCGAGTCCAGGAAAAGGTAAAAGGTACTGGGGGGTCACTGGGGGTGTGGATACTTCTTCATTGGGCTGTATTCAGTTAAACTAGTGAAACTAACCGAATGAGTGACTGCCTGGTTGAGTGTGTGATTGACTAAGTGACTGCCTGGTTGAGTGTGTGATTGACTAAGTGACTGAGTGAGTGAATGGGTGAATGACTGAGTGAGTGAGTGAGTGATTGACTGAGTGACTGTATGAGTCAGTGAATAAATGAGTCAGTGAGTGAGTGACTGACTGAGTCAGTGAATGAGTGAGTGAAAGATTGATTGATTGACTGACTGAGTGATTTACCGAGTGAGTGACTGACTGAGTCAGGGAATGAGTGAGTGAGATTGAAAGATTGATTGACTGAGTGATTTACCGAGCAAGTGATTGACTGTCTAAGTCAGTGAATGTGTGAGTAAAAAATTGATTGACTGACTGAGTGAGTGATTAATTGGGTGAGTGACTGAGTCAGTAAGTGACTGAATCAGTGAATGAGTGAGTGACTGACTGAGTCAGTAAATGAGTGAGTGAAAGATTGATTGACTGAGTGAGTAAGTGTTTGAACGGGTAAGTTATTGAGTCAGTAAATGACTGAGTGACTAATTCAGTGAGTCAGTGAATGAGTGAGCGAGTGGGGTGAGTAAGTGAGTGAAGCTACAGAGTGAGAAGCGGAACATGGGGTGGATGCACCTATCAAATGGAATTATGTTGGGGGGAGTAATGACTGTGTGTAGGGTGAGTATATGGTATTCCTGTTTTTTCTGGTATTCCAATCATTCCTTAAGGAGCCCGAGTTAAGAGTGCAGTAGTAGCCTCAGCTTCCAGAACATAAGATAAAAAAACTATAATGGATAAATTAAAGAAGCAATGTGTAACAAAACCTGTAGAATTCATACTCCAAACAGCAGAGGGCATGATTACTCTCATTCTTTTCCTTCTTTGGTTCGCTGCTGAACATTGTTTCTTGCTGAGTGGGCGGTGGCTGTGGTTGTTCACTGTGAGCTTGAGCCATCATTGTGTTTACTGTTCTTTCATTGGCTACCTGTTCTTAAATGATCAACCGGGGGCAGCAGCAGCACTACTTCTTCATCCTCACATGTTGGACTGATTCCACTCCAAGCTACAGTGACTTACTATCACCTCTTCCGCTACACTGTGGGATTATGGGACAGGACAGGCTGTCTTTAATAAATATCTCAGACGGTCACAACTGTTATTAAATCACGTTCTGTTCATTTCAGTGTTAAATGAGAATTCTTACAACATATAAAATCTCCAGCAGCACCCATGTGTCTGATCCACTCACACCAGCACAACACACGAATACACCATCAGTGTCACTCAGTCAGTGTTGATCCACCACCCAAATAGTATGTGCTCTGTAGTAGTCTTGTGGGCGTCCTGAGTATTGAAGAACCAACTCGAACAGATGAACTACAGTCTGTGATTGTAGAACTACAGTTTGAAGTTTTCTTACTGTATGAAATAACGTTGGCCGAAATGTAGAAATGATATTAAGATTAAGTGACTAACAAAAAGGTACCAAAAGCCACTAATAGCTCCCCCTTGTGGTGAATCTTCAGTTTTCTAAATATGTTTCATAAGAATCTGCAGTTTCTGTACACCAAGAAAAAAAAAGTACACATTCACAAGAACAATCTGAATTTAATAATTTCAGACTTTCTTTTCTTGCACAGTATTTAGTCAATTACAGTGTCACCATCGTCCACTCAGCTGTGTAGAAAAACCTGATAACTAATAAAAAACACTGGCCCGTTAGATTCAGACTGAGAATTGTGGGTAGTGTAGTCTGAATTATGACTGTGAGCGTGTGCACCAATCAGACAGTGCGTATATCATTAACACAGTGCAGCACCAAACTGCTGTATTTGAATATATATGAATACTTACAAAACTCAATATAAGAAGAACTCAGCTCAGCAGTGACTGCTGCGTTGGTGCACTGGGTGAACTATTTTGCTGTCTCCCAACAGACATCTGTGCAAAATGAAAATTTCTTGCTCTTTACCAACTTTTCAAAGTTACTGGAAGACGAGCTTAAAGGTGGACCATCACCATTTTCTCTGTTTGTGTACAATTAAACAGTAAAGACGTAAACAGAGTCGTTCAGAGTGGTTCTGTGTGAGACGCTGTTCTAGATACAGTCAGAACTGTTCACAGTGGTGGTGAATGGAACCAGACGTCCGCCTCTAAAAGCACCCTCACAGAAAGTTACAGACCTTAAACTCCATTCATGGTGGAGGGATATATAAAGAGCACTGTGAGGCTAAATATAGTCAGAGCTGTTCACAGTGGTGGTGATTGGAACCAGACTTCCACCTCTAAAAGCTCCCTCACAGACAGTTATTACACTAAATGGCTATAAATACACTGTCTGATGTCTGAGACGCTGTTTATGATTAAGATTTCTGCTTTAAACACCATTCACGGTGGAGGGATACCTGCAGGACGCTGTGAGGCAAAATATAGTCCCCAAAGAAAATTTATTATTTTCAGATTTTCCAGATTTTACCATCAACATTCCATATACAGACACTTAGTAGACGTGTGTAGGTTCACTGGTGGGTTTGATAGTAAATACAGTGTCTCTATATTTGTGTTATAGACATGGGGACCCCTGGTTCCCATCACCACCACTGTTAAACAACATCTGAACCATTTCAAACCACTCTCTCTGAATCTCTCTGTTTACATCCCAAACACTCAATCAAGTTTAGGAAGCACATATTCTGAATTCCTCTGTATACCCTTGAAAGCTTTCAGTAAATATCAGCAAAAGCAACAATACAAGCATATAATATTGGTATTTGTTTTTTAGTGTACACAAAAACGGCAGCCCCCTCCTCTGCATGCAAACCGGACCGGAGTCCAGCTTCTCTCCCATGTTAGCCAGTGTTCATATGGTCGGATCATCCCTTTAATATTTGCCCCTGCGGGTGAGGGCGGGGCTGGGGGGAGGCGAGGGCTGGCGAGAGCGCAGCACGCTGGAGTAGGGTGTGTTGGCGCCGCCCCACCGCGAGGTTTTGGACGGAGTGCGCGAAGTAGAGAAAAGCGAGCGCAGCAGCTGACGCTTCTCGGGCGGTTCGTTCTCTCCGCAGCCTCTGCGCTTACAGGAGCTCGGCGTGGGGGCCGCGGGGGGGCGCTGCAGCTGATGCTGCAACTGCGCCAGGCTCTCGTCTTTGTGCCGCAGTTCAGCTTTGACCAGCTGTAGACTGGTGTGCAGCTCCACCAGCATTTGGCCCTGAAGAGGGAGAGGGAGAGAGAGAGAGAGATTTTTTTGCTTTAAGTCACGTTCACGTTCACAACAGATTATTAGAGTTATTATTATATATTATTTTATATTATTAATATCTGAATTGCTCAGACTACAATTTTACATTCATTCAGTAACTCAAATAGGCAGTGGCTATTAATGCGGTGAGAACAAAAGCCACACAAGCTGTTTCTTCCTGCTCACTTATCATCATTATTATTATTATTATTATTATTATTATTATTATTCAACATGGTTATATTTTATTTGGGTCCATCATTTAAAGAGCTTTTAACAAAAATCTTGAGTTTTGCTCTCGATCGTTTAGTGTGAGGTGGTCAAAACTGCAGGTTTAAGTGTAAAAGTATAAAATCAACCGTGTTTGATATTATCATAAGTCTGAAGTCTTGGCTCACGCAATTAGTGACTTGAACACTGTCAACAACTAATAGGGGAGCTCTGTTCACCACCAAACGGGAAGCCGCGAGGAAAGTACAGGAATGTCTGGCGGGTATAGAAGTTAGACGTGGAGGGGAGCCCGGCAAGGGGGTCGGAAACTGGAGTTCTCCTGGGCTGTACAAAAGGAGGAGAAACTGGTGGAGCTGTGAAGTGAGCTGTGGAGTGAGCTGGAGTGAGCAAGAGTGCCTCTTGGACGTGTCTTCACATTTATACCACGACAGAGTGGAAAAGGAAAAGAAGGTGGACAGAAATCGCTGAAGTCCTCGAAATCCCTGCTGAGTATGCTATGCTAAAGCTAACTAGCTAGCTAGCTTAAACACTGCCGAACGTGGCTAGTGTTTACAAGTGGACCTTACAGTTTAGCTGAATATGTTAGTTTCAATCATATAAATGGGAAATAATCTCAAAAGGAATCTAGTAGCAGTCTTGTAAATAGTGACTCTGAAAGACCCCCAGTCTTAGCCTCAATTATAGCCTGTGACTAAAAAGTCTGTGACTAGTCTTTAGATGTGAGAAGGAGTCAGACTTTTTTCTAAATCTGAATATCGTCAGCATTGTTTCACTGCTACGCTGACGATATTCAGATCTACTTTGGCCTCAAACTTTCATTCCCTCTGTCTTCACTGCTGTCCTGCGTTCTAGAGTGTTCATATAAATTGGCTAAATGCTAACTTCCTCAAGCTCAATGCCCAAAAACAGAATTTTTAATAGTCGGCTCTAAAGCAGCCATATCCGCTTACTACGGCTACACTGTTAACATAACATCTCCTCTCCGTCAGCTCCTCCTCCACTGTTCAGAATCTGGGTGTCCTATTTGACCCCAGTCTCAGTTTTGTCTCTCATATTAAATCTGACAAAGTCTGCTTTCTTTAATCTTCGTAACGTTGGCAGACTCCGCCCCTCGCTCTCCTTGAAAGACTCTGAGATCCTGGTTCATGCTTGTCACCTCACGATTAGAAAACTGCAGCGCTCTTTTCTATGGTCTACCTTCTAAAGCTCTTCGTTCGCTCCAGTATATTCAGAACTCCAGCATCACTGGCTTCCTGATTCTGAACGCATCTGCTATAAAATACTTTTGTTGATTCATAAGTCCTTACATGGCTTCTCTCCATCATATCTCTCGGCCTCCTACAGCCCTACGCTCCATCACGCTCTCTCAGCTCCTCTGATTCTGCTCTATTGGCTGTCCCTCGGTTAAGGCTATCTACTAGTGTTGCTGCCCCCACTCTTTGGAATGCCCTACCTCTTTCTATTCGCCTGTCTTCCTCTGTTTCTATGTTTAAATCTCAGCTCAAGTCCCACCTTTTCTCTTCTTTCTTTCACTCTTTTTTATTTTCTCGTTTGTTCAGCGTCCTTGGGTTTGTGAAAGGCGCTATTTAAGTGCAACCTATTATTTATTATTATTATTTTCAGTCTTTTAAAAGTCTCCTAGTGTATGGTCAGCGTTATTCATCTCACTTTATCTGACATCTCACTTCTGCCGCACTCACCATAAAACTGGTGGCTTCTTCTTAAAGTTATCAAACTATAACTAACTATAATTCCCCCAGGTGTTGGTAGCCAAACGTAGTCAATCAACCAAGACGAAGTTCAGTATCTGAAGTTCTTTTCTTTAGTTTTAGCATTGGAGCTGTGATGCTAATGCAGCTAACAAGCTAATGCAGCTAACAACCTAACCTTAACCTGAGTATCTAAACCTAACCTTAACCTCAGTATCCAAACCTAAACTTAACATCAGTATCCAAACCTAAACCTAACCTTAACATCAGTATCCAAACCTAAACCTAACCTTAACCTCAATAGCCGAACCTAAACCTAACCTTAACCTTAGTAACTAAAGCTAAACCAAACATTAACCTCATTATCCAAACCTAAACCTAACCTTAACCTCAGTATCTAAACCTAAACCCACCCTTAACCTCAGTATCTAAACCTAAACCCACCCTTAACCTCAGTATCCAAACCTAAACCAAACCTTAACCTCAGTATCTAAACCTAAACCCAACCTTAACCTCAGTATCCAAACCTAAACCTAGCCTTAACCTCAGTATCCAAACCTAAACCTAACCTTAACCTCATTATTTAGTATTTGCTTAATAAATAATAAGGTTTAAGCTAAACATTTCCACTTTTTCAAAATATATTTATATCATATTGAGAACATCTAATACTTACAGATACTAGCCGTCCACACCCACACACACACACACACCATTCTGAATGACAATCTTCACTGTTTAATTAGGGAGAATGTGTTTATGTACTGTTTAAAGTAGATCTCATAAACATGCCATGTGCAGTTTTAGGCCGAACTATGGTTCGGTTTGGTCTTTACTGTGATTTACCTGTTTAGCGAGTGTGACGTCGGCTGTGCTGAGTGCCATGCGAAGTTTCTCTCCGTCTGTGTTACGACAGCAGGCTCGCTCCCCCGACTGCAGCTTCAGTCCCAACAAGTGCAGGTCTGCTCGCAGCTGCCTTAGGTTCTATACACACACACACACACACACACACACACACACACACACACACACACAGTTTTATTTATTATTGTAGCCAAACAATACTACACTTACACCTAAACATTAACCTCAGTGTCCAAACCTAAACCCAACCTTAACCTCAGTATTCAAACCTAAACCTAGCCTTAACCTCAGCGTCTAAACCTTAACATCAGTATCCAAACCTAAACCCAACCTTAACCTCAGTAGCCAAACCTAAACCTCAGTATCCAAACCTAAACCTAACCCTCAGTATCTAAACCTAACCTTAACCTCAGTGACTAATCCTTAACATCAGTATCCAAACCTAAACCCAACCTTAACCTCAGTAGCCAAACCTAAACCCAACCTTAACCTCAGTAGCCAAACCTAAACCTCAGTATCCAAACCTAAACCTAACCCTCAGTATCTAAACCTAAACCTAACCTTAACCTCAGTGTCTAATCCTTAACATCAGTATCCAAACCTAAACCTAACCTTAACCTCAGTGTCTAAACCTTAACATCAGTATCCTAACCTAAACCCAACCTTAACCTCAGTAGCCAAACCTAAACCTCAGTATCCAAACCTAAACCCAACCTTAACCTCAGTGTCTAAACCTTAACATCAGTATCCAAACCTAACCTTAACCTCAGTAGCCAAACCTAACCTTAACCTCAGTAGCCAAAGCTAGACCCAACCTTAACCTCAGCAGCCAAACCTAAACCTAACTTTAACCGCAGTAGCCAAACCTAAACCTAACCTTAACCTGAGTATCCAAACCTAACCTTAACCTCAGTATCCAAACCTAAACTTAACATCAGTATCCAAACCTAAACCTAACCTTAACATCAGTATCCAAACCTAAACCTAACCTTAACCTCAATAGCCGAACCTAAACCTAACCTTAACCTTAGTAACTAAAGCTAAACCAAACATTAACCTCATTATCCAAACCTAAACCTAACCTTAACCTCAGTATCTAAACCTAAACCCACCCTTAACCTCAGTATCTAAACCTAAACCCACCCTTAACCTCAGTATCCAAACCTAAACCAAACCTTAACCTCAGTATCTAAACCTAAACCCAACCTTAACCTCAGTATCCAAACCTAAACCTAGCCTTAACCTCAGTATCCAAACCTAAACCTAACCTTAACCTCATTATTTAGTATTTGCTTAATAAATAATAAGGTTTAAGCTAAACATTTCCACTTTTTCAAAATATATTTATATCATATTGAGAACATCTAATACTTACAGATACTAGCCGTCCACACCCACACACACACACACACACACACACCACTGACCTTCTGTCCTTCGACCAGTTTGCGGTCTGCTGTGCTCGTCAGGCTGCTGCTGCTGCTGACGGTGAGGGTAGGCTGCTCTTGAAACCGCTTTAACTCTGAGGAGAGACGGGATCAGTGAGAGTCAGTCGAGCGGAATTCCTCCATTTCTTATTTTACTGCATAGACAAGAACGACTGAACTACAGAAGCAAGAAAAAAATGATCATTCCATAAAAATAAAGGGGTTTATTACGAGCCCAGACCACACTATTAGTTTACTGTCCCAAACTGTTATTTACAGGCTGAACACTTAACACTAGTTCTTAAAATTCTTCAGTGTAATTAGGCACCATGTTTAGACTCTAGTTTAAAGGACTCTGTAAGGTAGCGAGCTTCCAGCTGACTAACAGAGAAACAGTACAGCCTGAGCATCTGTAAACATGCTTTGAGATGGTTTTATCCGAATGACCTTTAAAGTTCAGTACGAAAGTTCAGTACGAGAGTTCAGTACATAGAACTGTGACCAAATTCACACAACGTCTATGGTAGCTTTAAGACATACAATGGTTTACAATCCTTTAAACATTTCCTTGATAAGTTTCACATCTGTGAGTCAGATCTTACCAAGTTCTTTCAGCCTCAGCTCTGTCCGCCTGAGGTCCAGTTCGGCTTTGCACTGCTCCAGCTCGGCCTTACTCTGCTCCAGCTCGGCCTTACTCTGCTCTAGCTCGGCCTTACACTGCTGCAGCTCAGTCCCTTCGTGTCCTGTGTTCCGACTGTGAACTGTTGAAGCCAGGCGCTTGGATCTACGCAGCCCCTCTGAGTCCAGCGGAGGGAAAATAGGAGCTGCACTCCCTCCCTCCTTCTCTATCGTCATGGACGTCAGCTCTCTGATCTGTTCGTCTCTCTCCTAAGACACACAACCAGAAATTGAAACCCAAATATTCCTAATAAGCAATAATGACTTCAGAGAACAGAAGAACAGAGGACTGATCCGATAAACAGAACAGAGCGGTCACCTCCAGTTCTTGGCTGTAGTACTTCTTCAAGCTGTTTTTCAGGTTGTTGATCTTGTTTTCACATCTCTCCTCCAGCAGATCTCTTTCACTTTCCAGGGTCTCGCTGCAGAACGGAACGGAGAGGAAACGTTTTGTGGAGATGTCTTTGATTGTGTCAGTATTTTTTAACTTAAAGGAAGCACTTAAAGTCAATCAGCACTTTGTTACATCCTACATATAAACATATGTATGCATGGGCTTTGCGACTTCGTACCTGAAGTCATCTTGCATGCGGTTGATTATCTCCATCATCTCAGAGCAGACCTCCTCTCTGACTCTGGCCTCCAGATCCTCCTTCTCCTGACGCTGACGCAGGACCTCTCGCTTGAGCACATCGATGGCCTTCAGCAGCTCCTGTCAAAGAGCCAACGTCAGATCAAACAAAACTGGAGGGGCTAAACTGGAGACTGAATGGGTGGAGCTTAACTGATGTAGGGTGAATGGGGAGCTAAACTGCTTTAGGTTAAATTGGCTGGGCTAAACAGGTGTAGCTTGAATGGGCAGAGACAGGCTGCTTTAGGTAAAATGGGGTGTAGCCAAACTGCTGTAGGTCGAATGAGTGGAGCTGTACTGCTGGAGACTGAATGGGTGGAGCTAAACAGCTGTAGACTGAATGGGTGGAGCTACACTGCTATAGGTCGAATGAGTGGAGCTGTACTGCTGGAGACTGAATGGGTGGAGCTAAACTGCTGTAGACTGAATGGGTGGAGCTAAACTGCTGTAGGCCAAATAGGCGGAGTTACTGCTATAGACTGAATGCATGGAGCTACACTGCTGTAGGCTGAATGGGTGGAGCTAAACTGCTGTTGACTGAATGGGTGGAGCTAAACTGCTGTAGACTGAATGGGTGGAGCTAAATTGCTGTAGACTGAATGGGTGGGGCTACCCTGCTGTAGGCTGAATGGGTGGAGCTACGCTGCTGCAAGCTGAATGGGTGGAGCTAAACAGCTTAAATAATATTAACAATATTTGTAAACTACATCAAACTGCTATTGAAGAAAAAGAGGCTTTTCTTAATATGGACCCTTAAACAGAAAGTAACTCAAAAACACTAGAGGGTCTTCCTCGTTACTTACCTCAGGGTCAAACATGGTGAGGTCTCCCTCTTCATCACTCTCATCCTCTTCCTCCGGCTCCATCATAGTGCCGTCGGCTGAGTGCGTGCTTTGCTCCCGGAGGAGAGACAGGATGTAGGCTACCCGTGTTTTACTGGTTGGACCATGAACCAGCTGAGAAGACACACACAGTCAGATAAGAACAGAAGCAGGAGGGCTGCAGACTGAGACATTAGTGAGCTGATGATGATCTTTCTTTATTACCTGAGTGGCGATAGCGGAGAACTTGAGGGCCTGCAGTGTCTCGTCATAGGTGGAGGCGCAGGGGTTAATATTGACCACCATGCACGAGCGACCATGGCCACAGAAGAAGCTCTGCAGCACTCTCGTCAGCTTGCTGTCTCTGAATGGAACGACCTGCGGAGCGCGTGACCTGCAGTGAGGAGATAACAGCAGAAAAGTGTCTCAGAAACACTGTTTGGTTAAAAGAACTGCAAGGATTTAACCCTTCGCATCCAAGACACTGTGTGTTGTGCTTATTTATATAGTTTAGTGTTTGTTACATTACAGTGAACAACTCTGACCATTACAGAGATCAATTTGTGTCAGTTAACTTACACAGGAAAACAGGTTTATTGGAGATTATAAGCCTCCAGTGCGTAAACATATATGGTTATAAGCCTCCAATGCTAAAACTGAAAAGCAGGGTTCCCGTTCAGTCCCTTACGTACTTGTTGGTCTGGTTGTGGCGTAGAGCGCTGATGCAGCGTCCCAGGGTGAGGAGAGAAGTGTTGATGTTGTTGGCTTCCTTCATCCTCTCTCCATTCTGCTGGTCCTTACAGCGTTCCGACCCCGCCAGGTCACAAACGGATAACCTGCACAAACACGTTATATATTAGCCACCGCTGCAAAACACACACCGAAACTACAGGAGGGTACATATTGCTGAGGCAAGTGCCGTGTTTAGGGAATCGTTCCTAATAGAAAACTGTAAATAAATCATTCTTATTTATTCGTGAGAAACACATGCATCAACATCTCCACCACTACCATTTGTTCATCTATCATTGGGCTGAGACCAACCGAAGCAGCTGCTCACATATAACATAACCAGCTGATGTCAGCATCAAGTAAACAGCTCTCCAATTTAGTCGATCCCGAGAGCCGACCGATGGCATTAAACAAATGAGCCTAAATCTGTTTCTCCTGCTAGCGTTTCATCCAGGAAGAGGAGAGCCAGCTTCCAGCCAGCTCCCTGCAATTCCTATCTGAACCACTAGGTGTAAATACATACTGTTTTTGAAGCAGCAGCGTTGCGAGAAAACTATGTGCTGATAGAAAACATGCCGTCTGTCTAGCAGTGTTTACCGTATGTGACGCAGACTCATCCAGGACGTTTTTAAAATTAGTAAAATCATTGTGTCTCCTGGGAACCAAGACATTTAACACTACTAATCTGATACAACACTTAAGAGTACACCACACGGCTGAATACAGTGAGTATCAGCAAACAGCAGAGCTAGCATGCACAGCTAGCACAAAACTAATAACCCAGAACACCTACAGACCAGATCTGACCGGTATGAACAGAACAGCAGCAACCATTCAAGATCTACATTTAATGATTACAGTTTTTGTTTAAAATAACAGAGTCTGCGTTTAATGACTGCAGTTTTTACTGCATGTATTTAATTAGCTTTTTTTGTTCTAAATAATAGTCTAAATTGAATGATTACAGCATTGGGGACATTTAGTTTACTTTGTTTATTTACTGCTAATTTTGTTAAAAATATTATGCTGTTTCATATGAGCTCGTTAAACCAGTTTCGACCATGTTTCATGACCTGCTTGCGCTAATAACTACATGTAGCCCTGCTGTGGCATATAGCCCCGCCCTCGATCAGTATCAATTATCAGCCAATCGCGCTGAAAGGTGATCGGCGATTGGAATCAGCCTCAAAAACGCTGATCGGTCCATCTCTACTTTAAAGCATGATGGCTTTGCGTTCTGTGGTCGTGTGTTTATGTAGTCTTGTTTTGTAAGAGTTAATCTGTCCAGCACTACAGACGCCCACAGAGAGGTCAGTGGCTAAAAAATCAAATCTCAGTGGCTCAATAACAATTAACGGTTTTCACTAATATTTCCATAACAATTCCATAACATGTTCTCAATGTTTTCACTTATCCAGAGTTTCCCTGCCTGGAAAACTAGCGGGTACATTTCTAGGATTTTCAGGCTTTACTGGATGTTTAGGAATTGTGCTGGGCCCATTTCAGCACTGCTGACCCAGATTCCCTGCATTTACTTGTATGCTGTGTTAATTAAATATTAAGACATAGTAGAGAGTTTACCGCAGCCCACTGGACTAAGAGATTTGACTCTTACACTGTTTTTACAGTTATGCTGAAAATGGAATGTGGGTTTAATCAAAGCAACAGCTTCCCATATGGAGCTCATACATTAATTACAGATGAAAAGCTTCGTTTTGGATGAGCCTGATTAAATTCTAAGAACTGAACCCACCCAAATACTAAATACTAATTTCTTACTCATGTACCACAATCAACCATTTCACTACTGCTAATATAAGGCACGAAGCAACAATACAGTCTCCATCATTCTGACTAAAAAGAGTGATTTAAAAGGGGAATTCCACCTACATTTTAAAATTCCCTCATAATGGAGTGTTTGAGGTGTAAACAGAGTGATTCAGAGTGGTGTGCTGTGAAGTGGTGGTGTTGATAGTAAATAAACTGCCAGCTCCTGGTTCCCATCACCACCACTGTAAAAGTGCACCTCTACAATTCACATCAAACCACTGAATTACACAGCAATGCTATTAAGTTTTATGGAATCCATAATATACAGACGGTGTTAAGACTTACTCGCTGATTCGTGTTCCTTGTGCCGTCTCTGCCTGCGGATCGATGTGGAGAACTCGGATAGTAAAGATACTATGACTGAAACAAACAGCACAAATAATTTTGTTTCAAGTTCAAAAGAGCCAAAAGTTCATAAAATCAATCCCCAGTTTGAATTTTGTAGCACAAAAAAAAAACCCAAAAAAATGAAATGCAACGAACTGTATCACTTTCCATTTCAAAGACAAAAAATATTAACTATTAAACAATTTAAAAAATGTATTTACTAAATTTATATTAAGCTTTGTGCAAATTATACATATTAAAATGATGTTAAATAAATGTACAGATTTCAATGGGTGTGTTTAAAACTTGGGTTTTATCAGCATGTAATTCAACTAGGGGTGTTGAGTATCCTTAGTGATTCCAGTAAAACAGGAGCAACTAATCATCGACTGTTTAAACACAGAGATGAGCTGATTAATAAGTGGAATCAGATGTGAGTAAGTCTGACGAAGGAAAAACACCCCGGATTTAAATACTATTTAATAGTATGTCAAAAGCAGTACAGCTCCATTAGAAACCCACAATTTAGAGTATCTATAGTACAGTATAAAGTGTGTATAGTGTAGTATAAATTGTGTATAGTGTAGTATAAAGTGCGTATAGTATAAAGTATATTTAATATGTAAGCTAAGTTGCAGGAATGCTTTCTTTCTTTTGTCCATCAAATAAAAAACTTGGTTAACAACTGAAAACAGATTTCACGTCATTATTTGTTCAGATTCATTGTGTGCTAGTCAGTACCTGCGGCTTGAGTTGTGGTTGAGGTGAGTGCTGGCAAAGCTTTGGTTGCATCGTCCAAGTCTGAGCACTTTCCAGGCCTCCTCTGCACTCCGAACCTGAACCCAGGTCAGATCTGTTCCCACAGGACAGCATTGACAATAGCATTAATAATAAGACTTAAGCAAAGTAAGTGTGTGTGTGTGTGTGTGTGTGTGTACACATTCTCGTACCCTTCACATACGGGTTTCCGTATTTGTCATCGCTCAGCCGCAGCGTGGCTCTCTTGCGGGTTTGGAGAGATGGCAGAGCCTCCAGGAGGTCGTACAGGAACTCATTGTAGATCTCATAGAATGAGACCCAGATGGAGTACTGCAGGCCCTGCTCCAGATCATCTCCACTGCTGAGCGACAGAGGATCCGCTTCCAAACAAACAGCATCTGAGTCTGGAGGAGACGGGAGTGCTTATGTAATGGATTCGCTTCTACAAACAATTAATATTCAGAGAGCAAATACAGCATTCCCAAAAGTAGCAGCGTTCTCTCCTCATCTACGTTACACTGGGCGAGTCTCCTAACACTACATTTTCCTCTGTAATGTGAAAGAATCACAATTCTGTTACATGCTGTAAATGCAGAGCTGCTTCGACGTTTGACCGCCTTCATTAAAACATCAACACAAGATTCTCACCTTCAAGCCGAGTAACTGCTGAAAGACCGCCGATTCCGCTGTCCCAGCTAGTACTGGGACCCCTGCGCAGACGGGAGGTCTCCTCCTGGAAAAGACACACACAGACCAAGCTTGGCTGTAAGTCACAGAGTGAACGTCATGACAAGAGCGCTCCAACTAACAACGATCTCCATCATCATTAGTCGTCGGCTTTGACTGACTCATCAATAAGGAAAAGAAAAAGTGCAGCTAAACACCTATCAATAACCACATATAAAACATCATACACAAAAATAATATACCATATTTACATCAAGCTCATCAGATCTTCTGCACTGACTTTAGAAACACTACTATACTGAGTCTGGTAAATACCATAGAGGAACAACGCAGATCTTACAGCTTGGTGTGAATGCTGTAGGAAGTAGTAGTTATTTCTCCTCTAACAACAACAGCAGGATCAATCAATTAGTTTGTGTTTTTGGTAAGATCATGTGATCAAACCTAATATTATTGAGACTAGGAGTGTAAGAAAATCTAGAAAATATGGAATATAGGGATATTATGTTTTGCGATAATGTACCAACCCCCAAAAACACAGTACCGATACACAGATTCCTGGCAGACAGTGAATCATTGTGTGTTGTGTTTAAACCTCTGACCACTAGATGGCAGTGTTGTAATCCATTTTTAGCTCAACTCCAACATTAACAAGCAGCACAAGGGCGCAATGCTATTGTAAGCATTGACAAACCTGTTCATAGAGTGGTGTGTTTTTAATGTAGGATTTAAAAATTGCTATACATCACTTTGTTTGCAGCGTCGCAATATAGCACGATATATAGAATTGTGACCGCTGTATCACAATACGTATTGTATCGCCATGTTCTTGTCAATACGCAGTCTTATTTGAGACACAGTTATAAGCAGCCCAGTTATTCTAAACCATCCTTATCCCACAAGCCAGCTCAAATGAAAATGCAGCTGATCTCTTCAGACAATGTATTCCATTAAAATAAAGTTTGCCAAGAAGCAGAAATGGTTTAAATTTCATTTACTTGTAAAACTTGCTTTCATCTACTATACGTATGACACGCAGTCATGCCAGGTGAGCTTATAGTTACACATGGTGCACATCCTAAATCATCTAGTGTCCCATATTTTTGCATTTTCTAGTCATGCATCAACCAGCATTGTGAAGAAAATGAGAACCGCAAACATCATTAAGACAACAAATCCAGAAAAAAAATCTTTACACACATTTTTTCATCTGCAGTATCAATGATGTCGATTAGCTGCCCTACATTACAGCTAAACCCATGAAGGACACCTGAGTGAGCTGTAATTGTGTTACACATTAATTGTAAATGTGTTATGTTACATCTTATATGTTTCCAGAGGTGAAAAACCCCTCAATTAAACGTCTTTGATCGTCTTCCTCCACTCCATCTTTACCTCTTTCAGCAGGGTGTTCCGTCTAGCTTCCTCAGCACGGACCTCGCTGAAGTCCAGCCTGCGGACCTCCTGGCTGAGCACGGGCTTTAGGTCCAGGGCGGGGTAGAGCCGTCCGGAAATCTTGTGGAACACTGAGACTAAAGCTCGAGGCAGCAGACCTGCTTCTGCAGCCGTCCCTGTGGTAGAGAACACGGATCAGTGATCAGACGGCTCTGCAGAGGACGACGTGCAACGTTTTTTCACTTTCACAACATTTGGATGTAACTGCATCCCCTGATGTTCACTTATGAACTAAAAACATTGTTTATGTTTACATTAGAACCTCTCTAAAATTCACCAGGCTGTATTTATTACTGTGCCTTTAAGACTGACGCACGGAAATAAACTCTGTTCTGATTGGCTGCCCTCATTCAAAAAGTAGTCCAGCTGAAACATGCCAGGACGAGCAATGGGTGGGGTCAACTGCTGTACACTGAATAGAAGATGACGAACCGAACAGTCAGCCGGGCCACACCTTCACAGTCTTTGCTGTTAATGCAGGACACTATAATAAAAGTTTCCTCAGTTGAAATCTTAATAAATATATGGATATTAAGAAAACAGACAGGCTTAAAATGACCATCTTACTACTTACTTTATAAATTAATCTTACTACTTAATTTATTTTAAAACTCCAACTTTTTATGACTGTGTGAAGGACAGAGAACTGTAAAGGACACATAGCTGTGAAGGACAGAGAACTGTGACAAACAGAGAGCTGTGAGGGACAGAGAGCTGTAAAGGGCACAGAGCGGTAAAGGGCACAGAGCGGTAAAGGGCACAGAGCTTTGAAGGACAGAGAGCTGTGAGTGACAGAGAACTGTAAAGAACACAAATCTGTAAAGGACACAGAGCTGTAAAAGGACACATAGCTGTGAAGGACAGAGGGCTGTAAAGGACAGGGAGCTGTAAAGGACAGAGAACTGTGAGGAACAGAGAGCTGTGAAGGACACAGAGCTGTAAAGGACAAAGAGCTGTAAAGGACAAAGAGCTGTAAAGGACAAAGAGCTGTAAAGGACAAAGAGCTGTAAAGGACAGAGAGCTGTGAAGGACAGAGAACTGTGAGGAACAGAGAGCTGTAAAGGACAGAGAGCTGTGAGGGACAAAGAACTGTGACAAACAAAGCTATGAGGGACAGAGAGCTGTAAAGGACAGAGAGCTGTAAAGGACACAGAAATGGCTCTGAGATATATATATATATATATGTCTCTCTTACCCTGTACAGTGTAGGTTTTGCCAGAGTTGGTGACGCCGTATGTGTACAGTAGGCGATTTTCTCCAAGAAGAACATCACGCACCATCTCCCTCATAGTCTGGTCATACACATCCTGCTGTGAGGTTTCAGGTCTGAAAATCTGGAAAGACAGACAAGCTTTGATCAAATCTGTAACCATCTATAAGATTACTACATACCACACAGTTACCAAGTCCCGTGTTAGTACTTGTAACTTGTATTATTATTATTATTATTATTATTATTATTATTATTATTATTAAGTTAAGAGAGTTAAGCATATATACCTACACTGGGGCTTCACGTTCACATACACAGTTTAAACATCCATCAATTTGCTATGTGTCTTTATCTACAGCTCTGGTGCTACAGGTTATATATTAGGAGTTGTTGAGGTGGCAGCTTCATCCAGACTCCAGACAACCCAGAGTTTGTGCATCACATAAGCCTCGCTTGGAGGCTCAGATCAACTTTCAGCATGTCTGATTCATTCACGACAGAACTTCTGCAGTCTGAACACCAAAAAATTAGATGTAATCTGATTTTCCCGTCCAACTCAAGCCACATTTTCAGGTCGCTCTGATTTAAATCAGATTCCTGGGGACACATTTTCACTGGCTAAAAAAAAATCAGCGATGCACATACCTGGATTACCACTTGAACAAGAACAGTAGAAGGTTTTAACAGGCATGAAGGGAACACGTTAACTTTATTGTAGAGTATGTACTCTTCAGTGTCTGCTTCATTAAGGTCTGAACATCACTGTTACAGCCTATAGCTTGTTAGCTGTCTGGTACCCAGGTGAGTGTGCCCTAATGCCATGTTCTGAATATTAAACATGGCATTAGAGATCAATAGTGGTCAGTTTAACCGCTTCAGTGGTCAGAGCTTTTATTACACACTTTTATTTGATTTTTATACCATGTAATAACTGCTTAATAAACAGAATGTAACAATATTAAAAGATGAGTACATCGAGTTTTCTCTCTGAAGGTTCTCTTACCCGTGTAAAGTTGAACTTGTGCATGCTCTGGACGACACCTCTTTCTGCGTTCTTCATGTTGTGGGAATCTTTGGGTGCTCTCAGGAGCAGCGTATCTTCAGTCTGCACACATACACAGCCCTGCGCGCACACACACACACCAACACAGACACACACACATCAAAAGTTTCAGTTTCTTTCTGCTCTTCAGTAAAGATAAAACATGGAGCACAGCTGTATCAACAACTCAGCAACAAAATTTTGAAGTGGTCAGCGTACCTGCTCCTCTCCCCTGCCCTTCTCAGTTTCTGTAAGAGGACGGACCCGCAGAAACACCTTCAGCTTCTCCGCGGCTTCATCTCTGCTCCCTCTCCTGTCCAGTAACATCTTTGTTTGAAGAGCCTGATAGGAAGAGCTCTGTTAGTGTGATTTGTGTGTTTGATGAAGAGTTTAGGACCACCGAAGTGTGGAAAAGTACAAAGACATGAAAGGGAGCGGCTTGAATTTATGTGTTTTGTTCATAAAAGACTATATTACCAACAGCAACATCATCTAAGGTCCAGAGTTTCATGTTTTTGGTCTCTGGAACTAACATCAGCACAATAGCTGTACACTGGAGCTTCAATCAAATGGGTCTCCGTGGGTGAGCAGCTGCACACAAGTCTAAGATCACCATGTGCATTACCAAATGTCGGCTGGAAGGGTGTAAACTGCTACCATCTTTGGGCAGCATTTTGGGTAAAGAACACTCCCTGCTCCAGCCTGAATGTATCCCTGTGCATAAAGCCAGCTCCATAAAGACCTGGTCTGAGGAGTCTGGTGTGGAGGAACTCCAGTGGTCCTGCACCAAGCCCTGACCTCAACCCCACTAAACAACTTTGGGATGAACTAGAAACTAACATCAGTGTCTGACCTCACTGCTGCTCTTTTGACTGAATGGACACAAATTCCCAGACACACTACAGAATCTTGTGGAGAGCTTCCCAGAAGAGTGGAGGCTGTTATAGCCACATGGGAGTGGGCAGGGTGGCAGCTCCATGGTAATGCCCATAGGCTTAGAATGGGATGACACCCATTTCTTAGTGGTGTGATTTCAAGTACATGGCAGTTAAACATACCTCCTTTGAGGGTGTCTTCAGATCTGCTGCAGGAGCAATCACTGAAATCTCCTGCAGCCGCGCTCCAAAACGCTGGGAATGGACGAGCCCCCCAATGTCTGCCGCTGTAGATTCAAACACAGCGCCGCACTCCTCCTCATCTGACAGGACAGCGCCCGGCGATGGCAGTACTGCAGACATTGCAACTCCCTGTCGACAACAAGAAGAAGAACAGTAATAACAACCTTATAACACCTTTCATACTTTTAATCAATGGAAGTGTTAGAACCGTTAAATGAAAATTTTGTTTAATTATATCACTGAGACGTAAAGACTGTTTGGTTCAGACGTTCTTTACAGTAACCAGGGGTCACCATGTCCAAATATGACACAAATATAAACATTTTATTTATCAAACCCACCAGTTAACCTACACCTGTCCTCTGAGTCTTTATATGGAATTTTGATGATAATAAAATAGTAATAAACCCAAAAACAAATTTTGCTTTACATCATCCTGAATTTATCCCATGAATAAAATACATTTTAGGCCAAAATATTAACTTACTAACATCATAAATCAATATATATCCTATTAAACAGCACTGAATGACTTGTGTGTTATGTGTTAGTCTTAACTATTATATATTATATAGAACATTTGAAAAGACTGGTGGAGTTCCCCTTTAGGACACAGCTCTACAGTCAAACGCTGCTTGTGTTTTACTCCTGCAGTGCTCCTCACCAGAACTGCTTCTTTAAGAACTTCAGAAGCTAGAAAAACCAGCTCTGCACCAAACACTGGACAGGTAAGCTAGGTCAGGTGTTCAAACGGTTTGTCCTTTGCATCCAGTCCTACTGCGCATGCGTATATAATTAGTATAGCGTGGTAACTGAGTTATTCACACTTGTATTGTTTTTAATAAAAATTAAGTGCAGACTTAGGTTAATATCACTAATTACTCACTTATGAACGGCTATTAAACCCACTCCTTGCAGTTGTATGTAGAGAATAAGCGCTACTGTGAGACAATTTTTACACCCCTCAGATTTAAAGTCATTCAAATGGTAAGGTATAAGTATATAACTTACAGCGACTCTACAATAAAGTAATCTCTCAGTGTGCGCGCTATAGTTACCTCCTTAAACACTTAAAATGCTTATAGTACGAATAAAACTGTACATTTAATTACTTCTAACTGACTAACAGATCATCCTGTAACGTGTACAATACCGTATGCCCTACTCCTATGACATTAACCTTAACCAAATAAGGTGATGCTCATTATTGAAAATTAATAAAGCAGCATATATAACCTAATACTCTAAAATAGCTGCTTATGTTAATTACTAACCGTTAATTCAGGTTAATTATCATGTAAAAAACCTGATATAGTACATTAAGCCTGTGCAGTCTTCTAGTTATCAGAGAAGAGTGACTGACCAACAACAGAAACAGTATAAAGGTTAGTAATGTATGTTAAAATATATAATATACTAATTTAAGTTTGCTAGGTTATTAAATTTAGAGAAGCTGAAGTTTCAGGTTTAAACCGTGCTAATGCTAATGCTAACCCGGAACCCTCAAATCTCAAATTTTCTTTAAGAAGTATCGGATTTAGTTCGTTTCTTACCTCAGTCTGATACTCCTTTGTCGAAGAAGAGTGCTCGGAGGTAAATGTCTCCTTTATAAACAGTCTATAAACTAAATGTCTCCGTGTTTGTTATGTTAATGGTGCTAACGCAGCAGCTAACACCTCCCTCACTATCTAACAACTGAAGCCAACGCATTCAAACAACGCGCTCCGCTCTCTCCGCCAATCACAGCGCGAGAACATCAACCAATCAGAGGCGCCGGAGCGCTCGACGCGGCAGCTGATTGGTGTGCTGCGCCAACGCGGTTTGAATTTGAGCAAAACTCTATAAAATGATATAATCCAGAAAAAATAAAAGTGAAACACCTACAAAACAAACAAGAACCTCCTTCTAACCCCCACCCAAAAAACAGAATTAGGAAGTAAACATTGAAATGGAATGTAGTATATAATAATAATAATAATAATAATATAGTCATAGATAAACACAAACACAGAAGTTTCTTTGTAATTACATGTAACTACATAAATGTAATCATTTGTGAACCTACATGACTGTACAACTTTCACATTTCTGAAAGAACCAAAAAAGAAAAAAAAAATTCTGATGTGTGAAAACACAAGTGACTAGTTCTTAATTCAATTCTATATATTATATTGCCAAAAGTATTTATTTACCCATCCAAATCATTGAATTCAAGTGTTACATTTACTTCCCTGGACACACCTAGACATGCAGACTGCTTCTACACACATTTGTAAAAGAATGTGTGGCTGTTAAGAGCTCAGTGAGTTCCAACGTGGTACCGTGATAGGATGCAGTGCAATGCAAAGCGTTGGATGCAGTGGTGTAAAGCATGCCGTCACTGGACTCTAGAGCAGTGGAGGTATGTTCTCTGGAGTGACCAATCATGCTTCTCCATCTGGCAACCCGATGGATGAGTCTGGGTTTGGTTGCCAGGAGACCGATACTTCTCTGACTGCATTGTGCCAAGTATAAAGTTTGGTGGAGTTGTTTTTCAGAAGTTGGGCTCGGACACTTAATGCTCTTAATGCTTCAGCAGACCAAGAGATTCTGGATTCTTGTAAGAGACAGCCCCCTCCTGTTCCAACATGATGCTAACCAGTGCACAAAGCAGCTCCATGAAGACATGTAGGAGCAAGTTTGGTGTGGAAGAACTTAACTGGACTGAGAGTCCTGACCTCAACCTGATAGAACACCTTTGGGATAAATTAGAGCAGAGACTGCGAGCCAGGCCTTCTCAGCCTGGCCTCACAGATGTGCTTCTGAAAGAACGGTCAAACATTCCCATAAACACTCTCCTAAACCGTGTGGAGAGCCTTCCCAGAAGAGCTGAAGCTGTTATAGCTGCAAAGGTTGGGCCGACATCATATTAAACCCTATGTATTAAGAATGGGACGTCACTCAAGTTCATAAGCATGTGGCAGATGAGTGAATTCTTTTGGCAGTGTAGTGTATATAATAAAAGCCAGTAGAGGCTGATGTGGATTCATGTCAACATAAAAGTATCTTCATCCCTCTGGAGGTACACGTATTAAAGTGATTCTACCACATGACCACAAGGTAACCAGACTGCTACACAATCAGTACACCAAGCTGTCCAGTCTTCTGTATCAAAACACACATTCTCAGCCACAGTGTCACATACAGAGTTATACAGTTTATAGTTTAGACTTTCAGTTCCTACTTTTCTGTTTTGGCTCTAATTTTATTCTGTAGTGTGGGTTCAGCTCCCGGACTGCTTTACTGTTCTTCACGTCTTTCACTCATTTCATTTCACATTGAAAGGATCCACAAACAGAAGAACAGGGTTTAACTAACATCAGTTCCAATATGGATTATAATTCTCCAGCTGTTTATTCATGTCCTAATGTTTTTGGCTATAAAGTCATGTGGTCACTCTGTAGTCAGGTTAATGCCCATATTAGGAACTGCTGGACTCAGATGGGCTCTGCAGTGGACAAACATGGCAATGAAACTCTGAATCACATGAAAGTAAATCTGCTATTAAACTGTTATGCCAACACCAGCTTTTCAAACTGGGGCCTGAAGCTTCCAGCCTGGACGAAGCCTGCTGGTCTGTGAGGTTTCCAGTGCTATAATCTAAATACAGTGTGTTACAATGGTAGCTTGTGTTAGCTCTCATTAAGGATCTGATGATGTTGGGAGGAAATAATATATGTACAGCAAATCATTAAAAAAATCATTAACACATGTATTTTTCAAAACACGCTATTTTCCTCAAACTGTACATCTGTATATACCCTTCCTGGCTGAAACACTCTGTTAGAGCTCCTGAGTCTTTAAACCCGACCTCCCCATGCACCCCATGCGCTGTGATTGGTCAGTTCACCCACTCTATTCTGGCTGGTCAATCACCAGAGCAGCTGAAAGTGGTAGCAGCACCCTGCCAACAGGTTCTGCCCCCACAATAAGGCAAAACGCATGTGTTACGAGATGATGTCACCTTGCAAATCCAAAACTCTGTGGTTCTCACATTCCTGCCCACTGCAGACATCCAGAGGGCCTGAAGGATCAAGGTTGGTGTAACATGCGGTACGTTGTGATGGCAGGATCAATTGTTTATTGTATATAAATGTCCAGACACCTGTAGATCAGGGAGATAGTCTGAAAGTAACTTTTCACCAGGCGTTAGTTGTTTGTTCTACATGAGCAGCATTAATGAGCTTAAAAAATGAAATTAATTTAATTAATTCATTCTGTCCAAAGAGACAGTAACGTTAACCACATTATCTTATTGCTAATCATGAAAAGGTTTAAACGAGTCATAAAGGTTAGTATTTTAAGTGCTGCATTTCCATAATACTGTAAACTGAACATCTGTAGATGTATATTTCTGTATAATGTTATTACTTTTATCTGTTTAATCTTAATTTTAGAAAAAAAAACTGCTAATAATTTATAACTTTACAGTTTAATTCTTCATTATCAGTTCAGAAACCATACATGTCACTGAGAAGTACATCTACATACTACAACCAGTGCTTTAAACACTGTGTCCACTCACTGTCCACTCTATTAGACACTCCTACTACTTGCTGGTTCACCTTGTAGATGTAAAGTCAGAGACAGTAGCTCATCTGCTGCTGCACAGTTTGTGTTCCTCTAGTCCTTCATCATCAGTGGACACAGGACGCCGTCCACAGGACACTGCTGTCTGGATAGTTTTGGTTGGTGGATGACTCTCAGACCAGAGGTGAGCACTGCTTTGTCTGAGCCACGTGACCCAGCACAACACACACTAACGCACCTCCACCATGTCAGTGTCACTGCAGTGCTGAGAATGATCCACCTCCTTAATAGTATCTGCTCTGTGGTGGTCCTGTGGGGGTCCTGATCATTAAAGAACAGAGTAATAAAGTATACAGAGAATCAGATGAACTCCAGTCTGTAAGTGTAGCTCCTATATGGAAAATGGAGATAATAAAATTGATGACCATTAGAATGACGGCTGACCAGGCTTTCTTTCACAATGAGACTTTTTAATGGGAGGAGTCTGTAACGTGTCCTAGTCTGAAAGGAATACTTCAGTGCTTTTCCAACCTAATCCCAGTCTGCCTGATCGGGATCGGCGGTGCTTATGAAGGAAGCTGATCCACTTTCAACTATTTACATAAATTATTCAGTTAAGGATTCAGAAAACTGAGTTTTGAAGGTATATAAAGGTTTTATTTAGATTTCGGAACTAGTTTTTCCAGTATAGTGATGTGGGCGGGGCCCCCTAATCACCATAGACAGCCCTTGCAGTGATTCTCTGGTGTAAAGATGGACGAAGACCAGCTTTAGTAAGACATTCTCTCGATGTGTCTGGAGTTTCCAGTTCTCTGTATTTAGTCATTGGCACTGGCCTCCATTACAACTGAGTGGATAAACCTCTGGTCTGGAACACTAATGTCTCTGTTTCGCTCTAAAGTAAGACACGTTCGAGGCAGACGGAGATCAGACTGAAGAAGAAGTATTCCTTTAACATTCACATTACCAAAAGCAACATACAAATAAACAAGCAGTGTCCAGCTCTGTGTCCAGCTCCACCGTCCAGCACGGTCAGCTCTTTCCTCTCTACAGTTCGGTACTGGGTGTAGTAGATGTGCTTGTGCAGGAAAACCACCGGACTGTGCTGGGCTCTCTGAGAAAGGAGTGATGACCCCTGGCTTAGGAGAGCTTTCCCAAACCACTGGACTGGAAACGACCACTTCCGCCGGGAATGTTACGGTGTGACAGAGGACAGATCCAGTGGGGACACTCTTCTGACCGGTGTGGTGTTGCTGGACAGAGGGTTGAAGACGTTAGGTAAGGACACGTCGGTGGAGGACGGCTCTCCTTGCTCCCGTACGGCTGAGATCTGCCTCAACAGGGCCTTTCCCTCCTCACGGGCCTACAGGAAGGGAAAGAGAGAGAGAGAGAGAGAGAGAGAGAGAGAGAGAGAGAGAGAGAGAGAGAGAGAGAGCGCAAGTGAGTGAGAGAAACAAGTGAGAGGAAAAAGAGAGAAAAGTGAGTGATAGAGAGAAAGAAAAAGAAAAAATAAGTGAGAGACAGAGCAAGAGAGAGAAAGAGGGAAAAGTAAGTGAATGAGAGAGACAAAGAGAAAGTGAGTGAGACAGAGACAGAAAGAAAGAAAAGTGAGTGTGTGAGAGAGAGAGAAAAGTGAGAGAGATAAAGAGAGAGAGAGAGAGAGAGAGAGAGAGATAAAGAGAGAAAGAGAGAGAAAGAGAGAGATAAAGAGATAAAGAGAGAGAGAGATAAAGAGAGAAAGAGATAAAGAGAGAGAGAGATAAAGAGAGAGATAAAGAGAGAAAGAGAGAGAGAGATAAAGAGAGAGATAAAGAGAGAAAGAGAGAGATAGAGAGAAAGAGAGAGATAAAGAGAGAAAGAGAGAGAAAGAGAGAGATAAAGAGAGAGAGAGAGATAAGAGAGAAAGAGAGATAAAGAGAGAGATAGAGAAAGAGAGAGAGAGATAGAGAGAAAGAGAGAGATAAAGAGAGATAAAGAGAGAGATAAAGAGAGAGAGAGAGAGAGATAGAGAAAGAGAAAGAGAGAGAGATAAAGAGAGAAAGAGAGAGAGAGAGAGAGAGAAAGAGAGAGATAGAGATAAAGAGAGAGATAAAGAGAGAGATAAAGAGAGAGAGATAGAGAAAGAGAGATAAAGAGAGAAAGAGAGAGAGAGAGATAAAGAGAGAGAGAGAGAGAGAGAAAGAGATAAAGAGAGAAAGAGAGAGAGAGAGAGAGAGAGAGAGAAAGAGAAAAAGAGAGAGAGAGAGAAAGAGAGAGAGAGAAAGAGAAAGAGAGAGATAAAGAGAGAAAGAGAGAGAGAGAGAGAGAGATCAGACATTCAGACCTAATTTTTGCTTTAAGTCACGTTCATGGGTTTGTTCAGGACTCAGTTCAGTAATACTCAGTAATACTCAGTAATACTCAGTAATACTCAGTAATACTCAGTAATACTCAGTAATACTCAGTCCAGCTAACGTGCAGTACTGTCTGTTTTACAGAGAGACATTTATTTTCACTGGCATGTTTAAAAACACTAACCACAACAGATTATTAGAGATTATTAGATATTATTAATATCTGAATTGCTCAGACTACAGTTTTACATACATTCAGTAACTCAGGCAGTGCAGAGCCCTCGTGGTGTTCAATCTCCAAAAATATGAATTTCTAAACGCAGCCACGAGCAGTTCTAACTCTACTGTTCTAACTGTTTATAATGACTATATAACACACATATATAAATCTGTAAACAAACCTATACATGTGGCTCAACTACGACACCCTGGTATATAACAATGAACTCTCGAGTGTTGACATCAGTCTGCGTGTGTACTAGCGAACGTGGTTCCTCGTGACTGTGTGCAGTACAGACTCACATCGTTGTAGTCGCAGCAGCGCTGAGCGCAGAGAGACGCCTCGTCGTACAGCTTGTTCTTGAAGTAGTACTGACCCAGATAGCGCAGCGCGGTGCTCACTTCAGCGTGTTCCAGCTGCTCCTGAGAGAGTCCACAAACACACTCCACCAGTTCACCTTCAGCGTACTTCCAGAATACTGACTAAACCACAGTCCAGTCTCATTATTACTACCACTCAGACGTAGGTGGCAGCGTTCTGGTCTGGGGAATGGCTCCATATACCTGTGACCACCTACCAGCACCTTACTCAGTCTCCCAGTCCATCCAGCTGCTGTCTGTGCTGTACACGGCAGTCACTCTGGATATTAGGCGGTGGTCATAATAATGTGACTGCACTGTATAGCTTTACATAAACATAGAAACTCTATAAAAATATTCCATAAAAATATTCACAAATCTGCAGAGAAGTTTTTAGAGCTGAGAGGAAAAAAGTGACAGCAAGACGTTTACCGTGAAGAGCCATGCAGACAGTAAAACCTTTATCAAAGTCATATATATATATATATTTTTTTTTTGTTTATTTAATAATGTTTCAGCCTGCTGTGCATTTCTGTCTTCATCCACAAGAGGAAGAGGAGCTCAGTTTCCATGCATGTGTCTTAACGACATATCAAATAATAAACTAGCCAAATTTCTCAGAGAGTATGTTTCAGTAGACAGTAAATATGAAATCACATCATATGACTGATCAGGTGTTTCTGTTTTTGTGGCCATAGATGCAATGGATATGTAGAAATATGTAGAAGGTAAGATAAACATGGATATATCGAATATCATGATATTATGTTTAGTGATACTGTATCGATTCACAAAAACACAGTATTAATACACAGATTCCTGGCAGACAGTAAATCATTGTGTGTTGTGTTTAAACCTTTGACCACTAGATGGCAGTGTTGTAATCCATTTTCAGCTCCACTCGAGAAGCTGCTCAAAGGTTTTCTTAAGTTTTCTGTAAAGCTGCTCTAGATCTCTCAGAAGGCTTTTATTTTTTTTATCAGAATGCTACCAAGCAAGTTCTGTGATGTTTCAGTTCTTTGCTTGAGTTTATGTTTAACAGCTGGCTAGTGTAAGCACTGCTTTACACACGGACTGTAATTTCTTTATAAATGAAGAACCTGAGGGAATTTTCCTATCGGCTCAATAATCAGGACTGTGTGCAGGTAAGAACCTGGAGATATGATATGTATGATTATTCAGGGGTTACGATTCAGTATGCTGCGATACTATATAAGAAAAAACTGATGATGTGTTGTTTTTTAATCTTGTTTTTGAAGATTATAGTATAAAATCATACACTTTATACGTTTGCTAATGTAAGTGGGGCACTCCTACGCTACTCGATTACATTGGAGTGGAGGAGTCTATTGTCTGCAGATAAGTTACAGCACTGCCATCTACTGGTCAGGGGTTAAACACAATACAAAGTGGTCCACTGTCTGCACCAAATGTTACATTAACCTGTTAATTAATAATCAATACTGCGTTTTTGAGAGTCAATACAAAATCAAAAAATATATAATACAGCTGTACACGGTTCGACTCACCCCACAGGAGAAGATGTCTTGAATGTAGATGATGTAACATTGAGCTGCGTCGTCTGATTCATTTAACTGCTCATGAAGTCTGAACACATTAATACAGGTTAAAAGACCATTAATCAAAAAGACTATTAATTAAATAAACCATTAATCAAACAAATTACTAATCAAACAGACCATTAATCAAATAAACCATTAACCAAACAAATTACTAATCAAACAGACCATTAACCAAACAAATTACTAATCAAAAAGACTATTAATTAAATAAACCATTAATCAAACAAATTACTAATCAAACAGACCATTAATCAAACAGACCATTAACCAAACAAATTACTAATCAAACAGACTATTAATCAAACAAATTACTAATCAAACAGACCATTAACCAAACAAATTACTAATCAAACAGGCCATTAATCAAATAAACCATTAATCAAATAAACCATTATTTAAACAGACCATTAATCAAACAAATTACTAATCATACAGACCATTAATCAAACAAATTACTAATCAAACAGACCATTAATCAAACAAATTACTAATCAAACAGACCATTAATCAAACAAATTACTAATCATACAGACCATTAATCAAACAAATTACTAATCAAACAGACCATTAATCAAACAAATTACTAATCAAACAGACCATTAATCAAACAAATTACTAATCATACAGACCATTAATCAAACAAATTACTAATCAAACAGACCATTAATCAAACAAATTACTAATCAAACAGACCATTAATCAAACAAATTACTAATCATACAGACCATTAATGGGTGTAGCTAAACTGCTGAAGGCTGAACGGGTGGAGCTAAACTGCTATAGGCTGAAGGGGTGGTGTTAACAGCTTTAGGCTGAAGGGGTGGTGCTAACTGCTGTAGGCTGAATGGGTGGAGCTAATTGCTGTAGGTTGAAGGGGTGGAGGTAGAAAATGTTCTTACTTTGCCAGTTTAAGAAGAGCCATCCTCTCCACGTCTCCCACAGAGTACGCTCTCCAGTAACACTGAGAGGGACAGTAAAGGAGAATTATCATACAGCAGACCTTCCCGGGCCCTCGCCACCTTACACAAACCTGCACCACTACTCACCTTTTTCGCTTCAACTTGCTGAGACAGCTTTTCGTAACACTCGCCGAGAGCCACCAGCATGCGGGAGTCGTTCGGTCTGCAGAGCAGAAAAACCCACTAACACATCAGAACAAACACACAGACACGTATAGAAAATCTAAACGGAAGCGGACACCTCAACTACCCTCTGAAATCACAAATGATGAGGAATGAGTAATTAAAATTTGTTATATGGTGAAAGGGTCCTGTGTGGTGCTGAATGGTTGTAAAGATTTATTAATTAATTTTCATAAATTATTGCTGAACATGTTTTAAAACGTAAAGGCGTCCGCGCAGTCTCACGAGTTCCCGCCGTACACTAAACGAGACGTCAGCCAGGAAGTGACACACCTGTCCTCACCTGCTCCCCAACTGAACACGACCAGGTCCAGTTTATATACACCATCTGGGTTCAGCCAATCAGAGTAAAGTGAGCAGGCAGGGGAGGGGCTTGTGTTAAGAAAACAGTTATAAACTATATATAAGCACCAACTGTCACACTGAACGAATCACAGACACGGTCCTAAATGAATCTTTTTATACTCAATATTTTTACATTAATGTTCTTAAAAAATTTTATTCCTCCTGAACTAAAAGTACTATTAATAAACATTAATAGATTAATATTATCGTATAAACACTTTTGTTGATTTTTATTTTTCTACTTCATTGGAAGGCAGCAGCTGCCATTTATATTGTGTGAAAGTTTCGTGATGAATGGACGAATAGAAGTGCCCCAAAATAGCTTGGAAAAACTTCTAGTTCCATTGACTTACATTGAAAGTGAAGAAGGTTTTTGTCCTCGCCTGAAGTTGTTATTTTGAAGATGCTTTTACTTGCTTTTCATTGGACAGCAACAATATTCAGCTTCCCTTTATTTATGCTGCATCTAATACACCACAGTATTCAACACCAACAACACGTACAGACCTGAGCTGGTGGGCTTTTCTGTAGTAGTACAGCGAATAAAAAGGCATCTTGAGGATCTCGTATGTCTGTCCAAGTCCGTACCAGGCGCGGTAGTCCCGTTTGTTCACTTCTATAGCATGTCTACAAGAGAAGATCAAAGATATTTAAACACACAGACCTGCATGAGCTCTCACACCACACCCACAAGGACCTGGTCTCAGTCTGGTGTGGAGAAATATATTTGGTCTTAATAATAATTATATATAATAACACATTAATAAATATGGATTTGCAATGGGACGTCCAACAAGCTCATACAGGTGTGATGGTCACATGTCCACATACTTTTGGTCATACAGGGCATCTCACCAGTAACCTTTGCAATGTTTTCAGTAATGTTACTGAGTCTGACCTATAGGCCTGGATGGCTGCTGACGTGTTCTTCATCTCCATGTACTCGTGCCCCATGAGGGTCCAGGCCCCCAGACAGCGCGGGTTGAGCTTCAGGGCTCTCTGGAAGTACAGCGCCGCCTTCTCGTGCTGAGAGCGCAGACTGTAGTAATTACCTACACGTTAACACAGGGACGAGAGAAACGCAGGTGGTTTAGAAACAGCAAGGCTCAGTATAACTGTTTGCTCCTGCATCCTCTAATCTTCAGTACCGATACTGATATCTGATCCATACATATAAGCTTATATAGAGTACTGATACTGATATCTGATCCATACATATAAGCTTATATAGAGTACTGATACTGATATCTGATCCATACATATAAGCTTATATAGAGTACTGATACTGATATCTGATCCATACATATAAGCTTATATAGGAGTACTGATACTGATATCTGATCCATACATATAAGCTTATATAGAGTACTGATACTGACATCTGATCCATACATATAAGCTTATATAGAGTACTGATACTGATACCTTATTCATAAATATAGGCTTATACAGAGTACCAATACTGATACCTCATTCATAAACATAGGCTTATACAGAGTACCGATACTGATATCTGATCCATAAATATAAGCTTATACAGAGTACCGATACTGATATCTGATCCAGAAATATAAGCTTATACAGAGTACCGATACTGATATCTGATCCATAAATATAAGCTTATACAGAGTACCGATACTGATATCTGATCCATAAATATAAGCTTATACAGAGTACCGATACTGATACCTCATCCATAAACATAGGCTTATACAGAGTACAGATACTGATACCTCATCCAAAAACATAGGCTTATACAGAGTACCGATACTGATATCTGATCCATAAACATAGGCTTATACAGAGTACCGATACTGATATCTGATCCATAAATATAAGCTTATACAGAGTACTGATACTGATATCCGATCCATAAATATAAGCTTATACAGAGTACCAATACTGATACCTCATCCATAAACATAGGCTTATACAGAGTACCGATACTGATACCCCATCCATAAACATAGGCTTATACAGAGTACCAATACTGATACCTCATCCATAAACATAGGCTTATACAGAGTACCGATACTGATATCTGATCCATAAACATAGGCTTATACAGAGTACCGATACTGATATCTCATCCATAAATATAAGCTTATACAGAGTAAAGATACTGATACCTCATCCATAAACATAGGCCAATACAGAGTACCGATACTGATATCTGATCCATAAATATAAGCTTATACAGAGTACCGATACTGATACCTCATCCATAAACATAGGCTTATACAGAGTACCGATACTGATATCTGATCCATAAACATAGGCTTATACAGAGTACCGATACTGATATCTGATCCATAAACATAGGCTTATACAGAGTACCGATACTGATATCTCATCCATAAATATAAGCTTATACAGAGTAAAGATACTGATACCTCATACATAAACATAGGCCAATACAGAGTACCGATACTGATATCTGATCCATAAATATAAGCTTATACAGAGTACCGATACTGATACCTCATCCATAAACATAGGCTTATACAGAGTACCGATACTGATATCTGATCCATAAACATAGGCTTATACAGAGTACCGACACTGATATCTGATCCATAAACATAGGCTTATACAGAGTACCGATACTGATATCTCATCCATAAATATAAGCTTATACAGAGTAAAGATACTGATACCTCATACATAAACATAGGCCAATACAGAGTACCGATACTGATATCTGATCCATAAATATAAGCTTATACAGAGTACCGATACTGATACCTCATCCATAAACATAGGCTTATACAGAGTACCGATACTGATATCTGATCCATAAACATAGGCTGATACAGAGTACCAGAACTGATACCTCATCCATAAACATAGGCTGATACAGAGTACCAGAACTGATACTAACTCTATCTAAATTAATTGCATCATTACTGCTGTGTCCAGTGACCTCAGGTACTCACCAATAACACAACACGTCTCCACTCTGTATTTATCAATCTCCACCAGGTTATGGGCCAAATAGCTGAGCTCCGGCTTCATGCTCTGAAAACATGAATTAACAAACAACCTTTTTATGTAAAACACTTCTAGCAGGAATATTCTCAGAGAGATACGGGTTTAACTATATAAGACACAGAGAAAGAACAAACAAGGACAAAACGTCACTGAAGAGAAGCACCAACATGAAGTTCCCCCAAAAGACAGGTTTCCGAAGTCCACCAAGCACAGCAGTCATTTTAGCTAACACAATTTAAGTAATTAAAGCAAACCATGAACTTACATAGAGTATATAGATGCTAATTATATTTATTTATTATCTAATAAGGGTTAACAATGTTGCAACATTGACACTTACATAGTGGAAGAATTACAAATATCAAGGTTTAGTGTATGAAGATTTGGGTCAGTGCAGGTGTTTTGGATGAAGGTTTGTGAGGCTCAGGGCCAGGCTCGGGGCCAGGCTCGGGGCCAGGCTCGGTGCCAAGGCTCACTCCATTTAAAGCAGTATTTTGTTTTTAATATTACAGACTATGACTAGTTTCAGTGGGCGCTGTGGCTAATAACATGTTGTAGACCAAACATCAAGAATGATCAGCGTTCTCACCCTGACATACAGAAGGTTGGAGAAGGTGTCCATGTTCTCAATCCGGAACGGATCCTGCTCCCGAAGTTCATTAAACAGATCTAAGGCTTGGTCGATGTCTGTGATGGAAGAACATCAACATCCGTGTGACATCTCATACTGAACTCCATTGAATATACAGTACAATATTAGAATCACACAGTCGAGTCACATTATTATGACTACTTCCTACTTTCCATGGCAACTCAGCGTTCTGGACTAGGGAACGTTTTGGTGGAATTCTCTTGAGTGTAAAAGACACTCTCAACTGATGTAGGTCTGAATCCATCCTTGCAGATCACGTACACCATACATGCCGATTGTCTTCTCTGGGGCACATGGGATCTTCCAGTAAGATGATGCAACACTTCACACGACTAGAAATGTCCCACACTGGTTGGAAGAGCTGACCAAGACTTCTAAGTACAAGCCTGGACCCCAAATTACCCAGACTTGAACCCAACTGAGCATCTGTGGGACCACCTGGATGGTGGTGTTGGCTCTATGGTTCCTCTTCCACACTCCCTCCAGCAGCTGTGAGATGCACTGCAGTCAGCATGATACCTCCAGATACCTGTGACCACCTACCAGGACCTTATTGAGTCTCCCAGTCCGTCTAGCTGCTGTCTGTGCTGCACATGGCGGTCACTCTGGATATTAGCTGGTGGTCATAATAATGTGACTCGACTGTGTATATCTACATTAAGAAGTTAATGTGTTCTAAATTTCTCCAGTGGTCATTGTAGTTATCACCCAGTAGCTGGTCTAACTAATTAATACTGGAATACAGCAAATCAGATGTTCTGCTGATGGATCCAAACAGATCTTGGCTGGAGACCTCATGAAGAACCAGACCTACGCTCTTCTGAGAGCGCTACGTATCTGAAAGTCTGTATATATTCTGAGGTTATGTGTGTTTTTACTGCCAGTCCTGTAAACCTGCTTACCTCGAATGTTGTGGTAAGCGACGGCGATCTGGGAGATGATGTAGGTGCTCTTGGCGAATCCAGCCTCCATCAGGCTCTGGTACTTCTGCAGCGCCTCCTTGATCATCTGGAGCTCGGTGTACATGTGCGCCATGAAGAAGTCTCTCACCCAGCAGTCGGGTAGAGACAGAGACTTCAGCTACAGTGAAGAAACAGGTGGATCAGCGAGATCATTTAGCAATTTAAGCATCTACAGAGGACCACCTGCTCAGATTAACCTTCAGTTTGAGGCTGCAGCCAATCAGCCATCCAGTTTTCTACTTCTGGTCACTCGTATCAAGGCAGCCAATAGGAGAGTGGCAGGTATGTCTGGGAGCTCGCCTCTCCAGCCCTAAGGTTTTAGCAGGGAACGCTGTGCTAATCACGGGGTTTAGGTTTCCAAAAGACATGTGCTCTGAACAAGAACTTCTCGGAGATCACTCAGGTCAGGTCCATTTAATAATAACTACATGCAAAAACATCCTTACTCGCCTTAAAGTAAAGTAAAAATCAGGCTCCTTAAAGTAAAAATCAGGCTCCATAACTTTCCTCAGCTCCACCAAGCTACAGCTTCTGACGTGGGAAACCAGCAAAACACTAGGGCTGTGTATTGGCGAGAACCTGGAGATACAATATGTATCGTGATACAGCGGTCACGATTCAATATTTCGTGATGTATTGCGATACTACAAAGTGATATATTGTGATTTTTCAAATCCTACTATTAAAACACATAACTGTATAAACAGGTTTGCCAATGCTTACAACAACATTGCGCCCTTGTGCTACGTGTTAATGTTGGAGTGGAGCTGAAAATGGATCCATCTAGTGCCATCTAGTTGTCAGAGATTTAAACACAACACAAAATGATTCACTGTCTGCCAGGAATCTGTGTATTGATACTGTGTTTTTGAGAATCGATACAGTATCACCAAACATAATATCCCGATATTCAATATTTCAATATTTTCTTACACCTCTACAAAACACTATGGGATGTTATGACCTGAGAGATGAAGGGTGGTGTGAACAGTGAATCTGTACCATTTCGATGTTGGTGATCAGGTTGCAGAGCTCCAGCCATGCGCCCCAGTGCAGAGGAAGAGCGTGAGTGGCAGCCACGAAGATGTCCACCGCCTCCTTCAGCAGGTCCAGTTTCCGCAGCACCACGCCGTACCTCCAGAAGGAGAGAGAGGAGAGGGTTATGCTCAGGTGGAGGCAGGGAAAGCACAGTGGAGAGAAGCTTATCAGTTGCTGTGGTTTTCCTTACAGGTAGAGCGCGAACCCGTCCAGCTCCCCGGCGCTGTGCTTCTTACTCAGCTCCACCCTCAGCTCTCGCAGAGCCTCGTTCCGCACCTGCCCCTTCTCCAGAGGACCTGCGCAGACAACCACAGGACATTCCCGCTGCTTTAGTGTCCTCGTTCCACACTTGTACTCAAATTCACGATCAATTAGAACCTTAAATAATTCAGTTTTTCAGTGTTTATTAGAATTAAACAGACTGTTTTAGTGACCGGACCTTATATATATATATATATATATAACCTACAGTGGCTATAACATTATATCTTGTATCTCCACTCACTGTCCACTGTATCAGCTCCACTGGCCATATAGGAGCTACACTTACAGACTGTAGTTCATCTGATTCTCTGTATACTTTATTACTCTGTTCTTTAATGATCAGGACCCCCACAGGACCACCACAAAGCAGGTATCATTTGGATGGTGGATCATTCTCAGCACTGCAGTGACACTGACATAGTGGTTGAGTGTTGTGCTGGTGTGAGTAGATCAGACACAGCAGTGCTGCTGCTCACTGTCCACTCTATTAGACACTCCTACTACTGGCTGGTCCACCTTGTAGATGTAAAGTCAGAGACAGCAGCTCATCTGCTGCTGCACAGTTTATGTTCTCTAGTCCTTCATCAGTGGAAACAGGACGCCGTCCACAGGACACTGTTGTCTGGATAGTTTTGGTTGGTGGACGATTCTCAGTCCAGCAGTGACACTGAGGTGTTTAAACACTCCAGCAGCAGCAGCACTGCTGTGTCTGTGTTACAGCGAGCAAAACAAGACTCTATACATCTATACAAATATATATCAGGTGACTTTCTTACCCAGACTGTCGACGGTCTCGTCATCTTTCTTCTTCTCTCCCGACTGGAAACACGAGCCAACAGAGAAATGAGCGTTAAACACTATGACAAGCAATTTAAACATCTACACTGAGATGTCCATACGAACCACAGATTAGGGCTGGGCGATATGGACCAAAAGTAATATCTCGATATTTTGTTTTCCCATAAGGTGACAACAAAAAAGCACTTCTGCGTCTAAGCTACACGTCCCAAACGTCACGAGACAGGCAGACTCTTTTAAAGTAGAGCCAAATTTTCAAGCGCTTCAACATGTTTAACTAGCTGTGTGTGTGTGTGTGCTCTCTGCGTTTCAACACGTCACGGCGTGCGTCACGTTTTTTTTTTTTTTTTTTGGTACTCGGTATTTTTTTTCAGTACTCGGTACTATTCCTTCTGTCATATCTCATATAAAAAAATATCGTTATTTCTTAAAAACTCGATATATCGTCCATCACCACTAAAGATATACAAAACTTTACCACTTTTAGCTGTTTTTCCATAGCACGGCACTGACTCAACTCTACTCAACTCAACTCAACATGCCTCTTTCAGCTCTCTGTTGGGTAAATCTGCTACCTGGTACTGTTTGTGGTATCTTCTATGCCGAGGTTCTGTGCAAGCTAAGCTGTAAAAGCACTGCTGGTTGCTGATTGGTCAGAGAGAATCACCACTAATCACTCTGAACACATATGCGGAGTGTAGCCAATGGGTTAGCAACCCCTCTTGAGAAGCAGACTCGTCTCATGGTCTGAATTAAACTCTCTATTAAACTATTTATTTGTCTCGCTGCCTGTTCTGAACACAAGCCATCTCCTTCACATCACAGCAGGTTTGTGTGGCATCGTTATGACTGATGACCAGCTCCACTGAGAGGGAACTATATCTGCAGAGGACAACGAAGTAGGTGCTAACAAAAGTGAGTCAGGATGAGACGTACCATGTGGTGGAAAAGCAGCTTTAGAGCAGTTGTGTTCTGTACTGATCACAGCAAACTGATTATATATTTATTATTATTATTATTATTATTATTATTATTATTAATAATAATAAAAAGATGTGGTCTTCTCACCAGATAGCGAGAGTACATGTAGAGGAAATAGGCCTTCTGACTCCGGCAGCCTCGGAGGAAGTACGCTGCTCTGTCATACTCCTTCAGGTCAAAATACGACTTGGCCAAACAGAGAGCGTCCAGATCCTGAGCGTCCTCCTGCAGACACATGAGAAGTGAATGGTTAGAATGGTCTTTATGACCTGAATCCGGGTGCCGGTCAGGGATGCAGTTGCCATGGTGAAATATCCCAGTAAGCAATGAGAAAAGTGAAGGAACAGAGGCCTGGCCTGAGGGAAGGGACAGAGGCCTGTGTTAAACTCACCTCAGTTAGCTCTGGCGGCGAGGGCAGCTTCCCGAGCGGAAGGGGGTCGAGCGCAAACGCCAACTCGGACGCCCTGATCAGACATAACAGGAAGAAAGACCATCAAACACAGCCGGACACCAAACCTGCAACACCCATTACTCCAGCCTTCAAAGGGAGCAGCTCTCTCCTCTCACCGGACTAACATCTCACCACAACAGTACCATCTGAGAAGAACCTGCTAAACTTTTTGTTAAAGGAAAAAAAAAAAAAAAAAAAGAAAAAAAGAGAAATATATATATATATATATATATATATATATATATATATATATATATATATATATATATATATATATAGAAAAATAAAGTCTGACACAGCTGACCTGCCCTAACCTAAAACACTGTGGATCACCTGGACCACCTTCCAACATAAGAGCACTGAACACTTTCGAGAATTAAATTAATAAGATAATAGCAGAAATAAAGGAGCAGTTAAAGGGAAACTCCAACCAAAATGACAAACTTCTAAATATGTATGCTAAAGGTGGGAGGAAAACATGCTGCAGTCCAATCATGTTCTTTGTAATGTCAGTACAGTGATATCATATGTTCATACATACCATATACACACATTCACATTTAAACAGTTACTTAGATTTGATCTAGATTTGTTTATACGGTGCAAAAGCTTTGTCATGCTCAGATACTCAGCTGCTGATATTCAAACTTTGTGGTCAAAAATAAAGTCTGACACAGCTGACCTGCCCTAACCTGAAACACTGCGGACCACCTTCCAAAATAAGAGCACCGAACACTTTCGAGAATTAAATTAATAACAAGATAATAGCAGAAATAAAGGAGCAGTTAAAGGGAAACTCCAGCCAAAATGACAAACTTCTGATGATGTATGGAAGATGATGCTGGAGGTACCGGCTGGAGTATATGCACTATACAAACAATACACGTACAGTACATACTCTTATAGACAATACACAATATATATACACAACAAACAAGCAGCCTATAATAGCAGATTATAGAGGAAATAAACTAACAGTACGTATGTGTGTATGTGTGTTAGTGCAAACAGCAGCACGTCACGTATAGAGAAGAAACTGATGAGGTGATTAAAAGAATATAAATAACATATTAAAAGCAGAACTTTGGCAGTAAATCCTCTTATTAACACCATATAACTATCAGTCAGTAGTTTGTACTGAGTCTGTTTGTGAGGCTAAGAGCTAGTCTACGGAGTTTCTGCTCTGTTTATAAAAGTAAACACAGCCAATCCTCCTCCGGCTGGGTTACAGGCTCATATAAGAACTTTAATTCGCTGGTCTTCTACAAACACAATCATTTAGAAGCTTAAACAGAACTTAAAGTGAGAGCTTCACGTCCGGAGCTGCTGGTTACGAGGACGAACTTTCCAGTCCACCTTAAATACTGCAGTCGGTCCGTTCTGGCGCCAACAGGAGCGGATAGCAACCGCTACGGAATTTAAGGTGGAGCGGGAAGTTGGAATGAGGCGGTAGCTTGAGCTTGTGTCCGGAGGTGAACGCTGTGTGGGAAGATATTGTTGTGTTTTCTCACCATTTCGCGCTGTGAACCAGTCCGCGCTCCCTGCACTGCTCCTGCACCTCCACCAGCTGCTGCTTCACCCGCACCAGATCCTGCAGCTCCGCACTGAGCGCCGCCATCTCTCCCGCCTTGTGGAGTACACACAGTCACAGCGCCCCCAGCGGACACTAGGGGAACTACACCACGCACACAGCGCCCCCGGCGTACAGCAGGGGAACTACACTCAGCACACAACGGGCATCAGAGGAAGTACACTCAGCACACAAAGGGTGAGTCTCAAATCCTAGTGAGTGTCTAAGTAGGCTGTCTAGGTAGCAGCTGTGTAAGTATCAGTGTTCCCTCCTCATCTCTCCTCATAAAACAGATTACTGGGACGCTCTTGACAGAGAGAGACTGCGTCACGGCTTGTTCCCGCCCACTACAGCACGCGACTGGTGGTTTAACTGGTTGCTAAGTTACCAGCCGGCATCCAAAACAATAGCCCGAGGCTTGAAAAAATCTGCTAGCGTAAATGCTAATGTCTCGAGTATAAACTGTAAATGGTGAAGGACTCATTACAGAGTTGATAATAAAATACTGTTTTGTGTGATTATACTGACAGATTAAGGTCCTGTTTGTGACACTGTTCTGCGTGTTTGTCTAAATATCTACTCACACGGTGCCTAACTGTAGCTCAGAGAAGATGAAACAGGAGGAATTTAATCATTGTTTACCTCAGAAGTAGCGCTAACTCCTGTAGCGGAAGTTTACTAGCCGTAGCTACGTACACACAGCCGGCGTACCGTGTTTACCGCACTTTTTCCTCCGCGGCTCTGATGGAATCCTGGGATAGGACAGTGTGCTGGGGCTGCACACTTAAAAATGTCTGCGGGTGCAGTACATCATCCGGGGACCTTTAGCGTACTGCTCAACAAGCACTACGTATTCGGACACCCTAGTCACGCACTGCTTTTGTGTACTGTTCAGTATGGAAGTACACGGATTCAGACGCACCCCATGTTTAAGTTTTGTAAGAATTGGGACAGTCTACATGTCCGGAGCGCATACTATGATGTAAAATGCTGTCTATGTAGGCAGATCACTAGGTTTTGAGACACACCCAACATTGTTAGTGTACAATAAAGAAACTACACCCAGCAAACAGCACCCCCAATGGGCACAAGAGGAACTACACCTAGCACACTGCGTCCCCAGCGGACAAAAGAGGAACTACACTTAGCACACTGCGTCTCCAAGAGAAACACTAGGGGAACTACACTCGGCGCACTGCGTCCCCAGCGGACACAAGAGGAACTACATCTAGCACACTGTGTCCCCAGCGGACAAAAGAGGAACTACACCTAGCACACTGCGTCCCCAGCGGACAAAAGAGGAACTACACCTAGCACACTGCGTCCCCAGCGGACAAAAGAGGAACTACACCTAGCACACTGCGTCCCCAGCGGACAAAAGAGGAACTACACTTAGCACACTGCGTCTCCAAGAGAAACACTAGGGGAACTACACTCGGCGCACTGCGTCCCCAGCGGACACAAGAGGAACTACATCTAGCACACCGCGTCCCCAGCGGACACTAGGGGAACTACACTCAGCACATCGCGCCCCTAGCGGACACCAGGGGAACGACACTGTAATAAAGACACTCACCCAGCAGCCATGGTGTTGGTTTTATACCGTTTTTAACAAAATATTTGACTTTTAAAGCTTCAAAAACTGTGTGAGCACCGTATTTTTAAATGTAAGTGACAGTACCTTAATCAATAATTAAATAGGACAAAAAAATAAATAGGACAATGACGTATTAATGTTTTTTATAATAACAGACATGCATAGCACTACATACATATAACATGTTATATAACAATGCGTATACCACATGTATTATATAATATCTAACTACAAACATATAACATAAATCAGAAACAGTTTTCACCTCAACACTACAGCTGTGTCCAGTTGTTTTTATCTATACTGTTGTGTACAGGTTTAATATTAACAATATTTAGGGGAAATAAAAACGAGAGTTTTATTTCAGTTTATTATACAGTTTATTTCACATCATGCAGAAACAGAAAAACAAATAAAATCTTGAAAATAATATTAACACACAGTACATATAAAACAAGGTGTTTATTTGCTAAAAGACTTCAGACAGAAACAGAAACAGAGAAGAAGATGGTGAGTATAAAAAGTATGCTGGGTTTAGAAGAATTTAGTGATGTGACCTTTAAACAAGAATGAGAAGAATTGGCTAAAATGTTTCCCCTCCTGTACGCCCAGCTGTGAGGGAAAAGGCGAATTAAGATCCAAATCCGTCCTTGCTTTAAGTGATTAAAAAAAAAAAGATTTTTCAAAGTGATTTTTTAAAAAGATCATTTTAATAAACATAGCAGATAATTCTGCATGTTTGGACTGTGCATTCCATTCAAAGTACCAATAAAAATGTCATTTAAATATTACAAAACAGAATATGTTTAATAATATTTGGTTAAAAGGTATAGCAGGTTCTCTACAGTCCTCTTAAAGATTGCAAAGTTGCTACACAGCTAGGCTAACTTAGCTAACATTGCTGTTTTGGACAGTTAGCAGTTAAGTACAGCCAGCATAGACCCGCCTCGCTGCTCACCAGTAAAACCAGCTTATGTTGTGTTCTGATGCTTGTATACTGGTCACCAATAACCACGCTGGGATGACCAGCTAACCCATTAGCACTGTCTGGGCAGTTGTTTTTAGCCGGGCTTTGTAAATACTGCTCAACGTTAGCCAAGTTAGCTTAATTAAACATTTCTGCTGTTCACCTTTAAACAGCCTCACAGCAACTGAGGAAGTTTCTGTCAGTAAATGTGAAAAAGAGCAAACAGAAATGTACACATATATTAGCGGCTGTCCTGCTAGCAGAGCTGCGCAAATTGCACCAATTCAGCCTCATCAGTGGTTTGAATCCGCATTAATGATACATTTTAGAAAGAATGTGAGATTCAGATCCTTAATATTGAGAGATGTTCATATAAACTGGCAGAATCTGCCACTTAACACTAAAGTTCTTAATGCTTGTGATATTATCCATTCACCTATAAACTAGCTTAAACTAGCTGGCCGGCCAACTTAGCAAACTTGTTTTCTGTTAACTGGTAATGAAGAAGTTCCTGCTGAAAAAACGTTCTGAGGTAACAGCTGTGCGGCAGCAGGTAGGCAGTTGTTGTAGTCTGTGGGTATGATATAGGGCTAGCTGTTAGCTTAGTTTGATGCACTGCTAGTTTTGTATGTAATGGTGGAAATATACCACAAATGCTGCTGGCAGTTATTCGCAGCCATACGAATCCAGATTCCTGTCTTTCTGAACTGGGAGACCAAAATACTCCAAACTGATGGTGAAATTATCATTTAAAAAACAGACTTGAAAGCGCAGCTAACATTTGGCAAAACCCTTATAAATAGTTTGTAGTGTTTCACAACAAGAAGGGCTTTCTTTGACCCAGCAAACACACAACGTTTTCTACTTTCTTACAACATTGCTACAACGTTGTCAAAAGGTGTCGCAGTTTACGTTGTCGAAACATAGTTTTGCAGTTTTATTACTATCCGTTGGCAACTTAGCAAATTTCCATAGAGTTCTTTGAAGGTATAATGGAACGTATAAAGGATTCTAGGTCATGACAACGTACTGACAATGTTGCCACTATGTTATCACAACCTTTTCAGATAACATTGTCACAACTTTCTGAGGAATTAAATTTGAATGTTCTGGGACGTTCTGGGAACAAAAATAGAACGTTGCCACAACTTTGCCACAAAGTAATTGTGTTTGGCTCTTGTTCTTGAACCTTCTTCACCTTCATATTTTGATTAGTCTCCTCATTTACACCAACCAGCCATAACATTAAACCATGTTATGTCCACTCATCAGCTCCACTGACCATATAGAAACACTTTGTAGTTCTACACTTACAGACTGTAGTCCATCTGATTCTCTGCATACGTTGTTAGCCCACTTTTACCGTGTTTAGTAATGGTCAGGACCCTCATGGGACCACCACAGAGCAGGTGTAACAGGGTATACAGAGAATCAGATGGACTACAGTCTGAGTGTAGAACTACAAAGTGCTCTTGTGCTGATAAAATCAACAACGAGAGTAGAAAATAGGAGGTGATTTTAATGTTATGGCTGACTGGTGTATAACATCTCTGGTCAATCACATTAACTAGCTAACTAACTGGAATTTAACCATAAAGACCTAAAGTTTTGTGAAAGTATGTTAGCAGAACATTTGGACCTCCTGGTCGACTGAGAACATCCTTGTTTGAGGACAGGCGTGGTGTGTATTTCCATATTCATTTATTTCATCCAACAACGTGCTTCAGAGGCTCCTCACACAGCCCACAAACAGGAACACATTGAGCGGTCAGTCTCATCTGGACATTGGAGCTATCTTCTGCGGCTGGGTTACTCTGAAGTGAGGAGGCTAAAAGTGAGATTAAAGCACACTAACATGATAATACTCTCAACAGACCGAAAGAAAAGGAAGCGAAGGACACTACAGGTGCTCTACTGCGCTCATACACATCACAGTAAAGGAATAGGTGTAGAACATCTACAGAGAGGCACGTCAGAACATAATCAGAGTGAAAAATCTAAAAACGTCACATCACAAGTCACAGAAAAGAGCGTCTGTGAAATTTATAGAAAACCTACATGGAACAGTGAGCATCAGAAACAGCTGGGATGGATTTCAAAAGAATACGAAACATCAGTCACACGTAAATCTGAGGTAAATACGCTTCTTCTCCAGGAGGGTTCAGTCAGTCCTTCCCGCGTCTCCAGCTTCCCTTACGGCCTTTAGATCATCTTCACAATCGGCATCTGACCACAGACTAAAGCTATTCACCAGGTTCGGTATGAAAACTGCTGAAAAGAAATGGCAGAAACGAAGAAGAACCTACACTAAGTGTCCAAAAGTTTCCAGACGGTCCTTCTAATGGGTGAGTTCAGCGGCACCCAGCACCAACAAATAGAATGGGACGCTCTGGAGTAGCTGCACATTATCCTAAGGTCACCGTGTCCAATGCCAAGCTTGGGCTACAAGGGTATAAAGCCCCTCCAACATTGGGCTGTGAAGCAGTGGAACTGGGTTCTCTGGAATGATGGAGCTCCATTTGTTCATTTGATCATCCAACATCAGTACCTGACCTCACTAATGCTCAATCAGCAATGTATATCTCACTGACCATCACACCTGGAAGAGCTTGTTCCATTCCAAAACCATGGACATTAATATGGAGCTGGTCTCTTTTGCAGCTATAACTCTTCTGGGAAGCTTTCTACAAGATCTCGGATGGGAATTTGTGAGGTCAGATACTGATGATGGACGAGAGGGCCTGGATTTCCATTTCAGTTCATCCCAAAAGTTTCCAATGGGGTTGAGGTCAGGACTCTTGGAGTCCCTCCAAGAGTTGCACAGCCGCTGCCAAAATTTGAAAGCTTATAACTGTGTAACACACTTCACTGGAACTAAGGGCACCAGCCCAAACCCTGAAACCCACTCCCTCAGATCATTATCCCCCTCCACTAAACGTTACTGTTGGCACTATACATTCCGGTAGGTAGTGTTTCCTGGATTCATGCTCCAAACCCAGATTCATCCACCAGACTATCAGATAATGAGGTGTGATTCATTACTCCAGAAAACACGTTTCACTCCTCCAGAGTCCAGTGGTGGAGCTTTTCACCACTCCAGAGTCCAATGGTGAAGCTTTACGCCACTCTAGAGTCCAATAGTGAAGCTTTACGCCACTCCAGAGTCCAGTGGTAGAGCTTTAGACCACTCCAGAGTCCAGTGGTGGAGACTTACACCCCTACAGAGTCCAATGGTGGAGCTTTACCCCACTCCAGTGTCCAGTGGTGGAGCCTTACACCCCTACAGAGTCCAATGGTGGAGCTTTACCCCACTCCAGAGTCCAGTGGTGAAGCTTTACACCACTCCAGAGTCCAGTGGTGGAGCTTTACACCACTCCAGAGTCCAGCGGTGAAGCTTTACAACATTCCAGAGTCCAGTGGTGGAGCTTTACACCACTCCAGAGTCCAGTGGTAGAGCTTTACACCACTCCAGAGTCCAGTGGTGGAGCTTTACACCACTCCAGAGTCCAGTGGTGAAGCTTTACACCACTCCAGAGTCCAGTGGTGGAGCTTTACACCACTCCAGAGTCCAGTGGTGGAGCTTTACTCGACTCCAGCCGACGCTTGGCAATGCGCATAGTGTTCCTAGGCTTGTGTGCAGCTGCTCAGCTATGGAGACCCATTTCCTGATGAGCTATTCTTGTGCTGATATTGCAGCAGAAGATTGGAAATATCGGTGGTATTGCTTACAGACGCTTCAACTTTGTAGTAACACCACTTGTCCAGGGCAGCTCTAGCAGGACAGAAATTTCCCAAACTGGCTTATAGTGAAGGGTCATTCTATAACAGTGTCAAGTATAAAGTCAATGAGCTATTCAGTACGACCCCATTCTAAAACCAATGTTTGTCTATGAAGGCTGCGGGACTATGTGCTTGATTATATACACCTGTCAGTGATGGATGTGGCTGAACTCGGTAATTAGGAAGGGGTGTCCACATACTTTGGTTACGTAAAATGTGTATACACCTAAACCAGGTTTGAAAGGTTGCAGATAAAAAGTACAAAAAGACAAAATAAAGAACAAAAACAGAGTTAAAGTCCAGAAGGAGATAGGAGTGCTTCGTTCGTGTAACTGAGCTACATGTGTATGTAGTGCTGAATGTACAAAACAGACACCAGGCTGGTCGGGACGGACACGGAGTCCGTATCCTGCGGTAACCGCTCTTAAAGCCGCATTCTGTAAAACCTGTAAAAAGTTAAAAGTCCCGCATAAAAATATATGGTCAGTTTGAATCAGCGGCCCATCAGTGTGGGCACTTTGTGACCAATAACAGTTTAGACTAATATCTGATACAGTTTCAGATCACAAGTGTACTGTAGCTGATATAACTGTCAGTTCTCCAGTGGTCCCGCTTCCTAAAGGGCCCACATTTCTCCAAACCACTCTGAACTTCCTAACCATTTAGTTATGTGGAGTTCCGAGTGGCTCGTGTGAAACTCTAGATACCAGTCAGAACTCTTCACAGTGGTGGTGAATGGAACCAGACGTCCACTTTTAAAAGCTCCCTCACAGGAAGTTATTACATGAAGTGGTTATGTACAAGCTGCCTGATGTCTGAGACATTGTTTATGATAGTTTTAAGAAAACTTCGTCCTTAAATTCCATTCGTGGTGGAGGGATATATATATATATATATATATATATATATATATATATATATATATATATATATATATATATAGAGGGTGCCATGAGGCAAAATCTAGTCCCCAAAGAAAATTTATTATTTTAATGATTTTCCAGATTTTACCATCAACGATCCATGTAGAACCACTCAGAAGACATGTGTAGGTTCACTGGTGGGTTTGATAAGTAAATAAAATGTGTATTCACCGTATTTGGCCACACCCATTTTCAAGCGTGTGTTTCTTCCGCCTTTGTGTTAGAACTTTCGCTCAGCTAACCAAAATGAATACAGTTACATGGGAGGAGACCAGAGAGACAGTAAGAAGTTCTAATGGGACAACACTGTCTCCTCCGAGGTTAATAACACAGTGGGTGGGTGATATGAGAAGGTGGTCTGAGGTTAATAACTCAGTGGGTGGGTGATATGAGAAGGTGGTCTGAGGTTAATACCACAGTGGGTGGGTGATATGAGAAGGTGGTCTGAGGTTACTTATGGAGACATGTTTAATTACTCTGTACTCTCAGAAGGTGTAGACGGTTCAGTAATGAAAAACTATAAAAGTACTGAAGCGTATCAGTACCTGCACAGTGGGAAGGTGGGCGTGTCCTCCTACACACAGACGGTGAGTTTATATTTCTGAAAGCCGGTTAAACCCAAGTCCAGCCAGCCAGCCAGCTCTGCGTGGGTGTTAGTTACAGTCCAGATAGCCTAGCGCGGTGGACACTGATCTGAAAACAGTTACTGAACTGATAGACTCACCAGCACCCGACGTGTCTGCTTCCTCTGAGCTTCATAAGCGAGACATTTCTCTGGATAAGGAAGCTCTGGAGCTGGTTCTCCTCCACAGAATGGTAGGAGCAGACATACGGAGGTTTGGGTGGATGTTTTAAATTTAGCGCCTTCAGGCAGAGACGCAGGTGGTCGTCTTTGGAAGGCGGACCCCCAACACTCTGATCTTTATGTGCTGTGTTCGTAACTCTATTGTTCAAGTCAAGTTTTCCTCTTCTTCCAATTACTGACTCCCTCTAACTGAACATGTTATGCTAGTCGTTTTATATGTTTGTTGTCGTTTTGCTTGTAATCAGTATCAACGTGTCTGCAGTCGCACCGGAAGTTCTAACACAAAGTAAACAAAGATGGCCGTCCTCAGTGTTGTCATGGAAAATAGCATGAATATGTGTTGTAGACATGTGGACCTCTGGTTCTCATCACCACCACCACCACTGTAGAGAACGTCTGAACCAATTCACACCAATGTCACTCCAAACACTCAATTTTGGAGATAATCTATGGAGTTCTATGGAATTCCACTGCAGAGTTCCAGAATGCAGCTCCAATCACAGCATGAGTGTTTATGAAACGGGCGGATCTGGATCTGTATGGGTTCTTTGGCGGTGTGACGGTGATGCACATTACTGAATAACAGCGGTACAAATATTGCACTCGATAAAACTGTCATCATGCTGTAGTTACAAATATTAACAATAACTACTCAACACGTACAACTCTGCACTAAAACCTTTCAGCCCCGACGCAAGACGTGATTAAAAACAGCCCACGAGAACCACCAGCCTCACACATTTACTGTATAAATACATCTTCAGCTCAGGAGCGGTGCGGGAGCGGCGGCTCGCTCTGGAGTGGGAACAGTGAAGTTCTTCTTCTCCCTCCAGGCTCTAACTAGGCGTGAGGTCTGTGGCGTCAGACTTGTGAGTACGGTGGGACGGAGGCGTGCAGCGGCAGAGCCACCACGCTGTTCGACTGTCTTTCACCCGGACAGATCTCTGACTGGGAGCAGGACTCGGAGGGCGGCGCCGCCGCGCTCGGTGGGGAGGTCTTCGCGTTCCTGGACGAGGGAAAGCCGCTGATCAGGAACTGAGGGACTGAGGAGACCAGAGCCATTTTTGGTGTCCTGGACAGAAAAACGGAAACAAAACGCAAAGAATTGTGTGAAACTCACATGCAACTGAAACTAGGCTACACTTGAATATAAAAAGTCTTACATGCCTAAGAAACTTTGAGAGTTTAATGAAACAGCCCATCAAAACACTGATAGCCGTCATGGCGAGTGACATACTACAGATTTCAGATCAGCACACAAGCATAAAACATCAGAAGGTTTATCGGGCGACTGAATAAAGACAGCTCCTGTAACAGATGTAAAAAAGATCTAAACTCCAATGACACCCTAGTTACAGTTTCCATTTCCCAAACACTTTAGCTAAGAGTGCTAACGTTATCCCTCTTAATAAACTGTGGTAGTGACCCCAGCGTGAGGGTCAGTTATATTGCTGTAGATTATGAATAATGTGTGAGCGCCCCCTGCTGTTTATTAAAGCGTCAAGGCTCCCTAGTTACAGTTTCCATTTCCCAATCGCTTCAGCCGAGCATGCTAACGCTATCCCTCCTAGTAAATGCTGTCTGGTGGTGACTTCAGTGTTAGGGTCAGTTATATGGCTGTAGGTTATGAATACTCTAAGAGTGCCCCCTGCTGTTTATCAGAGTGTTACCGCTGCCCAACTACAGTTTCCTTTTCCCAAATGCCTTAGCCGAGTGTGCTAACGGTATCCCTCCTAATAAACTCTGTCTGGTGGTTACTTTAGCGTCAAGGTCAGTTATATTGCTGTGGTCAGTAAAAAAGATCTAAACCGGAGATTATAAATATGATAATAGCGCCCCTTGCTGTTTATCAGAAAGTCACGGCTCCCTAGTTACAGTTTCCATTACCCAAACGCTTCAGATGAGCACGCTAACATTATTCTTCATAGTAAACACTGACTGGTGGTGACTTCAGCATCAGGGTCAGTTATATTGCTGCCAGCTGACTTGAATACCGAACCGTCCCTGTGTAGCAGGAGAGTTCAATAAATATCACGTTTAACACTTAAAACACTAAAACATCTGAGAAAAGGATGTCATTCTGCTATTCAAAGACAAAAAGCTCCACCGCTGAGTCTATACTGCAGTATTACTGGCGCTCAGCAGGTCTCTATAATTTCATCTTGTGAAGTATAACGTGTGGAACAAGAAACAAAGACATGAAATATAAATGAATAAATGTATAAATGCATGAATGAATGAATGAATAAATAAATAAATAAATAAATAAATAAATAAATAAATAAATGAATAAATAAGTCTGTCCATAAATAAATAAATGTGACATGAAAGAACACATGAATAAATAAACACTTATGCATAAATAAGCAGTCCTGTTCATCCGGGCTGTGTTTTGATGAAGGGAGAGACTCTGAATTCCATTCGACTTCACATTAACAGGAACGCATCGTCTGGACGTGGTGTCCATGCAAACCACTGCACAGCCAATCGACTAATCACTGACGACGTCACCACTGAAGCCGCGGGAGAAGGGAACGTGTTACAATCCGTTTTAAAAAGAGTCTAGAACTTTGCGTCCGACTTAGGCGCACCCTAGGCGGCTTTGCCAAAAGACATAGGCCTGTGCCGGACGTACAGGCCTGACCACTACACCACCGTACTAACCACTACATCACCGTACTAACCACTACACCACCGTGCTAACCACTACACCACCATACTAACCACTACACCACCATACTAACCACTACACCACCGTACTAACCACTACATCACCGTACTAACCACTACACCACCGTGCTAACCACTACACCACCATACTAACCACTACACCACCATACTAACCACTACACCACCATACTAACCACTACACCATCATACTAACCACTACACCACCGTACTAACCACTATACCACCATACTAACCACTACACCACCATACTAACCACTACACCATCATACTAACCACTACACCACCGTACTAACCACTACACCACCATACTAACCACTACACCACCATACTAACCACTACACCATCATACTAACCACTACACCACCGTACTAACCACTACACCACCGTACTAACCACTACACCACCATACTAACCACTACACCATCATACTAACCACTATACCACCGTACTAACCACTACACCACCTTACTAACCACTACACCACCGCACTGACCACTACACCACCGTACTAACCACTATTCCACCATAATAACCACTACACCACCGTACTAACCATTACACCACCAAACTAACCACTACCCTACCGTACTAACCACTACACCACCGTGCTAACCACTACACCACCGTACTAACCACTAAACCATCATAATAACCACTACACCACCATACTAACCACTACACCACCATACTAACCACTACACCACTGTACTAACCACTACACCACCATACTAACCACTACACCACCGTACTAACCACTACACCACCATACTAACCAATACACTATACTAACCACTACACCACCGTACTAACCACTACACCACCGTACTAACCACTACACCACCATACTAACCACTACACCACAATACTAACCTCTACACCACCGTACTAACCACTACACCACCATACTAACCACTACACCACTGTACTAACCACTACACGACCGTACTAACCACTACACCACCATACTAACCACTACACCACCATACTAACCTCTACACCACCGTACTAACCACTACACCACCATACTAACCACTACACCACCATACTAACCTCTACACCACCGTACTAACCACTACACCACCGTACTAACCACTACACCACCGTACTAACCACTACACCACCATACTAACCACTACACCACCGTACTAACCGTAAAACTAAGACTCGCTATCAGTTTGCTGGGAAAGCTCAGTTGCTTGCTTTCTGAAGTTAGCTTCTAATTTGAATACCTCGTTCCACCTTAAATGGTATAGAAGTTACATTCCGCCGCCTTTAACTGCTGCGTCATTTAAGGTGGAAAGGCGGAATTCACCTAAGAAGCTAACTTCAGTCACGTCTTCAGGTTGGCGCTCAGTAACGGCTCCCTCGGCTAGCTCGGTTTTACAGTAGATGTTGCACACTGTGTATTAGGGGTGTAAGAATATATCGAAAATATCGAATATCGGGATATTATGTTTGGTGATACTGTATCGATTCTCAAAAACACAGTATCGATACACAGATTCCTGGCAGACAGTAAATCATTTTGTGTTATGATTAAACCTCTGACCACTAGATGGCAGTGTTGTAATCCATTTTCAGCTCCACTCCAACATTAACAAGCAGCACAAGGGCGCAATGCTATTGTAAACACTGGTGAACATGTTCATACAGTGGTGTGTTTTAATAGTAGGATTTGAAAAATTGCATTAAATCACTTTGCTTGCAGTATCGCAATATATCACGATATATTAAATCGTCACAATTCATATCGTATCGTCAGGTTCTTGCCAATACACAGTCTTACTGTGTACTGTGTGTTTTCTCTGACCCGTCTCTTCTGTTCTCCTCTCCTTATTCTCTCTCTCTATTTTGTAATCTCCGGCATCAAATCACATCTTCTTCATGTTACCTAGCAACGTCGTCATCTGTCATCTGTGTGAAACTGTGTGCTGTATATGGTTGTATGGATTAAACGAATCTTCGAGGTAAAGAATTTGCTCCGATGATTTTTTTGTAATCGAGTTACTCGAGAAATCGTTTCAGCTCTAGCTAAGTGTGGCATAGAATTAGATCCTCAACCTTTAGATAATAAACCCATCAACACTACGTTTACACCTGACTTGTAGGAGTGATTACTCCCCTCGTGATCTCGAGCGTGTCTACACTCTAGAAGAAGTTAAAAGGGGGACGTTACTCGTTGCTGTCCTGCTCTTTGCCGGTCGGCTCGCAGGCCCCCGGTTTGTGGGTGACGCTGTAGGGAAAGGCGGCTCCGCTGCTCGACCCGTAGGCCAGTTTGTTGAGACGAGAGAGGGCCTTTATACTCCCGGGTGGGCGTCCGGGGCTGACCTTGTACCCCGCGGCTCTGGTGGTCCCCAGCGGTCTCCCAGGGCTGGTTTTGAAGCCGGCTGCTTTAGTGGTACCCAGCGGCCGGCCGGTGCTCGTCCTGTAACCGGCCAGCTTTGTGGTCCCTATCGGGCGCCCCCGTTTGCCGGACTTGCCCGAGCCTTTCTTTTTCTTAGAGTCCTCGGGTTTCTCGCCAGCCTTGAGGGCCGCCCGCGGCGGGGGGCGCGGCTGTGCCGGGCCGGGCTGCCTCTGGCAGGGTGTTGGTGCGAGTTTGGGGCCTTGCGACGGGGAGGTGAGGTGCGTCAGAGGAATCTGCAGGGACGACGGGGGCGGAGAGGTGGGGTAGAACTTGTGGGCCGAGCACAGATCGAAGTGGCTGGCCGGGTGGCGGCCATCGTCGGCCAAACACGAGGGCCTGCCGGTCAGGCAGTACTCGTTACTGGTGCTGGCAACCTGGCGCATCATCTGTGGAGGTAGAAAACACAGATTATTGTACAGATTACGGGGACAATGCACCACAGTTACCATCTTATTTAGGGCCCTGAACTCTGAGGAGCCGAACGCAGCCAAGAATTCGTTTCTCGACCCCAAAAAATCAGCTTTATATTATTAATTTATTTTGTTATTACATTTATTTATTACTTATGGCTTACAACAGAAGCAGACTGGTGTTCGGGGGGGTGAGGGATTAACTAGGGGTTTGCATTGGCAAGAATGTGGCGATACAATATGTATCGTGATACAGCCGCCAAGTGATATATTGTGAAATCCTACTATCAAAACACACCACTATATAAACAAAGGTGTCAAAAGTATTCACATTCATTACTCAGGTGTAATGAATGTATAGATACTAGGGTTTAAAAATACTTCTGTAGAAGTTGAAATATCAACAGAAGCTTTTACTCCAGTAAAAGTGTAGAAGTACTGCTTTCAGAACTACTTAAAGTATAAAAGTAAAAGTAATGTAAGAGAAAAAATACCATTAAGGACAAAAGCTTAGGCCCACCACAGGGGTCTATAGTACACTAGCCCACCTCCCCAAAAACCCCATTCTTCTAAAAGCCATAATGACTATAATGTTATATTAAAATGTTAATGTTGATAAATTTGGGATGCGCTAGGCTTCCTGTTTCAGCCGCATATACACCCATTGAACATGAATGTAGTTTAGTACAATATAAATATATTAAAGAAGCATATCTGTTACTACTGAACATTAACATGTGTTTCAGGAGCAGAAGATATGATGACTAGTTGTCTACAAGTATTGTAATGAAGTCAAACTTCAAAGACATTTAATCAATAATCTTTACTAAAATGTAGATATACATGAATGAAAACAAATTGAAATGTAACAGGAGTAACGAGACTATGTTTAAAATGTAAGGAGTAGAAAGTACTGATAATGGAGTGTAAATGTAAGGAGTAGAAAGTACTGATAATGGAGTGTAAATGTAAGGAGTAGAAAGTACAGATAATGGAGTGTAAATGTAAGGAGTATAAAGTACTGATAATGGAGTGTAAATGTAAGGAGTAGAAAGTACAGATAATGGAGTGTAAATGTAAGGAGTAGAAAGTACAGATAATGGAGTGTAAATGTAAGGAGTATAAAGTACTGATAATGGAGTGTAAATGTAAGGAGTATAAAGTACAGATAATGGAGTGTAAATGTAAGGAGTATAAAGTACTGATAATGGAGTGTAAATGTAAGGAGTAGAAAGTACAGATAATGGAGTGTAAATGTAAGGAGTAGAAAGTACAGATAATGGAGTGTAAATGTAAGGAGTATAAAGTACTGATAATGGAGTGTAAATGTAAGGAGTATAAAGTACTGATAATGGAGTGTAAATGTAAGGAGTATAAAGTACAGATAATGGAGTGTAAATGTAAGGAGTATAAAGTACTGATAATGGAGTGTAAATGTAAGGAGTAGAAAGTACAGATAATGGAGTGTAAATGTAAGGAGTAGAAAGTACAGATAATGGAGTGTAGATGTAAGGAGTATAAAGTACTGATAATGGAGTGTAAATGTAAGGAGTAGAAAGTACAGATAATGGAGTGTAAATGTAAGGAGTAGAAAGTACTGATAATGGAGTGTAAATGTAAGGAGTAGAAAGTACTGATAATGGAGTGTAAATGTAAGGAGTAGAAAGTACTGATAATGGAGTGTAAATGTAAGGAGTAGAAAGTACTGATAATAGAGTGTAGATGTAAGGAGTAGAAAGTACTGATAATGGAGTGTAAATGTAAGGAGTAGAAAGTACTGACAATGGAGTGTAGATGTAAGGAGTATAAAGTACTGATAATGGAGTGTAAATGTAAGGAGTAGAAAGTACTGATAATGGAGTGTAAATGTAAGGAGTAGAAAGTACTGATAATGGAGTGTAAATGTAAGGAGTAGAAAGTACAGATAATGGAGTGTAAATGTAAGGAGTAGAAAGTACAGATAATGGAGTGTAAATGTAAGGAGTAGAAAGTACAGATAATGGAGTGTAAATGTAAGGAGTAGAAAGTACTGATAATGGAGTGTAAATGTAAGGAGTAGAAAGTACTGATAATGGAGTGTAAATATAAGGAGTAGAAAGTACTGATAATGGAGTGTAAATGTAAGGAGTAGAAAGTACTGATAATGGAGTGTAAATATAAGGAGTAGAAAGTACAGATAATGGAGTGTAAATGTAAGGAGTAAAAAGTACTGATAATAGAGTGTAGATGTAAGGAGTAGAAAGTACAGATAATGGAGTGTAAATGTAAGGAGTAGAAAGTACTGATAATGGAGTGTAAATGTAAAGAGTAGAAAGTACTGATAATGGAGTGTAAATGTAAGGAGTAGAAAGTACTGATAATGGAGTGTAAATGTAAGGAGTACATAGTACTGATAATGGAGTGTAAATGTAAGGAGTATAAAGTACAGATAATGGAGTGTAAATGTAAGGAGTAGAAAGTACTGATAATGGAGTGTAAATGTAAGGAGTAGAAAGTACTGATAATGGAGTGTAAATGTAAGGAGTAGAAAGTACTGATACTGGAGTGTAAATGTAAGGAGTAGAAAGTACTGATAATGGAGTGTAAATGTAAGGAGTAGAAAGTACTGATAATGGAGTGTAAATGTAAGGAGTAGAAAGTACTGATAATGGAGTGTAAATGTAAGGAGTAGAAAGTACTGATAATGGAGTGTAAATGTAAGGAGTAGAAAGTACTGATGATGGAGTGTAAATGTAAGGAGTAGAAAGTACAGATAATGGAGTGTAAATGTAAGGAGTAGAAAGTACTGATAATGGTGTGTAAATGTAAGGAGTAGAAAGTACTGATAATGGAGTGTAAATGTAAGGAGTAGAAAGTACAGATAATGGAGTGTAAATGTAAGGAGTAGAAGTAAAAAGTCAGCTGAAAAATAATTAAAAATAGTATAAATAACCAACATTCCTACTTTAGTAAGTTAACCAAGTATTTGTACTTCATTACTTGACACCTCTGTACATAAACAGGTTTATCAATGCTTACAATAGCATTGCGCCCTTGTGCTGCTTGTTAATGTTGGAGTGGAGCTAAAACTGGATTACAACGCTGCCATCTAGAGTTTAGAAGTTTTAAACACAAGAGGATCGATACAGTATCACGAAACATAATATCCCAATGTTTGATATTTCAATATTTTCTTACACCCCTAGTGTTAACACCTTTGTTCGAACCCAACAAAGAAAATGAATGAAAAATTCCATTAAACCAGGAACGCTCTCGGGGATATCTCTAGTTCTGGATAAATATCCCAAACTTAATTCCTCCAACAGGCTAAAATGAGACATTTTCAGACATTCTGAGCCAAATCTAGACGGCCTACACTCAAAATCATGGTTCTTTAGTTTAAAAAAAACAAAAAACAAAAAAAACACTGGTTCTAACTCCTGAGTAGCTTGAACGGAGCTGCTGCACTATTTAAGGTGGAAGGGAAAACCAGAACATGAAGCTCTTCTGAGCTTCCAGACATCCAGGCCAGTGTTTTTCAGCTGTGGAGAGCCAGAGCAGAAGACAAGGAGGCTCTGAAGCTGCTCGTGCTGCTGCTGCTACTGCTGCTGCACCGTCCAATCCAGATCATGCATTAATAAGGTTACAGTGGTCAGTGCAGCACCAGGCGTGTCCAGCGTTTGAAGCTCGATATGAAGGTGTTCAGAGGACCTTCTCACTGCAGCTTTTCTCTACAGTGAAAAAAAAGAACAACAAAACAAAACAAAAACAAAAACAGCCCCCCGAACCGAACAGCGCCAAGGCTCCGCGGACCAGCACAAAGACCCCCTTTGTCTGTCCTCCCGAGCCGCAGACAGAGACACAGACGGGCGGGCGGGCGGACGGGCAGTGTAGGAGGACATTACTGGAGGAGATGCTGAGGAGCAGGAGCTCCAGCAGGAAAGACAATAAAGCGCTGCTGGAACGTTACCTTGTGTGTCTGGACTTCAAAGGGTTAAACGCAAAAATCCGTCCCATCCTCGAAACTACAGCCTCTTCATTTCTGCTCCAGCCGAACCGCTTCGCTCGGAACCCTCCTGAGACCCGTCCGGCGGCGGAGAACCGAGCCGAGCAGCTCGTCCTGCGGCTTAACGGCGGATTTCTGACCCACCCGAAACGCTTTAGACCAGAAAGGCAGCCATTTTCATTAAAAATTAATAAGCCGAGCCGAGACTGCGCATGCGCACTGCGCGGAAACACAGACGCTTCTCCTGCGCCACCAGCACGAATAATAATAATAATAATAATAATAATAATAATAATAATAATAATAATAGGTTAATAAATACGATTTATTAAAAATGTATAGATTAAATAGGGAAGCTGACACATGCAGTACCAGCACTAAGGAGAAGGTTAGGAAATAAACCCCACACTTAATCCTAGTCCCAATCCTAAAATTAAAACTTTACCAAAACAAACCCAACTCTCAATCCTAATCCTTAAACCCACACCCCAATCCAAACACTAAACCCAATACCCTCAATCTTAATCCAAACCCTAAACCCAATCCTAATCCAAACCCTAAATCTAACACCCCCAATCCTAATCCAAACCCTAAACCCAATACCCCAATCCTAATCCAAACTCTAAACCTAATACCCCAATCCTAATCCAAACTCTAAACCCAAATACCCCTCAATCTTAATCCAAACCCTAAACCCAATACCCCAATCCTAATCCAAATTCTAAATCCAAATACCCCTCAATCTTAATCCAAACCCTAAACCCAATACCCCAATCCTAATCCAAATTCTAAATCCAAATACCCCTCAATCTTAATCCAAACCCTAAACCCAATACCCCAATCCTAATCCAAACACTAAACCTAACACCCCAATCCTAATCCAAATTCTAAATCCAAATACCCCTCAATCTTAATCCAAACCCTAAACCCAATACCCCAATCCTAATCCAAATTCTAAATCCAAATACCCCTCAATCTTAATCCAAACCCTAAACCCAATACCCCAATCCTAATCCAAACACTAAACCTAACACCCCAATCCTAATCCAAACTCTAAACCCAATACCCTCCGATTATAATCCAAACCCTAAACCTAACACCCCCAATCCTAATCCAAACCCTAAACCCAATACCCCAATCCTAATCAAAACTCTAAACCCAAATACCACTCAATCTTAATCCAAACCCTAAACCCAATACCCCAATCCTAATCCAAACTCTAAACCCAATACCCTCCGATCATAATCCAAACCCTAAACCTAACACCCCAATCCTAATCCAAACCCTAAACCCAATACCCCAATCCTAATCCAAACTCTAAACCCAAATACCCCTCAATCTTAATCCAAACCCTAAACCCAATACCCCAATCCTAATCCAAACACTAAACCTAACACCCCAATCCTCATCCAAACTCTAAACCCAATACCCTCCAATCATAATCCAAACCCTAAACCTAATAACCCCTAATCCTAATCCAAACCCCCAGCCAAAACATCAAACTTACTCTAATCCCATTCCAAGTCAAATCCAAGCAAAATCTAAAATCAACACCTAATTCTTACGCTTCACCAAAAACAAACCCACAATCTAAACCAAACCCAGAGCCCAGTCCTAATCCAAAACCACACTCAAACCCAAACCCAATCCTCTACCATACCTACAACCAGACCAATAACTAAACAATCTTAATCCAACTCTAATCCAAAACTCAGCACTAATACAAACCCACCTGCCAATCCTGATTTGAATTCAATCTAATCCCTACACAATGCATTACCAAAAAAGACAATCACTCCCCCAAATCCTGATGCTGATCTAAATCTAACCCAAAATCCTGATGCTGATCCAAATTTAAACCCAAAATCTTTATGCTGATATAAATCTAAAACCCAAATCCTGATGCTGATCCAAATTTAAACCCAAAATCTTTATGCTGATATAAATCTAAAACCCAAATCCTGATGCTGATCCAAAACTGAACCCAAATTCTGCAGCTGATCCAAAACTGTACCTAAATCCTGATGCTGATCCAAAACTGAACTCAAATAATCCTAATGCTGATCTAAAAATTAGCCCAAGACCTTGATACTGATCCCAATCTAATCCCAAAATCCTGATGCTGATAAAAAAAAAACTGAACCCAAATCCTGACGCTCATCCAAACCTAAACCCAAATCCTAATTCTGATTAAAAAAAAAAACCTGAAACCAAATAATCCTAATACTGATCCAAATCTAAACCCAAAACTCTGATCCCACTTCAAAACGAAACCTGATCCACGAAGGTCAGTCTTTACCTTCAGCTCTGAGAGCTTGTCGTCCTCCTCAGACCTCATATCCAGCCGTATACATCATTAATCAGTTCTGCTGCAGCTATAAATGTTTGAATAAAATTACCCAGAATTCTCTGGCAGAACAGCCAGTATTAACCTGGGAATCATTCCCTTCCCAGAATTCTTCCCCAGAACAGCCAATATTAACCCTACAGATGTTCCCTTCCCAGAACACCCCTGCACTACATCCAATATTAACCCTACAGATGTTCCCTTCCCAGAATACTCCTGCACTACAGCCAGTATTAACCCAGGAATCATTCCCTCCCCAGAATACTCCTGCACTACAGCCAGTATTTACCTGGGAATCATTCCCTTCCCAGAATTCTTCTCCAGACCAGCCAATATTAAATTGGGAATCATTCCCTTCCCAGAACTCTTCTCCAGACCAGCCAGTATTAACCTGGGAATCATTCCCTTCCCAGAACACTTCTCCAGACCAGCCAATATTAAATTGGGAATCATTCCCTTCCCAGAACACTTCTCCAGACCAGCCAGTATTAACCCTGCAGACGTTCCCTTCCCAGAATTCACTGACAGAACAGCCAGTATTAACCCAGTAATCATTCCCACCTCAGAATACTCCTGCACTCTTCCCAGAATTCTTCTCCAGACTAGCCAGTATGAAACTGGGAATCGTTCCCTTCCCAGAATTTTTCTCCAGACCAGCCAGTATTAACCTGAGAATCATTCCCTTCCCAGAACTGTGCTCCAGACCAGCCAGTATGAAACTGGGAATCGTTCCCCTCCCAGAATACTTCTCCAGACCAGTTAGTATTAACCTGGTAATCGTTCCCCTCCCATAACACTTCTCCAGACCAGTTAGTATTAACCTGAGAATCATTCCCTTCCCAGAACTCTTCTCCAGAACAGCCAGTATTAACCTGAGAATCATTCCCTTCCCAGAACACTTCTCCAGACCAGCCAATATTAAATTGGGAATCATTCCCTTCCCAGAACACTTCTCCAGACCAGCCAGTATTAACCCTGCAGACGTTCCCTTCCCAGAATTCACTGACAGAACAGCCAGTATTAACCCAGTAATCATTCCCACCTCAGAATACTCCTGCACTCTTCCCAGAATTCTTCTCCAGACTAGCCAGTATGAAACTGGGAATCGTTCCCTTCCCAGAATTTTTCTCCAGACCAGCCAGTATTAACCTGAGAATCATTCCCTTCCCAGAACTGTGCTCCAGACCAGCCAGTATGAAACTGGGAATCGTTCCCTTCCCAGAATTTTTCTCCAGACCAGCCAGTATTAACCTGAGAATCATTCCCTTCCCAGAACTCTTCTCCAGACCAGCCAGTATTAACCTGGTAATCGTTCCCCTCCCAGAACACTTCTCCAGACCAGTTAGTATTAACCTGAGAATCATTCCCTTCCCAGAGCTCTTCTCCAGACCAGCCAGTATTAACCTGAGAATCATTCCCTTCCCAGAGCTCTTCTCCAGAACAGCCAGTATTAACCTGGTAATCGTTCCCCTCCCAGAACACTTCTCCAGACCAGTTAGTATTAACCTGAGAATCATTCCCTTCCCAGAGCTCTTCTCCAGAACAGCCAGTATTAACCTGAGAATCATTCCCTTCCCAGAACACTTCTCCAGAACAGCCAGTATTAACTCAGGAATCTTTCCCTTCCCAGAACACTTCTCCAGACCAGCCAGTATTAACCTGAGAATCATTCCCTTCCCAGAGCTCTTCTCCAGACCAGCCAGTATTAACTCAGGAATCTTTCCCTTCTCAGAACTCTTCTCCAGACCAGCTAGTATTAACCCAGGAATCATTCCCTTCCAAGAATTCTCCAGCACCAGAGGAAGTATCAATCTGGGAATCATTCCCTCCCCAGAGCTCTTCTCCAGATCATCTAGTACTAAAATGGGAATCATTCCCTTCCCAGAACACTTCTCCAGACCAGCCAGTTTTAACCCTGCAGACTTCTCTTCCCAGAATTTACCAGCAAAACACCCAGTTTTAACCTGAGAATCATTCCCTTCCCAGAACTCTTCTCCAGAACAGCCAGTATTAACCTGAGAATCATTCCCTTCCCAGAACACTTCTCCAGACCAGCTAGTATTAACCCAGGAATCATTCCCTTCCAAGAATTCTCCAGCAGCAGAGGAAGTATCAACCAGGGAATCAGTCCCTCCCCAGAGCTCTTCTCCAGATCATCTAGTATTAACCTGGAAATCATTCCCTTCCCAGAACTCTTCTCCAGAACAGCCAGATTTAACCCTGCAGACGTTCTGTTTCACTCAAACAGTAATTCAGATAAACACTCCGCCCCACATAACCTGCATTTATTAAGATTCACATCAAAACACATTAAAACATGTTTGTTTAAAAAGTGTTTTTATTGCAAAAGACGATCTAAACTACGTTACATCTTCTATGAACATACGGAGAAGACGGATCACGTGTCGGCGGGAGAGTTAGACGTTGTGCTGTAGCTCCGCGCCGCCGAGAGAAAATAAAATACACTAAACACAAAATAACGAGGGAAATCAGAATAAGCTCAGTTTTATTGCAGTTACTCTTTAACAAAGCGTCTAAAACGAGCTTGAACCCTTCGTACGGACACGCACGCCCCCGCCGCTCCCGCTCACTCCTACAGAACCTTGTAGCGTCCCTTACTCGTCGGCTGGTAGGAGTTTTGCTGAAAGGAAAGAACAGAAGTAGATTTAGTGATGGGGGACAGTGGGATTTACTTCCAATCAAAGATACTGAGAGTTTGAGGTGTAAACAAAGAAATTCAGAGCAGGTTCAATGGGAAACAGTTCAGATGTTTACAGTGGTGGTGGTGATGGGAACCAGGGGTCTCCATGTCTACAACACAATTATATAGGCATTGTATTAGCTATCAAAGCCACCAGTGAACCTACACACGTCTTCTGAATGCTTATACATGGACTGTTGATGGCAAAATCTGGAAAATCTGAAAATAGTACATTTTCTTTGGAGACTATTTCATCCTCACAGCGTCCTGCATGTATCCCTCCACCATGAATGGAATCTTCACTAAACTATCATAAACAGCGTCTCAGACATCAGACAGTGTATTTATAACATCTACTGTAATAACTTTCTGTGAGGGAGTTTTTAAGAGGTGGACGTCTGGTTCCATTCACCACCACTGTGAGCAGCTCTGACTCAGAGCCTTTCACACTGAACCACTCTGTGAGCGGGTTATTGACTGAATGCGAACAGAGCGAGGAGGCGTACCAGGCGGATGAGCTCCTCTTTGATGAGTCGGGTGATTTCTGCTTTAGCCTTCTGCACAGCCAGCTCATTCGCACCTTTAAAAACAAACAACAACAACAACGGCATTACTTATTTATTCTGCACCGACACATACGACAGTTTAAACCACGGCTGTTTAGAAAGTTTATCTTGGGGGCCAAAGCAGTGATCTGAGGGTCAAATACTCAGTAATACACACCCAGAGGTTGGAACTGAAGATAAAATAGAAATAATAACAGAAATCAGTGGTGTATAAACTGGTGTTTAATTCAAAACAGTCCAAAAGTAAGACTTTCAGTTCAAGTTCACTGAGGTTTGGTAAATATATTCGTATTTCAAAAATAAAGCTACACATTCTACAGAGGTTCGAACTGTAAGACATATAAAAGCTGCATTAACACTGAACACAATATGGAGAGCTGCCTTCTAGACTCCGTCTTCTTCAGAGACATCCATAGTTATTTGAACACAAAGGAATATTCTGTATGTGTTTCAGCAGCATGGCAGTGTTAGCTGAGAGTGCAGGTGCTAAACTGAGTTACCCAAAGGTCAGAGCTGTGAAATACTAAAAAGGTATATTCATAAGAGAGAGCTCGGAATGCTGAAGACTGTTAAAGAGGCGACTGACTGTTTTAGAATGCGTTACATCAAATTTAGAATTAGTGGACAGCTAGAAAAATAATACAGCTCAATATCTTATTATTATAGCCACAGTCACTTTATATTTTATTATTCTACTGTATCATAAGACTTATATATGTGTACATATTACAAATTTCTTTTATGTTGTAAATTATTATTAGAGTGTTTATTCTTCTACATAACAGGCTGCTACTGCAATAACTGCAATTTCCCCCTGGGATCAATAAAGTATTTCTGATTCTGATTCTGATTAGAGATGGACCGATTAGCATTTTTGAGGCAGATTCCGAACGCCGATCACCTTTCAGCGCAATCGGCCAATAGCCGATACTGATCGAGGGCGGGGCTATATGCCACGGCAGGGCTACATGCAATTATTAGCACAAGCAAGTCATGAAACAGGGTCTAAACTGGTTTATTACCATTTTTAAGGAGCTCATATGAAACAGCATAATGTTTGTAATTAAATTAGAAGTTGGTCTATGTGCGAGTAAACCGCTTGATAAGCTCCACAAGAGCCACATCTGAAAAGTATCTCTACTAGGAACAGCAGAGCGGGGATCCAGGTGGAATATTAAGCAGCAGAATGAACGTCTTCTACAGCCGAGAAGATCTGCTGAAAACAAAAAAGAGAAGATAAACAGGACACATACTCTCGATAGCCAGATAAATCTTGCGCTCTCCTTCTTTGGGCTCTTTGCCGGGTGGGAAGTACGTTCCTCGGATGGTAATGGCAGCTTCGGAGTACTCGCCGATCCTCTGCAGGGCCTCCTTAGAGGTGACCTTCCATCTGGCCGTCTGCAGAGCAGAACAGGGAACAGTTATGAGGAATGTAAAGAGGGGAACATGTTCAGGTCGACACCGGAGATACTTAGAGACACTTGATGTTGAGCTTCTTTTCCCACTGCAACGTCTCAAGTGGGCCAAATTATACAAGAGAATAAATGGGTTTCTTTACCCCTCGTGCATTAAGAAGCATAATAATAATAATAATAATAATAATAATAATAATAATAATAATAATAATAATATTGTTATTATTATTATTATTATTATCTCTGCATGTGACGACGCAGAGACTGTATGATAATTACTATTATATTTTTTCACCTCATGAAGTCCACTTTAACAAATATCTCTACAGTTTCAGAAAACGTAAAAAATGTTGTTACCCTGATCTTCAGGTGGTCAGGACCCCCACATGTACTTGGGGTGTTCACACTAGGGCTGGGGCAACGCGTTGACGTAATCGATTATGAAATTATGTAGCATTGATGCGTCGCAAAGATGGCCACGCCCACTAAAAGCATGGATTTATCTGTGTGTATCTAAAGTTGTGTTTCTAAAGTCACACAGAAACACAGATTTTAAAATTATTAACATGTAAAGGCTGATTTATACCGTCTGCGTGCGTTTAAAGCGATATAGCGTCACTCACGCTTCTCTGCGTCAGCTTCATTTACATGGTTGCTAAGCAACACGTCCAGTAGAGGGCAGTTTGGAGTAAATGAAACATGGCGGTGGTGGATGAGCTCATAGTTCTTTATTTACTTCAAAAACGAAGAAGAACGACTGTTAGTCTCTGCGCTGAGGAGAAGGTATTTCAAAGAATGTCTAATGAACGTAGAGAACCTCTCTTCAGAAAGTCCCACCGTCTCTTCTTCATCGTCTCCAGCGGTACGAAATGAACGCAGAGTACGGACAGTCTCCGTGCGTATCCGTATTTAACGTTGAGCATAAACGAGCCTTTAACATGTTTCTTTTAGTAGAGTCACTAGACTACGCATTGCTAACCGTTTCTTAATAGTCCAGTGTAGAACCGAAGACTGTTCTAGATACAGCGGGAGCTTTAAACACACGTAGCTGCTTCTCAAACGGCTCTCTACCAAAATATATAGTCCACAAACTGTCCAATTTCTTGTGCATGAGGCGTGTAGGCTACGTGTCATTTGTGCCTCTATAAGTCACCATTTAATACATTATATATACACACATTATATATATATTATTATAGGTTCTACACTGGACCATTCAGTCAAAAGTGCTTGTGTAAGATTTGGGGCGTGTAGCTTTGACGCAAAAGTGCCTTTTATCACCTTATGGAAAGACAAAAATATCGAGATATATATCGTATATCGCCATTCAGCTAAAAATATTGAGATAATATTTTTGGTCCATATCGCCCAGCCCTATTAGAGCACCACCACTAAACACTCGTCTCGTCTGAGAACCTCTGTTCTGTTCTGATTCAGACTTGAACAGCCTACCACAGTGGAATGTAATTCTTATGCCAGTTGGATTACAAGTGTAAAGAGACTTGCAGTGGAGAGGAAGCTGATTTACGTGGTGTAAGTTCTCCAGAAAGAAGAAAAAGAAGAAGGTGCACCTGAGGGAAATCGTTAATCTCCAGCTCCTCCTCGTATCTCTTGACGCTCTCGGCCTGCTCGGCGGCCTGCCGCTCCTCCTCCAGCTTCTCCACAGGTGTGTAGTTGAGCTTGGCGTTGATCTTCTCGGCCAGTTGCTCGGCGATGGTCTTGGCGGAGACGGACGGGGCGATTATGGTGCCGCCCCTCATGATGGCGTTGGTGGCCTGCTGCATTACATCCTGTGAAGAAAAAAAAAAAAGAAAGGAAAGAAAAGCCAGCGTGAGTGTGACATTCTGCTTCTTCCTCATGATGTAAACGTAGTTGAGGGAGGGTCTCTGGGCTCAATGACGAGGAGCTCCTCTCCCACCCCAATCAAACCATTGCATGGAAGACCAGAAAAATAATTAATTGTGGAGCACAATAACAGAATCATAGGTTGTTTGGATTTGAGGAGCACCTCCAACCCAACCCTGCTGTAACTTCTGCATTCCCTACAGAATTCCTGCATTCCCCCGGCTGGGAATGAAAAACTCCTTCATGACTTGCTTTGGTCTGAGGAGTTCTCTCTGAGCTAACAGATATCAGAGAACCAGATATCAGCATCAGCCCAGTGCTGTACTCAACTCTGATGATGCGAAACACCTTTTTTCTACAAACTAGCCTGATTGTGTGTCTGGAAGCAAGGAAGCAGAAGTAGTTCACAGATCCATCAGTGGTGTATCCGCCCACCCAGATTTAGACCACCGGACAGGAGGAGGACACCTGCACTAGATTTCACACACAAACTCTGAATAACTGGAGGTGAATGAAAAGTGGATTCCAGTGGAAATGTAGCTCTGAGGATTTACTCTCAGTCAAAACATCCATGAATTACACAGAAACTGATCAGAACTTAAAAACTTAAACACTAGCAAAGCGTCCGCCTCTAATCCTGGACTCTCACCTGCGCCTCGGCTCCCAGGTTCTTCTGAGCGTTGATCTTCAGCGCCAGCTTCTTGGCGATTTCCAGTTTCTGGATGTTTCCAGCTGAAGGTGCGGCGAGGCCGGTGAGACCTGCGGTAGAAGCGGCTCCGGTGAACCCGGGAGTGGCCACTCCGGCACTGCTGCCTGGAGCCGACAGGTCCTTCACCCGCTTCTTAGAGTTAAACATGCTCTCGATCTGCTCGTCAATCTGTGGGTAGAAGGAGGGACTTTCAGTCTGAACCATTAAACCACAACGAAGACCAAGATTTCTACTTCAGTACAGAACGTTTAGACGAGCTTCTACTGCCCAGACAGGAAGGAAGAAGTGAAACGTTGTCATTTATTTACTTTGATATTGTTTATTTATAGCAGCTTATTTTATGTTCAAGATGAATAATCTGATAGAAACCACCGTTAGTAAACAAACAATCCCTCTTTCATCATCTTCAAGCTATTAACAGCTTTAGTTGGTCAGAACACTTTTGTGTAAGGCCAATAGTCCGTCTGCCTTCTCAAAGTGACCAGGCTGCACCTCATTCCCAACACCTGCTTACTACAGCAGGGAAAGATCAGCCAGTCAGCTGCACATTAAACGTTAAGTTCAGGTAATTATCTACTGAGGAGAAAAAACATGCACTAGATAAAACACGACTCACATCCAGGGCCGTGTCCTCATCATCAGAGTCATGAAGACCCAGCGCGGCTTTCTGCAGCTTCTTCCTCTCGTTAGCCAAAGCGTGCTCCGTCTCATCAAACTTGAAGCCCTTCCCCGAAAACCCGCTGCTGCTTTTGATGCTTTTTCCTTCCTGTTGGTAAAGAAACATCACCATCGTCATCACCCTCACCAACATCACTCATCTCAATCACCCTCATCACTCTAATCGTAACCCTCACCAACATCACCTCATCTCAAATCACCCTCATCACTCTAATTGTCACCCTCATCACCCTCACCCTTGTCGTCACTCATCACCATCACTCCCAACATTACCCACACCATCATTATCATCATCTTCACTCATCACCATCACTCTCAATATCATCACCACCCTCACCATCATTCACATCACCCTCACCGTTGTCATCACTCATCAGTCACTCTCAATATCAACATTACCTCACCATCACCTCATCTCCATCACCCTCATCAGTCTAATAGTCACCTCAATCACCCTCACTCATCACCATCACTCTCAACATTACCCTCACCATCATCATCATTCATCACCATCACTCTCAATATCAACATCACCCTCACCATCATTCACATCACCCTCATTATCATCACTCATCACCATCACTCTCAATATCAACATTACCCTCACCATCACCTCATCTTCATCACTCTCATCAGTCTAATCGTCACCTCCATCACCCTCACTCAACATTACCCTCACCATCATCACCCTCATTATCATCACTCTCAATATCAACATTACCCTCACCCTCATCACCTCATCTCCATCACCCTCATCAGTCTAATCGTCACCTCCATCACCCTCTCATCATCACTCTCAACATTCCCCTCACCATCACCGCCATCATTCTCATTCTGATCACCATCATCTACATCACCCTCACCGTTAGCATCACTTATTACCATCACTCTCAACATCACCATCACCATCATCCACATCCCTCTCATCTTTATCATTACTCATTACCCTCACCCTCATCGTTATCATCACTCATCACCATCACTCTCAACATCACCCTCAACCTTATCACCACCAGCACCCTGACCATCACCCTCACTATAAATAGAAGTCTGGCTGGCTGTCGTGTGTGTGAGTTTATCGATCCTGACCATTAAAGAACAGGCCATCGATGGAACAGTAATGTATGTAAAGAATCAGATGAACTACAGTTTGTAAGTGTAGAGTGCTCCTGTACGGTCAGTGGAACTGGAACGGACAGTGACTGTAGATACAAGGAGGTGGTGTTAATGCTATGACTGATCAGAATATGTGGTTTGAATGAAAGGCTTCAGTGAAGCTGACTCTACTCTACAGAACTATATTAACTCCGAAGCTCTTACAGCCTTCTGCTGCTCTTTGAAGGTGGCCCACAGCTGCTCCAGCTCAGCAGGAACTGAAGAACCTGACAGCTCCAGAGCTTTGATGATGTCACCGGCGTAGCGCGCCTGCTCCTCGGTGATGAAGGTGTAGGCGAATCCCTGCAGGACAACACAACACAGCACAACGTCAGTGGATTTCAGACTTTCATATTCTGTGGAACTGATCAGAACCTCCACCTGTTCAGCAGGTAACGGCCTTTAAGGTCGCTCTTTGAAAAGATGACAGACTGACACCATCAATGACGTATGAACTGCTGTGTCCAGGTGAGGAGACCAGCAGATTAAATCAAGCCCCGCCCACCAGCATGTCATTTACATGAAGGATGCTTCAGCAGCTCATTAGCCAATAGCTGAGCTCATAGGTGGAGTGTGTGTTCGTATAATATATATATATATATATATAACCATGTAAACCAAGTTTTCTACACAATTTGAACACAATAATAGGTGTGGAATTATTGTGTGGAAATTTCATGATGAACGGACCAATAGAAGTGCTCCAAAATAGCTTGGAAACAAAAATTCTGGTTCCATTGACTTCCATTGAAAGTAAAGTATGTTTTTGGTCTCTCTTATGAAGTAGCAATTTAAGATACTCGTTTTTCATTGGACAGCTACGAGATTGTTTTGATTGTGCAACATCATAAACACCACAACAAAGCTAGTGTTGTCCACGGCAATAATACAGTTTTATTTATTTTGTGGGCGGAGTCAGTAATATAAAACTAAAGCACAGTCTTTAAATATAAGAAGGATGTTTAAAGATGTTTACATCGGTGTGCATGTGAAATAAGTGCTGAACTGCTACGTACACAAATCATAAGTATTATCGATATTATGGTTTAATCACACAGACATGATGAAATTAGCCAATCACAAAACTGTGAGTGAAACCTGAATGCACACTTATGAAAAAAACTGCCTCCGCCATGTGTCGCACACTTACACTAATCATTTAGATCAATCAACTGAACTTTGTTGGAGCTCTTTGTAGTTCTACAATTACAGACTATAGTCCATCTGTTCTCCAAATACTTTGTTAGCAACCCTTTTACCATGTTTTTCAGTGGTCAGGACCCCCACAGGACCACCAGAGATGTTATAACATGGGTGGTGGGTCATTCTCAGCACTACAGTGACACTGATATGGTGGTGTGTTAGTATGCATTGTTATGGTGAATCAGATACTGTTTAAACACTGTGTCCACTCACTGTCCACTCTATTAGACACTCCTACTACTTGCTGGTCCACCTTGTAGATGTAAAGTCAGAGACAGTAGCTCATCTGCTGCTGCACAGTTTGTGTTCCTCTAGTTCTTCATCAGTGGACACAGGACGCCGCCCACAGGACACTGCTGTCTGGATGGTTTTGGTTGGTGGACGCTTCTCAGTCCAGCAGTGACACTGAGGAGGTGTTTAAACACTCCAGCAGCAGCAGCACTGCTGTGTCTGATCCACTCACACCAGCACAACACACACTAACCACCATGTCAGTGTCACTGCAGTGCTGAGAATGACCCACCTCTCTAATAGTAGCTGCTCTGTGGTGGTCCTGTGGGGGTCCTGATCATTAAAGAACTGAGTAATAAAGTATACAGAGAATCAGATGAACCCCAGTCTGTAAGTGTAGGACCTCGAAGTGCTCCTACATGTGGTCTTACTTTATTTCCAGCTCTGCCCGTGCGTCCGGCCCGATGTACGTAGTCCTCGTAGTGGTTGGGGCAGTTGTAGTTGACCACAAGGATCAGCTGCTTGACGTCCAACCCTCTGGCCGCCACGGAGGTGGCCACCATCAGCCGACAGGCTCCGTTTTTGAAATCGTTTATGATGCTGTCCCTGTCGTACTGGTCGATACCTGTTCAGAGAGAACCGTCAGAACCGGACCGACAAGCTCAGAACACACACTCAGTGAACATCTGGCACCGAAGAGACGGTGGACTGAACGCTACCTCCGTGCAGAGACATGCAGGGATAGGAGGCCTTCATCAGGTCCTTCAGCAGACCGTCAGCATGCTCCTGCTTGTCTACGAAGATGATCACTGAGCCTTTCTCCTGGTAATGACCGAGAATCTCCAGGAGTTTCAGGAACTTCTTGTCCTCCTCAATCACAATCTAAAAAAACAAAACAAAACAAAGCTAATTAGTCCCAACATCTAGATCAGGAACTCCTTCACAGAAGAGTTTAACCTAAACCTTGTTTTTATTTGAAGTGTAAACAACACGAGGAGGTACAGACACATACTGTAGGCCAAACGAACAACTCAGATAAAAAGAAAAATATGAATTTTGAGCAGTAATAAAATTATTAGTACAAACAAAATCAACCAGAATCTGGGCAGTGATTATATGCAGTATAACATGAGGCACTTTGGCTGATAAGACAATTTAGAATTAAGAATTGAAACCACTTTTGTTATTCAAACATTAGAATTTCAAATATTGGAATTTCAAACATTGAAATTTCAAACTCCTGCACAGCTCTACAGTTTCTGTCCTATCTTTTAGGATAGAGTTTAAAGTTTGCTACACGGTTTTAAACCTCTAAATGACCTTAAAGTTTGTTTATAATTCTAATTCTACAGATACTGTTCCTTGTAAAATACAGGAAATGTGGAGAGAGACTCAGTTATTCTGCTTCTAAACTCCATTCCAACATTTATTAGAGGCCCATCTTAGTGCTCAGTTTTAAGAAACATGTTATATTAACGTCTACATGTTCAAAGTCCTTAGAAATGTGATCTGTGTGGCTTATTAAATGTCATTTCCCACCATTACTGATGAACCGCAAACTATTTAGATTCCACAGTTTATTAATCTTGTCTTATTTTTCTGCCAGGTCTTTGCCGCATAACTCGTCCAGCAGAGATATCAATTCCGTTCCAACTCTGTATTGTCTGGTCTGATTCAGGCTTGTATGCAGCTCTTTGATCGGCTGCACGGATTCGATAGGAGCAAATTTTTTTCAAGAATTTTTTCCCATAGAGATTGAATAGGATGGAAAAACACGAGCCCATCTAAGGTACTTCTGCTCGACCGACAGACACAGTTTCATATACACAGACTCAGGGGAGACCCCCAACCACGACTGTGGTGTTGTTTAGACCCACAATAGTCTGTTTGTCGTTTTTTTTTTCTCCATCATAGACACCCCTTCTTTTTTTTAAAGGCAGCCAAACATCATTAGTTTGACCTACAGCCTTCAAACTGCATGTACTCACGCAGGGTAGATCCTCAAACACACTGGCCCGCGATATTTATCGTTTATCGTCATGTTGCATATTATTATTATTATTATTAAGGGTGTACCATATCGTATCGTACACAATAATATCGGCAACATTTTTTAATATGGTGAACGATATTATACCCTGAAATATCAAGCCATATCACTCATCCCTAATTATCACATCAAGTACTACTTTTACTGTTTTTAGAAAAAGAAAAATTTACACTTATTTCCCATCATATATCTACTAGAGACAGATTTTATCTCCAGTATCATTCACTTTACTTCAGTCCTGGATATATGGAGATATTTGGAGTGCATTATTTAGTAATCGTGACATTCTGGATCAATGATTCTGTTACAATCTGATGAAAATTCTTGTATTTTTTAATATCTCAGTTAGGCGTGTGCCATATCATATTGTATGCAATAATAACATTTAATTTTCATTTAGTTGCAGTAGTGTATTCTTGAAATTTCATTTTATTCAATGTTTTGTCATATCACCAAGAGTATCGTTATCTCAAAAATACCATCAAATATTGTGATATTACTGTAGGGCCATATCGCCCACCCCTAATTCTTCTTCTTCTTATTATTATTATTATTAACAACAACAACAACAGTTACTCAGCGCACCCCCAATTAAGAAGTTTAAACACTTAATGACTTCTTAATAAAATCTAATGAACATTGTAGTTAACGTAAATACTGTGTTAGTGCATTACTGGATAACAGTACGTGTGCTTGTTGGGTGTGTTTAGTATGTTACGAGTGACTCACCAACTGTAACTCCTCATATGTGCTACACACTAAATGAAATCTGAGATGATGAATAATAACTGGAGATCTAAACTCACCACGTGCTGCTCCACATCAGAGCACACCACGCTCCTCCCTCCCACCTGCACCTCCACAGGTTTGGTCAGTATCCTCCTGGCTAAGGCCTCCATCGCTCTTGGGAAGGTGGCCGAGAACATCACCGTCTGGCGGTCCGGCCTGACATTGTCCACTATACGCATCACCTGGATGAAGACACACACACGCCATGTGTGGCCACTAACAAAGGTGTTCTCTACATTGTCTATTTAAATCACATATGTGCGTTTCCAGGGGTGACGGGGCAGAGGTGATTAGCATTTCATATGATATTTACATCCAACAAGATATTTTCCCAGCAGGACTTGGTGGGAGTACTGTAGAGTATAAATATGTGGGCATTTGAATTACTGCTCTTATTCATCATGGATCGTAAAAAGAGGATGATCGCAATTGCTCTCCTGTATCTGTGGAGAAAACGTCACCGGTCTGTCTGGGTTCACCAGATACTGCATGGCCGGCTAGAATTATAATCTTGATTATAAATAAATAAATATACACTGCTACTACTATTACTAGAGATGGAAGATCAATCTGCCATGTATCAGTATCGGCCAATTTTTAATCAAAATATGTGATCGGCCGATATTTCTCCAATTTAGTCGATCCCGAGAGCCGAACGATGCCGTTAAACGAATGAGCCTAATTTCTGTATTTCCAGCTAGCGTTTCATCCAGGAAGAGGAGCCCTCCGACCAGCTCCCTGCAATTCCTATCTGAACCACTAGGTGGAAATACACACCCTTTCATTTTCCACAGACTGACTAAAGCAGCGACCTCGCGAGAACAGTTTACGGTGTTCACCCGCATGTGCAGATAGAAAACATCGTCCGTCTGCATATACAACTCTCATCCAGGACAGTTTGTAACATCTGTAAAATCAACATACCATTTTTAACGAGCTCATATGAAACAGCATAGTATTTTTAACTAAATTAACAGTAAATAAACAAAGTAAATCAAACAAATATCATTAATACTGCAATCATTACATTTAGACCTTAATTTAAAACTAAAAAAGATAATTAAATACATGCAGCAAAAACTGCAGTCATTAAACGCAGACTCTGTTATTTTAAACTAAATCTGTAACCATTAAATGTAGATCTTGAATTGCTGCTGCTGTTCTGTTCGTACCGGTCAGATCTGGTCTGTATGGTGTTCTGGGTTGTTTGTTTTGTGTTAGCTGTGTGTGTTAGCTCTGCTGTTTACTGATACTCACTGTATTTAGCCGTGTGCAGTGCTGTATCAGATTAGTAGTTAAATATCTTTGTCTTGGTTTCCCAATGAGACACGCTGATTTTACAAAATTTAAAAATGTCCTGGATGAGTCTGCATCACGTTTTAAGTTTATTTGTCATTTGCACATCATGTCAGGACATAACATGCATTGAAATGCTTGGGGTGAGGCTCAGATATACAGCAGATATACAGATTCTACAGCAGGGCAGCATTATATATGTAAAAACAGTGCAAACATACAATAAATAGACAATATTAAAGATAAAATAAGCTAGAAAATATACATAGTTATAACTGAAATATATAAAGGACTATACAAAACATACACAAGATATAAACATAACATATACAGGAGGATGTCTGTAAAAACTTTTGTATAGGCAGGTTATCTAAGAAGATATGTCTATTTAAAGTGACTTGGTGATATTTTCCAAAGCAGCGATATCAGAATAAATAATATAAAAGTGTAACATAATGTAATATAGCAGGGGCCGAGTGAAACACTTCCAGACTTGTTTTCTATCAGCGCATGCTTTTCTTGCGACGCCGCTGCTTCAATCAGTCTGTGGAAAATGAAAGGGTGTGTATTTCCACCTAGTGGTCCAGATAGGAATTGCAGGGAGCTGGTCAGAGGGCTCCTCTTCCAGGAGGAAACGCTAGCTGGAAATTAGGCTCATTTGTTTAACGCCATCGATCGGCTCTCAGGATCAACTAAACTGGAGAAATATTGGCCGATACCGATACATAGCCGATCGATCCTTCCATCTCTACTATTAGATGCTCACCGACCCCGTACCATCATCAGTCCCAGGAGACAAGAGTCAGAGAGACTCACCTGTGGCTCAAAGCCCATGTCGAACATGCGGTCGGCTTCATCGACCACCACGTAGGTCACCCGTCGCAGGTTGGTGACACGGCCTAAACATCCAAGCACACAAAACACAGAGTCCGCGTTACAAGCACGCCGCGACCAGCCGCAGAAATCTGAACCTACAGGTTAATGAAAATGTTACTACAGAGCATTACAGGATTACTTCTACAGCCACACTGACACTGAACAGGCTTCGGTTACGATTCTTGCGTACCATCTGAGGGGCACGGCGAACCTGTTAAACCTGTCACATTACAGCCACTCATACATTTAAACAGCTGCATCAACAGCTGGACTATCTGACCGGCTTTCACCTAGAAAGAACACACATCAGAGATTACCGCGCATGTGTGGAAGAGAAGAGCTCCTTTAACAGCAGTTCACTAACAGTCAATCGCTAGCAGCTCCTTCAAAACACTCAACTGACCACAAGTAGAGCTGGACAGCAGTTCACACCAATTACATAACAGCTCAGAACGGGTTCAAGATTCAGATGAACCAGCGTCAGATTGATGAGCAGCTCATTTCAGACTGACATGATTAGACAAATCAATAATAAGTGCACATCCAATGGACCCTCTTCACAAAGCATGGTGTTTACTTTCTGTTTAAGAGTTCCTCTAAACATCTTAAACATAGACATCATGTATATGTTATGCGACACTGACTTTATAAGATGCACTATATTTCCAAAAGTATTCACTCGTCTGTCGTCGCGTTCCTAATCCATAGGGTTTAATACGATGTCGGCCCAACCTTTGCAGCTATAACAGCTTCAGCTCTTCTGGGAAAACTCTCCACACGGTTTAGGAGAGTGTTTATGGGAATGTTGGACCGTTCTTCCAGAAGAACATTAGTGAGGTCAGACTCTGATGTTGGATGAGAAGCTCTGGCTCACATTCTCCGCTCTAATTCATCCCAAAGGTGTTCTATCAGGTTAAGGTCAGGACTCTGTGCAGGCCAGTCAAGTTCTTCCACACCAAACTCGCTCCTCCATGTCTTTATGGAGCTGCTGTGTGCACTGGTGGGCAGTCATGTTGGAACGGGAAGGGTCTGTCCTCAAACTGTCCCCACAAAGTTGGGAGCATGAAATTGTCTGCTAAAGCATTAAGAGTTTCTTTCACTGGAACTGAGGGGCCGAGCCCACCTCCTGAAAAACAAACCCAATCCACAGGGTTTAATACAATGTTGGCCCAACCTTTGCAGCTATAACAGCTTCAGCTCTTCTGGGAAGGCTCTCCACACGGTTTAGGAGTGTGTTTATGGGAATGTTGGGCCGTTCTTCCAGAAGACCATTAGTGAGGTCAGACACTGATGTTCATCTCAAAGGTGTTCTATCAGGTTGAGGTCAGGACTCTGTGCAGGCCAGTTAAGTTCTTCCACACCAAACTCGCTCCTCCATGTCTTTATGGAGCTGCTTTGTACACTGGTGGGCGGTCATGTTGGAACAGGCAGGGGCCGTCCCCAAACTGTCCCCACAAAGTTGGGAGAATTAAATTGTCCTGAGTCTCTTGGTCTGCTGAAGCATTAAGAGTTCCTTTCACTGGAACTGAGGGTCCGAGCCCACCTCCTGAACAACAACCCCACAGCATAATCCCCCCTCCACCAAACTTTACACTCAGCCCAATGCAGTCAGACAAGTACCGTTCTCCTGGCAACCACCAAACCCAGACTATCAGATTGCCAGACGGAGAAGTGTGATTGGTCACTCCAGAGAACACGTCTCCACTGCAGCATGCTTTACTCCACTGCATCCAACGCTCTGCATTGTTCTTGATGTAAGGCTTGGATGCAGCTGCTCGGCCATGGAGACCCATTCCATGAAGCTCTCTACGCTCTGTTCTTGAGCTGATCTGAAGACCACATGAAGTTTGGAGGTCTGTAGTGATTGACTCTGTAGAAAGTTGGTGACCTCTGTACTCTATGCTCCTCAGCGTCAGCTGACCTGCTCAGTCACTGTACGTGTTCTACCACTTGGTGTCTGAGCTGCTGTCGTTCCCAATCACTTCCACTTTGTTAGAACACCACTGACACCAACTTCACCACTGGACTTGTTGCACAGGTGGCGTCCTATCACGGTACCACACTGGAGTTTACGGAGCTCCTGAGAGCGACCCATTCTTACTAATGTGTGTAGAAGCAGTCTGCATAACCAGGTACCAATGATTTGGATGGGTGAGTGAACACTATTGGCGATATAGTGAAGACATTAAAGCTTAAACAGGAAGTAATCAGGACCCTTTGTGAAAAGAGTTCATCATACACGTTGATCTGTTCTACTATGACCACAAACGAACCTGCTGACCAGCTACCCTGTGGCCAGATTCTAATGTGCTAAATCAAGTGGACATCCCCAAATTCTCCGGCGAGACGCTCGGACCCACAGTTACATCCCCTCATCCTCCGTTCAGCATTCCTAGCACTTTATGTGAATGTCTACTCAGAGCCTGTGTTATGGTAGCTTCACCTACCTTCAGCAGAGTCTTCAGGAAACACCTCAAATGTCTTCATGTTACATTTTCCCAGAATAGTCAGATAATGTTGACAGTTTAGTAAAAAGGGAATGAGTTTCATTTCACATTCAATAACATCTCATGCGACTTCACTCTGGAAACACTGATCTCTGAACGACCAGCAGCCAGCAGGAACACACATGCAGTTCTAAGTTCTTCTAGAAGCTCTGGCTAATAACACTGTCTGCTAAAGGTCCTACCGCAGAACGCAGCAGACTGAAAAAGCCCACTTACCACTGTTGGCTCCTAACATGTCAATCATGCGACCTGGTGTGCAGACTATGATTTCAGCTCCTCGCTTCAGCTCTGCAATCTGCTCTCCAACAGACACAACACAGAACACTGAGGGTTAAATTCATTCTAGATACAACCTGGACTGTTACAGTGGGTGCCATATTGAATATTTATATATACTGTATGTACACTATATAGCCAAAATTATGTGGACGCCTGACCATCACACCTATATGAGCTCACTGGACATCTCACTCCAAAACCATGGGCATTAATATGCTCCAACCCACCCAAGACCATTATCCCCCCTCCACCAAACTTTACTTCTACACTCTGCATTCTGGTAGAGTGCAGCGGCGGAGATTGACGCTGTTCCAGAGTCGAGAGGTGGAGCTTGACGCCGCTCCAGAGTCCAACTGACGCTCGGCATTGCACATAGTGATCCTAGGCTTGTGTGCAGCTACTCAGCCCTGAAGAGCTCTGTAGTAAGTAACGTAGCAGAAGAGGGGCGGTTTCAACATATTCTGCGGCTCCACTCCGAGTTTGTGGGGTCTACCACTCTGTGGCTAAGCTGTTGAGGCTTTTAGTACCCATTAGTAGCACTTACTAACCCCTGGAAGCTCTAGCAGGACAGAAACTTCACAAACTAGCTTGTGGTGAAGGTTCATCCTATAACAGCGCCTTGTTATAAGTCACTGAGTTCTTCAGTACGACCCCATTCCATTGCCAGTGTTTGTCTTTGGAGGCTGGAGGACTATGTGCTTGATTATATGCACCTGTTAGTTTGGGTACGGCTGAAACACCTGAACTCAGTCACGAAAGGGGTGTCCACATACTTTAGGCTACATAGTGTACATACATATATTTCAGCTGATCCCCAAAATGCTGATAAACTTTGAGAAACACATTTTAAAACGTCACCTGCTCACTGATTCCAGTGCCTCCATACACGCACACCACCCTGAGACCCAGCGGCTTGGAGAACTTCTTACACTCCTTCGTGATCTGCAGGGCCAGCTCTCTGGTCGGGGTCATGATCACAGCTAGAGGAGTAAATCCGGTTCCATGTTAGTAAACAAAAGATCACATGTTACACGTGTTAATAATCTTAAAATAATCTATAAGATAAACAGGTAAACAGGTGCTGTCCTGCTGCTGTGGTGATGAAGCTCTACGGGATGTTTGAGCTTCAAGGTCTCGTGTATAGCAGTTGTACTGTTGTGATCATCTCCACTGTGCAGAGCTGACAGAGCACCACACTGTTGTGTTTCTGTGTGAAACACTCCCACAACTTTAGATACACGCAAGTGATTGTTTTTAGCTGCAGCTCGCGCTCCGGATAAATCCATGCTTTCAGTAGACGAAGCCATCTTGGTGAGTATTAATTACTCTTTTCAGCCTAAAGTAAAGATTATGGCTGATAAAGCCAAGCTCCTCTGTTTTCATCTTCCACGTGGACTGGAGCTCGTGCCTCACTCAGTCAGCAACTGCCTCTACCTGTGCAGTTCCTAAAGCTTTTAAAATCCAGACTTCTTACATACTATGGCGTCTGTTGAAAGCTTGTTTATACAGATGGGCACACTGAATGTTACAGAGGATATGAGAAGTTTATGGTTCAGTGAATCTCATCATTTAAGGCAGGAACACCCCACCAAGGACAACGTAACAAATGTACCAAATTAAACAAGTTCATGTTTCCAAAAAAATAAAAAATAAATCAAATCACTCTTCGCACTCTTTACACATGAACAGGTAACGGAGTCTGACCGTACCGATGGGGCCCTCTCCCTCCTCCAGCGGCCTCTGGTCTAAAATGTGGCGAAACATGGGCAGGAGGAAGGCGATGGTCTTCCCGCTTCCGGTCTTCGCGATTCCAATGATATCCCTCCCGGACATGATGGCAGGGATAGCCTGGGCCTGGATTGGAGTGGGCTTCTCGTAGTTGTGTCTGAGAGGAGAAGAAAGAAAACACAAATAACTCACAGCTCTGATAAATCGACCACACTTACTCATCTACAGCTCTGTGCGTCAGACAGTATCCGGAGTATCAGTGCAGTGAAACACACACATACATACACACACACACTAGTGAACACACATAGATACTAGGCGGTAGTGAAACACCCACATACACGCACACACATACACACTAGGGGGCACACTTGTGAACACACATACATAATAGGGGGCAGTGGAACAACCACATACACACACATACAAACACACACACACACACACACACACAAACACTAGAGGGCAGTGGAACGTCAACATACCAACACACGAGTGAACACACAAAAATAATATGGGGCAGTGGAACACCCACACACACACACCCACACACTAGTGAACACACATAGATACTAGGCGGTAGTGAAACACCCACATACACACATACACACTAGGGGGCACACTTGTGAACACACATACATAATAGGGGGCAGTGGAACACCCACATATACACCCACACACATACTAGAGGGCAGTGGAACACCCACATACCAACACACTAGTGAACACACAAATATAATACGGGCCAGTGGAACACTCACATATATACACACACTAGAGGGCAGTGGAACACCCACATAGGAACACACTAGTGAACAGTCATACATAATATGGGGCAGTGGAACGCTCCACTCCACTCTACTCCACTCTACTCCACTCTACTCCACTCTACTCCACTCTACTCCACTCTACTCCACTCTACTCCACTCTACTCCACTCTACTCTACTCTACTCTACTCTACTCTACTCTACTCTACTCCACTCCACTCCACTCCACTCCACTCCACTCGGGGAGCAGTTGCATGTTTAGGGGACTACCAGACCTCAAGCCCACGACTGCCCCCGGAGGTACTGCAATACCAGTCTGATGGGTGGAGTGGACGAAGCAAGCTGTTCTAAAATCCTATTTAACACGTAGTCTTCATATCAGATATCAGACGATCAGAACAAACACTAAACTGGACCAGAGTCACAAGGCCGAGAAGCGACGCGGTACTTCACAGCCAGAGAAGCTCTGCACTCACTTCTTCAGGGCGTTAAGAACTTTCATGGACGTTCCACACTGCACCCAGGTCTTGATGGGCTTCGGGCAGCCTTTTCCCTTCACCGTGATGCCTTCCAGCTCCAGACGGTACTCGTTCACCTCTGGAGGAGAACAAACAACACGACTTAACTAACAGACACCGCACGGACCCTGCACACGCCTACGGCTGAGCTGGACTCTAACGGGTCAGCTTACCCTCCGGCGTCATTCTGGCCAGCTCAGGAACTTCCACGTAGAAGTTCTTGCGGTAGGACTCGTACTGGATCTTCTGATGATCCACAGGCTCCAGAATCTTCCGCTGCTTTGTCTGATAGCCGGTGAGGGCGGTCTGCAGGTCCACCTCCTCCTCTTCAGACGAGTACTACACAGACACAGGAGACACATGAGGCGACGGGTTCTCCACAAGAAAACCTACAGCTACACCAAAGTAACGTCTGGACGAACCTCCATTGCATCCTGGTCGTTCTCCATCAACTCTCCTTTCTTCTTGGTGGTGTGAGGGGTCTTCTTCGTTTTGACCACAGTTACAACTTTAGTCACGGTCATTCCAGCTTTCTGTGGATGAAGAAAAATAATTGTAAGCAGGATAAAATGAGATTATGTGGACACCTTTTCTAATGTTGGGTTTTCATAAACAAACACTGGCAGTAGTATTATGTGGTACTGAGGAGCTCAGTCACTTAAAATATGACATTGTTATAGGATGAACCTTCACTCCAAGCCAGTTTGAGAACCATCTGTCCTGCTCCAGCTGCTAGAGCTGCCCCGGACAACTGCAAGTACCATCACTGGGTAATGGAAGCATCTTCTGCTACATCACTCACTACTTTTCCAAAGTTCCAAACTGCCTCTGGAAGCAACACCAGCACAAAAAACTGATACATCAGGAGCTCCAAGAAAAGGGTCTCCACAGTGCCAAGTGTGGACCGGAGTGGAGTAAGGCTCCGCCACCGCACTCTGGAAAGGGACGGGGCTCCGCCACTGCACAAGCTACAAGGAGCTGCTCTGAAAACATGCTCTGCTGTCTGATGGAGGAATCTGGGTTTAGTGGATCAATCCAGGAGACACTACCTACTGGAATGCAGAGTGACAGCAGTTAAGTATAATGTCCTGGGGGGTTTAGGGTTTGGGTTCGGACCCTTAGTTCCAATGAAGAGTGATGTTAATGCTACAGCACACAAAGACATTGTCCACAATTATATACTTCCAGCTTTGTGCAGCAGCTTTTGCCAACGAACACTTGATTGTGTTCATGTCTCAGCTCCATTAAGACCTGATCTGAAGAGTCTGGTGTGGAGGAACTTCAGTGGTCCTGGACAGAACCCTGACCTCAACCTCAGTGAACACCTTTGAGATGAACTAGAACGTTGATACAACTCCATATTAGTGCCCACAGTTTTGGAACAGAATGTCCAACAAGCTATTATAGGGGGTCATGGTTAGGTGTCCACATACTTTTGTGCATACAGTGTATTTAGACAGTTTAAAAAATAATAAATAAAAGAGAAACACATTCTCACCTTGTCGTTTCCACCTCTCATCGTGCCCATGTTGAATTTCTTGACCTCCTCCTTCACCTCCTCCATATAGGCATCTAGAGGATCCAGCTCCTCTCCGGTCTCCGTCTCCATTTCCGCGTTCTCCTCCGTCTTCCCGTCCTTGTCCTTCTCTTCGTCATCATCTCCATCACGGTCCACCGAGGATGGACCTTCCTCGTCATCATCTGAATGAAGCACATCAACAGTAAACATAAAACTGGTCCATGCTGTTTGTCCTCTACTTTTAAGAACTAACCACCTAAAACATTTAGCAGCAAGAACATTCACACGTCCTACATATACAGGAACGTGTGTTGGAGCAGGTCCAGCATCACTACACTGGCTGCCTGCCTCCTTCAGAGCTGATACATGTGTAGTGGTTTAGATGTTTACAGTGTTGGTGGTGATGGGAACCAGGGGTCTCCATGTCTACAACACAAATATAGACATTATATGTACTTGAGATGGAAAGATCGATCGGCTATGCATCAGTATCAGCTGATTTGTAATCAAAATATGTGATCAGCCCATATTTCTCCAGTTTAGTTGATCCTGAGAGCCGAACGTAGACATTAAACAAATGAGCCTAATTTCTGTATTTCCAGCTAGTGTTTCCTCCTGGAAGAGGAGCCCTCCGACCAGCTCCCTGCAATTCCTATCTGAACCACTAGGTGGAAATACACACCCTTTCATTTTCCACAGACTGATTGAAGCAACGGCGTCGCAAGAAAAGCATGCGCTGATAGAAAACAAGTCTGGAAGTTTTTCACTCGGCCCCTGCTATATTACATTATGTTACACTTTTATATTATTTATTCTGATATCGCTGCTTTGGACAATATCACTAAGTCACTTTAAATAGATATGTCTTCTTAGATAACCTGCCTATACAAAAGTTTTTACAGACATCCTCCTGTATATGTTATGTATATATCTTGTGTATGTTTTGTATAGTCCTTTATATATTTCAGTTATAACTATATGTATATTTTTTAGCTTATTTTATCTTTAATATTGTCTATTTATTGTATGTTTGCTCTGTTTTACATATATAATGCTGCCCTGCTGTAGAATTATATCTGAGCCTCACCCCAAACATTTCAATGCATGTTATGTCCTGACATGATGTGCAAATGACAAATAAACTTGAAACTTGATGCAGACTCATCCAGGACATTTTTAAATTTTGTAAAATCAGTGTGTCTCTTTGAGGAACCAAGACAAAGATACCTAACTCTACTAAACTGATACAGCACTGCACACGGCTAAATACAGTGAGTATCAGCAAACAGCAGAGCTAGCACGC
>CM038717.1:38037335-38162335 GCA_021613375.1 Megaleporinus macrocephalus
GGGGGGGTTTGGGAAGTGAATGGGACTCTATGGGCAGAAAGAGGGATGATAAAAAGACAGACAGACGTGTGCAGGTCAGACCAGCTTTGACTTAGTACTTGGGGTCTGAACTACGATGTAGAGCATATGTGAAACCAGGTCTTTTGGTCCAGTAGGTTGGACAGAAGGCTGGACATTAGACTGAACTTTTACCATCAACGGTCATATAAACACTCAGTAGACGCGTGTAGGTGCGTTTGATAGTAAATTAAATATTCATATCTGTGTGGAAGACATGGAGACCCCCAGTTCCCATCACCACCACTGTAAACTGTAAGAAAATATTGAAATATCAAATATCGGGATACTATCTTTTGTGATACTGTATTGATTCTCTAAAATACAGTATCAATACGCAGATTCCTGACACACAGTGAATCATTGTGTGTTGTGTTTAAACTTTTGTTGTAATCCATTTTCAGCTCCACTCCAACATTAACAAGTAGCACAAGGGCGCAATGCTATTGTAAGCATTGATGAACCTGTTCATATAGTGGTGTGTTTTAATAGTAGGTTTTGAAAAATCACACCATACTTCTTGTATCAAATTCAAATTAAACCACTCTAAATCTCTCTGTTTACATCCCAAACAATCAACTATGGAGCCAATTTTAAAATTCTCTGGAATCCCCCTGTAATTGAACTGAACTGAGATACAAAATATAGCAAAATCATGATACTGTATAACACACAGAAACATAATATGTAGCTTCTTTGAGCTTTAATATGTTTAAACAAATAACATCCACCAAATACTACAAACACAGTCATGTATATGTCTTACATTCACACTGCACTGTATACAATCTGACCGGGACTAATTATTCTCTCTCTATATGAAACATTCTGTTGGTCAGTAAAGCTAAGGTACTGACCACACCCAGAAACCATACTGTGATATAATCAGTGATGATGGTAATGATTACCAGCCCAGTACACGGTTTATTAAGCACTTCAGTACTTCATAAGCACTGAAACAGAGAATAGAAAAGTTGAACCTCTGTCGTTTCCTGTCTCTGGAGCGTGACCTCCTCCGTTCTCTACTCCTGGAACGATCCCTCCTGTTTCGGTCCCGGGCGCGGGAGCCGGCGCGCTCATCTTTCTTTGAGCGCTTGGAATCAGGTGAGCGGCTTTTGGACCGACTGCTGGAGCGTCCCCTCGACGAGGAGCGCTTCCTGTAGTGCCTGCGAGTAACAGAGGACATCAGTAATGTTAACACCTTCACTGGAACAGAACCCACCGGTTTAACTCTGAGGGGTGAAGAACCGACTGTTACACGCAGCGTATGTGCCCTTTAATGTCTTTCTGCTGCGCTGGGTCAGTTACTGGACGTCTTTAGTGTCCTTCACACCTCCGACATCAGAACAGCTGGAGGTCTCAGGCTGGTAGCTCTCCAAGCTACTCAGTACTTAAAGGGGAAGTCCACTAATGTTTTAAAATCTCTGCATAACAGTTAACATGTAAACAGAGTCGTTCGGAAGTGTTTGAGAAAGTCAGAATTGTTTACAATGGCGGTGAATGGAACCAGACGTCCACCTCTAAAAGCTCCTTCACAGAAAGTTGTTACATGAAGTTATGAATACACACTGTCTGAGGTCTGAGATGGTGTTTTATGATAGTACTGAGATCAGGATGTGGGGGAAGGATACATGCAGGACGCTGTGAGGCAATAGTTTTACTGTTTACCGAGTGGTTGTTGGAAATGAATAGGACTCTATGGGAGGAAAGAGGGACGATACAAAGACAAACAGACGTGTGCAGGTCAGACCAGCATTGACTTCGTGCTCGGGGGTCTGAAAATACCATGTGGTGTGTATATGAAACTGTGTGTTTTGGTGGGTGGACATATATACATACTAGAGATGGAAAGATCAATCGGCTATGTATTGGTATCGGCCGATTTTTAATCAAAATATGTGATCGGTTTAGCTGATCCTGAGAGCTGATCGATGGCGTTAAACAAATGAGCCTAATTTCTGTATTTCCAGCTAATGTTTCGTTGAACCCCCGTCCGGCCAGCTCCCTGCAATTCCTATCTGCCCCACTAGGTGGAAACACATACCCTTTCATTTTCCACAGACTGACTAAAGCAGCGGCCTCACGAGAACAGTCTTCCTTTGCGTTGTGTTGCGTCTATCTGGCCGTTTGTTGCTGTATGTGATGCAGACTTATCCAGAGCGTTTTTAAAATCTGTAAAATCTGCGTGTCTCCGTACAGACCAGATCTGACCGGTACGAACAGAACAGCAGCAGCAATTCAAGATCTACATTTAATGATTACACATTTAGTTTAAAATAACAGAGTCTGTGTTTAATGACTGCAGGTTTTACTGCATTTATTTAATTAGCTTTTTTCGTTTTAAATTAAGGGTCTAAATGTAATGATTGCAGTATTAATGATATTTGTTTGATTTACTTTTGTTGGTTTATTTACTGATAATTTAGTTTAAAATATTATGCTGTTTCACATGGCATTTGAGTACAGCAAGTAATATTCATTTCAAGCTGTATGCTTCTCTACAATGCAGTGTTTTTTTTGCCCCCCCGATCGGAGGACTAATAGAACATTATTATTTATTTACTTATTTACAGCATGTAACATTCTCATTCTTAAGCTATGTAACATTTTGGAAAGGGCTGAGGCGGAGAGGGGGAGAGGAACAGATGGTGGACACATACAAAATGCAAAAAGAAAAAAAAAATAATATAAAAAAACCAGAACAAACGGACAAAAAAAACAATATAAGTAAATACAAATGTTATTGAAGATGTAAATTGAAAGTGCAAACAAAAAATATATATATAAAACAATAATTCTGGTGAAACTAAATTATTTATACAGTTACCTTTTTACATTCCTTTTTTTATTAGTGTGTGTTTGTTGGAGTTTATTTCTGGGTGGTAATGTTATTACAGTGGGTTAGATGTTTTTGGTTATTATTGTATAGAATTAATGAGTGTTGAGCAGGGTGTGCTGGGTTTGTTGTGTTTGTTAAGGGATGAAAGATGTTCCATTGATACATAATCTGTAAGCAGAATTTTCCAGTGTGTTATGCTAATCGGATTTTCTTCATTTCCAATTCATCAGAATGGTTTTCTTGGCAATGTTAAATGTTATAAGCAGAATTTTAGTGTTTTCCTTTGTTAGATTGGTTGCTGAAGTGTCTCCTAACGAGTCGAGTGATGGGGATGTAGGGATTGGATAATTGAGTAGTTTGGATAACTGAGTAGTTTAGTTAATTGTCTGGTTACTTGTTGCCAAAAATGATTGATGTGTGAACAGTACTATATGGCATGGGTGTAGTTATCTGGGGTGTTTAGTGAGCATCACCAAACAACTCTCAACGACATCAATGCTTGGGTGACGCTGGAATTTTGAAAATCCGGAGGAACTCCCCTTTACATAAGTGTAGGGAACGCGTTTTTAATTTCACCACAGTGACAAAAACTTAAGTTTTCTCTCGCTTCGTTTAGTTTATTTAACACAGCTCTAAAAACTGAGACTGAGGCACCTTATCTAATTCTCCGGTCCACCTTAAACAGCGCTGTAGCGTCGTTGTGACGCAGAGCGCCAACATATATAACACTAGCAGCATTTAAGGTGGAGCTGAAAACTAGAACTCCAGCCGGGTTAGTTAGACTATGTGGTTTTATGTAACTCGTAATATTGTTTTACTGAGCTCGTGTTTAAATGATTTATTATTTTAATAATAATAATAATCTGTGGGTAATTCACATAAAACTCTAGCAGTGTTAGCTTTAGCATCTTTAGCACCGCCGCCTGCTGCCTTCTCCTCCGGCTTTACTGACCTTATCTAGCGTTAGCTGACCCCTGTGTCCGCTCTGTCCTGTTCCAACCACTTACACACATCAGTATATATTAATTTCAGAGTTAAATAAATCAGTATTTAAATTAAAACTCACCTCGACTCGCGGCCCATGGCGACTCCTCTGTTTCCTCTTCAGTTTAACCGGCAGCTCAAACCGACACTGCGCACTTTAGTGCCCCCTACAGGAGACACCCTAAATACAGCTGTGAAACTCCTCGATAATGTATTGATATAGAAAATAAATCTGAATACGTTTATGTACACTCTTAGGGTGTGTCTGAAATCACTCCCTATTTACCCTTTAGTGTTCTATTCAAGGCATTTTGTAGTGTTGTCCGAATTCTTAGTGGACAGTTAGATTCCCTATATAGTTAACCATACTCTTACCCACAATGCAGTGTAAAACTAGTGGACAACCAAAGTGCCAATGAACAGTCTATGTAGGGAACAGGGAACGGGTTAATGAGTGGACAATTTTAGACACACCCTTAAGGTGCATCCGAAATCGCCAACCAGTCAGTTGGTACTAGGTTAGAGTCAGTACGTACTGCTTGAGTGGTAGACTAGTAGGTAATTTCAGTAGGAGAGTTTTAATTACCACACAAGCTCAGACGTACTACATCCACCATACTGCCAGCATCCTGTGACGCAAGACGTCAGACCACCACCGTAAAAATTCAGCTTTTTGTGACACTGATCTGCGTTTTTATCTGATTATGTATCAGACGGTGTGGAGTTGTAGCTCAGAGAAGATGAAACGGGAGGAATGTAATTATTGTTTACCTCAGCAGTAGTGCTAGCTTCTGTAGCGGCAGTTCACTAGCCGTAGCTACGTACACACAGCCGACGTTCAGCTTTACACCGTTTATTTCTTACAGGTGAATCATGGGATAGCGCAGTGTGCTGTGTTCACCTACATAAAAATGGCTGCTGATTCAGTAGGTCATCCGGGTACCGTTCAACTACTACTCAATACCTACTGAGTATTCAGACATACTAGCCTCGCTCGCCTACTGATTTACTACTGAGTATTCAGACATACTAGCCGCGCTCGCCTACTGATTTACTACTGAGTATTCAGACATACTAGCCGCGCTCGCCTACTGATTTACTACTGAGTATTCAGACATACTAGCCGCGCTCACCCACTGATTTCACTACTGAGTATTCAGACATACTAGCCGCGCTCACCCACTGATTTCACTACTGAGTATTCAGACATACTAGCCGCGCTTGCCTACTGATTTACTACTGAGTATTCAGACATACTAGCCGCGCTCACCTAATGATTTACTACTGAGTATTCAGACATACTAGCCGCGCTCACCTACTGATTTCACTACTGAGTATTCAGACATACTAGCCGCACTCGCCTACTGATTTCACTACTGAGTATTCAGACATACTAGCCGCGCTCGCCTACTGATTTCACTACTGAGTATTCAGACATACTAGCCGCGCTCACCTAATGATTTACTACTGAGTATTCAGACATACTAGCCACGCTCACCTACTGATTTCACTACTGAGTATTCAGACATACTAGCCGCACTCGCCTACTGATTTCACTACTGAGTATTCAGACATACTAGCCACGCTCGCCTACTGATTTCACTACTGAGTATTCAGACATACTAGCAACGCTCGCCTACTGATTTACTACTGAGTATTCAGATATACTAGCAACGCTCGCCTACTGATTTCACTTCTGAGTATTCAGACACACTAGCCGCACTCGCCTACTGATTTCACTACTGAGTATTCAGACAAACTAGCAACGCTCGCCTACTGATTTACTACTGAGTATTCAGATATACTAGCAACGCTCGCCTACTGATTTCACTTCTGAGTATTCAGACACACTAGCCGCACTCGCCTACTGATTTCACTACTGAGTATTCAGACAAACTAGCCGCGCTCGCCTAATGATTTACTACTGAGTATTCAGACATACTAGCCGCGCTCGCCTACTGATTTCACTTCTGAGTATTCAGACACACTAGCCACGCTCACCTACTGATTTACTACTGAGTATTCAGACATACTAGCCGCACTCGCCTACTGATTTCACTACTGAGTATTCAGACATACTAGCCGCGCTCGCCTACTGATTTACTACTGAGTATTCAGACACACTAGCCGCGCTCGCCTACTGATTTACTACTGAGTATTTAGACATATTAGCCGTGTTTGCCAACTGATTTACTACTGAGTATTCAGACACACTAGCCGTGTTTGCCAACTGATTTACTACTGAGTATTCAGACATATTAGCCGTGTTTGCCAACTGATTTACTACTGAGTATTCAGACACACTAGCCGTGTTTGCCAACTGATTTACTACTGAGTATTCAGACATACTAGCCGCGCTCGCCTACTGATTTCACTACTAAGTATTCAGACATACTAGCCGCACTCGCCCACTGATTTACTACTGTGTATTCAGACATACTAGCCGCGCTCGCCTACTGATTTCACTACTGAGTATTCAGACATACTAGCCGCGCTCGCCTACTGATTTCACTACTGAGTATTCAGACATGCTAGCCGCGCTCGCCTACTGATTTACTACTGAGTATTCAGATATACTAGTCGCGCTCACCTACTGATTTACTACTGAGTATTCAGACACACTAGCCGCGCTCACCTACTGATTCACTACTGAGTATTCAGACATACTAGCCGCGCTCACCTACTGATTTACTACTGAGTATTCAGCCATACTAGCTGCGCTCACCTAATGATTTACTACTGAGTATTCAGAAATACTAGCCGCGCTCGCCTACTGATTTCACTACTGAGTATTCAGACATACTAGCCGCGCTCACCTACTGATTCACTACTGAGTATTCAGACACACTAGCCGCGCTCACCTACTGATTCACTACTGAGTATTCAGACATACTAGCCGCGCTCACCTACTGATTTACTACTGAGTATTCAGACACACTAGCCGCGCTCACCTACTGATTCACTACTGAGTATTCAGACATACTAGCCGCGCTCACCTACTGATTTACTACTGAGTATTCAGCCATACTAGCCGCGCTCGCCTACTGATTTACTACTGAGTATTCAGACATACTAGCCGTGTTTGCCAACTGATTTACTACTGAGTATTCAGACATACTAGCCTCGCTCGCCTACTGATTTACTACTGAGTATTCAGACATACCAGCCGCACTTGCCTACTGATTTCACTACTGAGTATTCAGACATACTAGCCGCGCTCGCCTACTGATTTACTACTGAGTATTCAGACACACTAGCTGCGCTCACCTTCTGATTTCACTACTGAGTATTCAGACATACTAGCCGCGCTCACCTACTGGTTTCACTACTGAGTATTCAGACACACTAGCCGTGCTCGCCTACTGATTTACTACTGAGTATTCAGACATACTAGCCGCGCTCACCTAATGATTTACTACTGAGTATTCAGACATACTATCCGCGCTCGCCTACTGATTTCACTACTGAGTATTCAGACATACTAGCAACGCTCGCCTACTGATTTACTACTGAGTATTCAGACACACTAGCCGCGCTCACCTACTGATTTCACTACTGAGTATTCAGACATACTAGCCACGCTCGCCTACTGATTTACTACTGAGTATTCAGACATACTAGCCGCGCTCGCCTACTGATTTACAACTGAGTATTCAGACACACTAGCCGCGCTCGCCTACTGATTTACTACTGAGTATTCAGACAAACTAGCCGCGCTCGCCTACTGATTTACTACTGAGTATTCAGACACACTAGCCGCGCTCGCCTACTGATTTACTACTGAGTATTCAGACACACTAGCCGCGCTCGCCTACTGATTTACTACTGAGTATTCAGACACACTAGCCTCGCTCGCCTACTGATTTCACTACTGAGTATTCAGACATACTAGCCACGCTCGCCTACTGATTTACTACTGAGTATTCAGACATACTAGCCGCGCTCACCTTCTGATTTACTACTGAGTAGTAGACAAGTAGGCGAATTTGAACACACCCCAGGTCTTTATCCAGTGTTCTCTTGAATTCATCTACCAAACCTAGATTCCTCCATCAGACTGCCTGAGAGTAGAGTGTGATTTATCCCTCCAGACAAAGAGTCCAGTGGTGGAGCTTTACACCACTCCAGCTGAAGCTTGGCATTGCAGATAGTGATCTGATGCTTGTGTGCAGCTGCTCAGCAATGGAGATTCATTTCTTTAAGAGTACCAATGCACAGTCCTCACTTTTCTAGAGACTGTTTGTAGCTCTGTAGCGAGTGGCACAACAGAGGATAGGCCTACTTGCATGCTATACACTTCGGTGGTCTACCACTTTGTGAGATGTTGATGATCTTAGACACTTCCATTTCATAATAATAGCACTTACCAGTTGGCTGGGGCACAAACTGGCTAGTGAAAGTTTATCCTATGACAGTGTCACGTTTGAAGTCACTGATCTCTTCAGTATGACCCCATTCCACTGCTAGTGTTTGTCTATGGAGGCTGCAGGACTAGGACTGTTAGTGATGTGTGTAGCTGAAACACTTGAATAAAAAAAATTGGTGTGGTGTCCACATACTTCTGGCCACATAGTGTACACCAACCAGTGACTTTTTTAAGTATGCCTCCTGGTTGAATCCCGTGCAAAAGTTTTAGGGAATGCTTTCGTGACATTCTCTGGAGCCACTCATCCATGTGGAAGACACTCCCAACTGATTTGGTTGCAGATCACGTACACCATACATGCTGATGGTCTTCTCTGGGGCGGATGGGATCTTCCAGCAAGACAATGAGACACATCACACGACTAGAAATGTCCCACACTGGTTGGAAGAGCTGACCAAGACTTCTAAATGCTGCCCTGGACCCTTAATTCCCCAGACTTGAACGCAAGTTGAGCATCTGTGGGACCACCTGGATGGTGGTGTTGGCTCTATGGATCCTCCTCCACGCTCCCTCCAACAGCTGTGGGATGCACTGCAGTCAGCATGGCTACCAGTGTCCACCTACCAGGACCTTATTGAGTCTCCCAGTCCATCTAACTGCTGCACACGGTGGTCATAATAATGTGACTTGAGTGTAGGGCTGTGTGTTGGCAAGAACCTGGTGATACAATATGTATTGGGATACAGCGGTCACGATTCAATATATCATGATATATTGTGATTTTTCAAATCCTACTATTAAAACACACCACTGTATGAACAAGTTTATCAACGCTTACAATAGCATTGCGCTCTTGTGCTGTTTGTTAATGTTGGAGTGGAGCTAAAAATGAATTACAACACTGCCATCTAGTGGTCAGAGGTTTAAACACAACACACACTGATTCACTGTTTCTTTGCGCTATTAAGGAAGACACAAGCTGAAATTTCAGTTGAACTTTATTGTTTACACAGTGAGAGAGTTTCGTCAGCGAAGGAATCGTTTTTTTTTTTTAATAAGAAGCTGCAGCATCTGTTCACATTTCATTGGTTACAGGTTTACAGATCAGTTACATATCAAAAACAGCATAAATAACACATTATATCCAACTATTCAACAGATCTGGATGTAAACAGGATCAAAATCAAGTTAAAACCACAGACAGCAGATTAAAGGCTCTCAAACCGAACGATCCAATTAAAAGCTGAGGAGATAAAGACGAGCACGCAGCGAAGCCAGACGAGAAGCTTCCAGCTAGAGCACGATGCTAAACACGACTACAGGTTCCTATTAACACAAAATCACACACGTGAGCAAAAGTTCGTAGAGTAAGAGCGCAGGCAGTAAAGAGTTTACACGGACAGACTCCTGGAGGAGACAGAACGGAACGTCTAACACTGGCATTAAACATAAGCTGAACCTCCCGTGTGGAATATGACACGTTAAACTGTAATCAGTTAGAACATGGGAACCAGGCCTCCTCCTGGAGATCTACTGTCCTGCAGTTTACTGACGTTTACCCATCAGGCAGCGCGAGACGGTGCGGCTACCAAGCCGTCATCAGGAATTCCAACTACATTCCAACCCAGCGCCGGAGTAACAGAACGAGTGGGCGGAGCTTGAAGCCATTAAGTACCAACTGATTGGTCCAATGCAGAATCATCACTTGAGTCAGGGCGTCTACCTAAACCGTTGTGTAATCCTGACCATATGAGAACCTGGTCACCAGCAAAACCAGCACAGACCAGTGTGGCTGGTCACCAGCACAGACCAGTGTGGCTGGTCACCAGCACAGACCAGTGTGGCTGGTCACCAGCACAGACCAGTGTGGCTGGTCACCAGGACAGATCAGTGTGGCTGGTCACCAGGACAGACCAATGTGGCTGGTCACCAGGACAGACCAATGTGGCTGGTCACCAGCACAGACCAGTGTGGCTGGTCACCAGCACAGACCAGTGTGGCTGGTCACCAGCACAGACCAGTGTGGCTGGTCATCAGCACAGACCAGTATGGATGGTCACAAGCACAGACCAGTATGGCTGGTCACTGGCAAAACCAGCACAGACCAGTATGGCTGGTCACCGGCACAGACCAGTATGGCTGGTCACCAGCACAGACCAGTATGGCTGGTCACCGGCAAAACCAGCACAGACCAGTATGGCTGGTCACCAGCACAGACCAGTATGGCTGGTCACCGGCAAAACCAGCAATGACCAGTCAGACTGGTCACCATCGTAATCAGCTCTGACCAGTATGACTGTTCACCATTAAAACCAGCACAGACCAGGTTAGGTTGGTGACCAGCAAAACCAGCACAGACTAGTTTGACCAGACCAGTCTGACTGGTCACTAGCAAAACCAGCACTGACCAGTATGGCTGGTCACCATCAACCTCAGCACATCCCAGTTTGACTGAACACCAGATTAGGTTGGTCACCCGCAAAACTAGCACTGACCAGTATGACTGGTCAGTATTAAAACCAGCACAGACTACTATGGCTGGATACCAGCAAAACCAGAACATACCAGTTTGGCTGATCACCGACAAAGCCAGTGTGCCTGGTCACCAGCAAGCCACCACAAACCAGTCTAAATGTTTACCAACAAAACCAGCACACACCAGTTTGGTTAGTCACTGACAAAACTAGCACTGAACAGTATAGCAGGTGACCAGCAAAACCAGCACAGACCAGTATAGCTGGTCACCAGCAAAACCAGCACAGACCTGTATGACTGGTCACCAGCAAAACCAGCACAGACCAGTATGACTGGTCACCAGCAAAACCAGCACAGACCAGTATGACTGGTCACCAGCAAAACCAGAACATAGCAGTTTGGCTCATCACCGACAAAGCCAGTGTGACTGGTCACCAGCAAGCCACAACAAACCAGTCTGACTGTTTACTAACAAAACCAGCACACACCAGTTTGGTGAGTCACTGACAAAACCAGTGCAGACCAGTATGACCGGCCACCAGCAAAACCAGCACAGACCGGTATTGCTGGTCACCAGCAAAACCAACACAGACCAGCATGACTGTTCACCAGCAAAACCAGCACAGACCAGCACAGACGTCTGGTCACTAACACTAACAGAGCAGAAGCTTAGGTTCTGGTGGGGGAATAGAGTTTAGACTGAAGACATTATCTGGAACAGGTGTGGCAGACTGGAAGGTGGATCTCCAGGACCAGGGTTGGTGACCACCGCAGTAAAGAAACTAGAGACCACCTAAAAGACATGTAAACTGCCAACCCTGTGATCACCAAGCTGGCTCCTGGTTTCTACATATTATAACTCGACTCCCGTATCAACTGCATCCCTAATGAAGCATAATGGATCTGAAGGTAGATCTCCAGAAGCTGGACAGGTGACCACACTGTGCTAAGCTATCGGCGAAGAAACTCTGTAAGGATTAAATGGCTTTTATATAAGTGACGTCCTGCACGTGAACACGTTCTCAGGTCTTACGCTCGTCTGTCTGGAACCCTGGAGGCCATGGTGCAGGTTCAGGAAAGGTCTAACACAGCTTACAGAGCAGCACAAGTGAAAGGGTCGCGCAGAGGTCAGAGCTCCTCCGCTTCTCTACTCCTAACCCCGGCCCTCCCATCACGAAGACTCGGAGCCGAATAGGAGGATCAGCTCGTGACACATGATGAAGGTGAAGAAGTAGACGCAGAGGTCCGCAAACACGTCGCCCATCTTCCTGTAAGTGTCCATGGAATGGTTGATGACCTCAGCTGGGATACCGGACAGTAGGAGGGCAGCGGTGAGAACGGTGGTCTTCATTTTTTTCTCCACCTGAGGGTCCACACAACAAAACCTCTTACCAAAGCACTCAAAAGCTGTTGTAGGAACTAGTGTAAAGAGAGTAGTTTCAATTTGCTCCGCCCCCAAAAATGTATATAAATCGTTACAGTTTCTCATTAGATTAAATGTTTAACTCTAAATGTGGGTACTGTATATAAACTGAGTTACAGCTTCTCATTAGGTTGAATGTATAACTCTAAATGTAGGTATTGTATATAAACTTAGTCTACAGTTTCTCATTAGGTTGAATTTATAACTCTAAATGTAGGTATTGTATATAAACTTAGTCTACAGTTTCTCATTAGGTTGAATGTATAACTCTAAATGTAGTTACTGTGATATAAACTGAGTCTACAGTTTCTCATTAGGTTGAATGTATAACTCTAAATGTAGGTATTGTATATAAACTGAGTCTACGGTTTCTCATTAGGTTGAATGTATAACTCTAAATGTAGGTATTGTATATAAACAGTCTACAGTTTCATATTAGCTTGAATGTATAACTCTAAATGTAGGTATTGTATATAAACTGAGTCTACAGTTTTTCATTAGGTTGAATGTACAACTCTAAATGTAGGTATTGTATATAAACTGAGTCTACAGTTTTTCATTAGGTTGAATGTATAACTCTAAATGTAGGTACTGTATATAAACTGATTTACAGTTCCTCAATAGGTTGAATGTATAACTCTAAATGTAGTTATTGTATATAAACTTAGTCTACAGTTTCTCATTAGGTTGAATGTATAACTCTAAATGTAGGTATTGTATATAAACTTAGTCTACAGTTTCTCATTAGGTTGAATGTATAACTCTAAATGTAGTTACTGTGATATAAACTGAGTCTACAGTTTCTCATTAGGTTGAATGTATAACTCTAAATGTAGGTATTGTATAAAAACTGAGTCTACAGTTTCTCATTAGGTTGAATGTATAACTCTAAATGTAGGTATTGTATATCAACTGAATTACAGTTCCTCAATAGGTTAAATGTATAACTCTAAATGTAGTTATTGTATATAAACTTAGTCTACAGTTTCTCATTAGGTTGAATGTATAACTCTAAATGTAGGTATTGTATATAAACTTAGTCTACAGTTTCTCATTAGGTTGAATGTATAACTCTAAATGTAGTTACTGTGATATAAACTGAGTCTACAGTTTCTCATTAGGTTGAATGTACAACTCTAAATGTAGGTATTGTATATAAACTGAGTCTACGGTTTCTCATTAGGTTGAATGTATAACTCTAAATGTAGGTATTGTATATAAACTGAGTCTACAGTTTCATATTAGGTTGAATGTATAACTCTAAATGTAGGTATTGTATATAAACTGAGTCTACAGTTTTTCATTAGGTTGAATGTACAACTCTAAATGTAGGTATTGTATATAAACTGAGTCTACAGTTTTTCATTAGGTTGAATGTATAACTCTAAATGTAGGTACTGTATATAAACTGATTTACAGTTCCTCAATAGGTTGAATGTATAACTCTAAATGTAGGTATTGTATATAAACTGAGTTACAGTTTCTCATTAGGTTGAATGTATAACTCTAAATGTAGGTATTGTATAAAAACTGAGTCTACAGTTTCTCATTAGGTTGAATGTATAACTCTAAATGTAGGTATTGTATATCAACTGAATTACAGTTCCTCAATAGGTTAAATGTATAACTCTAAATGTAGTTATTGTATATAAACTTAGTCTACAGTTTCTCATTAGGTTGAATGTATAACTCTAAATGTAGTTATTGTATATAAACTTAGTCTACAGTTTCTCATTAGGTTGAATGTATAATTCTAAATGTAGGTATTGTATAAAAACTGAGTCTACAGTTCCTCAATAGGTTGAATGTATAACTCTAAATGAAGGTATTGTATAAAAACTGAGTCTACAGTTTCTCATTAGGTTGAATGTATAATGAATAGTTTTTCATTGGGTCGTATGGGAAAACCCAAACACCTTTGTGGGCGGAGCCTGAAAAGGTAAATTAGGTGATAGTGAACTGGAGGACTAACCTTAGGAAAATATTTGTATAATCCCATATATGCCAGCTCGAGAGTGAGAAATGGTGCAAATATTGACTGAAAAACAGAAAACAAACCATCACATAAACAACAAGAGAACCAGAACATGTAAAGAACATGACTCCGCTGGACCGGTCACTTACCAGATACTGGCAGACGAAGATGCGTACGAAGACGGCTAGGAGGACGCTCCCGGTGAGCCGGAAGAGCCGGAAGGAGTCTAGCTCCTCTGGGTCGGCGCTGCTGTCCTGCGCCCCCTTCTCGTTCGCCAACTGACCTCTCAGCTTCATCGCGTCGTCGAAGCGGGACAGGTATTTCTGCAGGCCCCTGCGAGGGGAACGAGAATGTTCATCACCGGACAGCTCCCCCCGCGGCCTCTGCCGGACCCCCCGGGACATGTCCTCTTCCCCCAGGTCCTCTCTGCTGTCCGGTAGGGGAGAGCCCCTCCTCTCGGGGGTCTCACAGGGGGTGCTGCTGCTGCCACCTGCCTCCGACACGTACGGCGAGAGTCTTTTGGTGGAAACTGGAGGCGACCAGGTCTCGTTCCTGTCCAGGTCCAGATGGAAGCGGGGCTCCATGGCACGCCGGGCTTCTTAATGAAAGAAAACAGACAGACGGACGTGAAGCAGTGATGTTGTGGTGATATACATTAACATAGAACATACAGAACCTGGTGGAACCCATATGAGATGGTAGAACGTGGTGGAACACATTCTCCAGTATATCTTCTAAAATGTAGGTATTACCTAGGAGTTTCTATTCACGTACTGATGTTGAACATTGCCATGGGGATTTGATTGAGTACTGATGTTGAACATTGCTGTGGAGATTTGATTGAGTGTTAGTGAGGTCAGGAACCGATGTTGAACATTGCTGTAGGATTTGATTGAGTGTTAGTGAGCTCAGATACTGATGTTGAACATTGCTGTGGAGATTTGATTGAGTGTTAGTAAGGTCAGGTAAGGATGTTGAACATTGCTGTGATGATCTGATTGAGTGTTAGTGAGGTTAGCTACTGATGGTGAACATTGCTGTGAGGATTTGATTGAGTGTTAGTGAGCTCAGATGCTGATGTTGAACATTGCTGTGAGGATTTGATTGAGTGTTAGTGAGCTCAGGTACTGATGTTGAACATTGCTGTGAGGATTTAATTGAGTGTTAGTGAGCTCAGGTACTGATGTTGAACATTGCTGTGAGGATTTGATTAAGTTTTAGTGAGGTCTGCTACTGATGTGGAACATTGCTGCGAGGATCTGACTGAGTATTGCTGTGAGGATCTGACTGAGTACTGATGCTGAACATTGCTGTGAGGATCTGATTAGTGTATTACTGAGGCGAGGTACTGATGCTGAACATTGCTGTGAGGATCTGATTAGTGAGTATTAGTGTATTAGTGAGGTCAGGTACTGATGCTGAACATTGCTGTGAGGATCTGATTAGTGAGTATTAGTGTATTAGTGAGGTCAGGTACTGACACTGAACATTGCTGTGAGGATCTGATTAGTGAGTATTAGTGAGGTCAGGTTCTGATGCTGAACATTGCTGTGAGGATTTGATTAGTGAATATTAGTGAGGTCAGGTACTGACACTGAACATTGCTGTGAGGATCTGATTAGTGAGTATTAGTGTATTAGTGAGGTCAGGTACTGATGCTGAACATTGCTGTGAGGATCTGATTAGTGAGTATTAGTGAGGTCAGGTACTGATGCTGAGCATTGCTGTGAGGATCTGATTAGTGAGTATTAGTGAGGTCAGGTACTGATGCTGAACATTGCTGTGAGGATCTGATTAGTGAGTATTAGTGAGGTCAGGTACTGATGCTAAACATTGCTGTGAGGATCTAATTAGTAAGTATTATTTTATTAGTGAGGTCAGGTACTGATGCTGAACATTGCTGTGAGGATCTGATTAGTAAGTATTAGTGAGGTCAGGTACTGATGCTGAACATTGCTGTGAGGATCTAATTAGTAAGTATTATTTTATTAGTGAGGTCAGGTACTGATGCTGAACATTGCTGTGAGGATCTGATTAGTAAGTATTAGTGAGGTCAGGTACTGATGCTGAACATTGCTGTGAGGATCTGATTAGTGAGTATTCGTGTATTAGTGAGGTCAGGTACTGATGCTGAACATTGCTGTGAGGATCTGATTAGTGAGTATTAGTGAGGTCAGGTACTGATGCTGAACATTGCTGTGAGGATCTGATTAGTAAGTATTAGTGAGGTCAGGTACTGATGCTGAACATTGCTGTGAGGATCTGATTAGTGAGTATTAGTGTATTAGTGAGGTCAGGTACTGATGCTGAACATTGCTGTGAGGATCTGATTAGTGAGTATTAGTGAGGTCAGGTACTGATGCTGAACATTGCTGTGAGGATCTGATTAGTGAGTATTAGTGAGGTCAGGTACTGATGCTGAACATTGCTGTGAGGATCTGATTAGTGAGTATTAGTGAGGTCAGGTACTGATGCTGAACATTGCTGTGAGGATCTGATTAGTGAGTATTAGTGTATTAGTGAGGTCAGGTACTGATGCTGAACATTGCTGTGAGGATCTGATTAGTGAGTATTAGTGAGGTCAGGTACTGATGCTGAGCATTGCTGTGAGGGTCTGATTAGTGAGTATTAGTGAGGTCAGGTACTGATGCTGAACATTGCTGTGAGGATCTGATTAGTGAATATTAGTGAGGTCAGGTACTGATGCTGAACATTGCTGTGAGGATCTGATTAGTAAGTATTATTTTATTAGTGAGGTCAGGTACTGATGCTGAACATTGCTGTGAGGGTCTGATTAGTAAGTATTAGTGAGGTCAGGTACTGATGCTGAACATTGCTGTGAGGATCTGATTAGTAAGTATTAGTGAGGTCAGGTACTGATGCTGAGCATTGCTGTGAGGATCTGATTAGTGAGTATTAGTGAGGTCAGGTACTGATGCTAAACATTGCTGTGAGGATCTGATTAGTAAGTATTAGTGAGGTCAGGTACTGATGCTGAACATTGCTGTGAGGATCTAATTAGTAAGTATTATTTTATTAGTGAGGTCAGGTACTGATGCTGAACATTGCTGTGAGGATCTGATTAGTGAGTATTAGTGTATTAGTGAGGTCAGGTACTGATGCTGAACATTGCTGTGAGGATCTGATTAGTAAGTATTAGTGAGGTCAGGTACTGATGCTGAACATTGCTGTGAGGATCTGATTAGTGAGTATTAGTGTATTAGTGAGGTCAGGTACTGATGCTGAACATTGCTGTGAGGATCTGATTAGTGAGTATTAGTGAGGTCAGGTACTGATGCTGAACATTGCTGTGAGGATCTGATTAGTGAGTATTAGTGAGGTCAGGTACTGATGCTGAACATTGCTGTGAGGATCTGATTAGTGAGTATTAGTGAGGTCAGGTACTGATGCTGAACATTGCTGTGAGGATCTGATTAGTGAGTATTAGTGAGGTCAGGTACTGATGCTGAACATTGCTGTGAGGATCTGATTAGTAAGTATTAGTGAGGTCAGGTACTGATGCTGAACATTGCTGTGAGGATCTGATTAGTGAGTATTAGTGTATTAGTGAGGTCAGGTACTGATGCTGAACATTGCTGTGAGGATCTGATTAGTGAGTATTAGTGTATTAGTGAGGTCAGGTACTGATGCTGAACATTGCTGTGAGGATCTGATTAGTGAGTATTAGTGTATTAGTGAGGTCAGGTACTGATGCTGAACATTGCTGTGAGGATCTGATTAGTGAGTATTAGTGTATTAGTGAGGTCAGGTACTGATGCTGAACATTGCTGTGAGGATCTGATTAGTGAGTATTAGTGTATTAGTGAGGTCAGGTACTGATGCTGAACATTGCTGTGAGGATCTGATTAGTGAGTATTAGTGTATTAGTGAGGTCAGGTAATGATGCTGAACATTGCTGTGAGGATCTGATTAGTGAGTATTAGTGTATTAGTGAGGTCAGGTACTGATGCTGAACATTGCTGTGAGGATCTGATTAGTGAGTATTAGTGTATTAGTGAGGTCAGGTACTGATGCTGAACATTGCTGTGAGGATCTGATTAGTGAGTATTAGTGTATTAGTGAGGTCAGGTACTGATGCTGAACATTGCTGTGAGGATCTGATTAGTGAGTATTAGTGTAATAGTGAGGTGAGATACCATGGAGGTGGAACGGATGATTATAATAACCCTGTGCTGAGATGTGAGAAGGTGTGGAGAAGCTGTGGAGATGTCTGGTGGTGTGCAGGTGAGTGCTGAGGGATCTCGTTGTGTTTCTCCTCACCGCTGCTGTCCGAGTCGCTCTTGTTGAAGCCCACTATTCTGTTCATCCTCTGCTCGGAGTTCTGCAGTAATCTCCTCCTCCGGCTCTCCGCTCTGCGCTGCGCTGCACTGCGGCCGCTCGCCTCCTCCCCGGACTCCATCCTCTTCCTCTTCCTCACACAGAGACTCCGCTTTAACTCTCCTCTCGGTCTGGTTCTCCTCTGATCGCTGAACTTCTGCGGTTAACGCGCTGATCTGCAGCTTCTCGCTTCGATTCAGGGCCTGTGCTAAGCTGCGGGCGCGGCACAGTGACGTCATGCGCGCATAATAAAAGTCCTCGAGCTAAGCGCTAAATAAAAACGATAGTAAATATGAGGTGAAACTGTAAATAAACAAAACAGCGATAATGTGTGAACAGTAGAAAGATACAAATAAAATTAAATCAAATAATTAGGTCAAATTGTAAACAGTGGTCCTCTATATTAGTGGGAGAATACAGTTACAATAAAATACAAAATGTAAAAAAAACAAAATACAAAAAAAGTAAAATGTGATTTTTTTCTGTAAATAAATGAATAGAATTATACAATTTTACAAAACAATGCTAATTAGTAGACATTAATAATAATAATAATAATAATAATAATAATATATTTTATTGATGGGGCTCTTTTCATACGCATCTAAAAGGCAACAGCGTTTTAATTAATAATAAAATTAACACAATTAAAATGCAAGCTAAAACTGAAATCCGATGATAAAACAAAAATCACTGAAAGATAAATATAAAATAAAATGATGGTAAAAAGAGATATTTTTAACAATTTAAAAACACCGTACCGTAAGTTTTATCTGTGCTGACTGTAAAAATGAGAAATAACAGAAGGCAGTGACGTGGAAGACTGTGTGGATGTGGACTTGTGGGTAATGTAGTAAGAGATCAGCTGAGCTGTAGTTATAAAGTCACTTCCCCACGCGGAGGTTCGCGCGCTGTGAGAGTAAGCAGACCGAGCTGTAGTGAAGTTTAGAGTAGATGTGGTGAAGTTGGTGGAGGTAGTGAAGTTTAGTGTAGATGTGGTAAAGTTGGTGGAGGTAGTGAAGTTTAGAGTAGATGTGGTGAAGTTGGTGGAGGTAGTGAAGTTTAGTGTAGATGTGGTAAAGTTGGTGGAGGTAGTGAAGTTTAGTGTAGATGTGGTGAAGTTGGTGGAGGTAGTGAAGTTTAGTGTAGATGTGGTGAAGTTGGTGGAGGTAGTGAAGTTTAGAGTAGATGTGGTGAAGTTGGTGGAGGTAGTGAAGTTTAGAGTAGATGTGGTAAAGTTGGTGGAGGTAGTGAAGTTTAGAGTAGATGTGGTAAAGTTGGTGGAGGTAGTGAAGTTTAGAGTAGATGTGGTGAAGTTGGTGGAGGTAGTGAAGTTTAGAGTAGATGTGGTGAAGTTGGTGGAGGTGGTGAAGTTTAGAGTAGATGTGGTAAAGTTGGTGGAGGTGGTGAAGTTTAGTGTAGATGTGGTAAAGTTGGTGGAGGTAGTGAAGTTTAGAGTAGATGTGGTAAAGTTGGTGGAGGTAGTGAAGTTTAGAGTAGATGTGGTAACGTTGGTGGAGGTAGTGAAGTTTAGAGTAGATGTGGTAAAGTTGGTGGAGGTAGTGAAGTTTAGAGTAGATGTGGTAAAGTTGGTGGAGGTAGTGAAGTTTAGAGTAGATGGGGTAAAGTTGGTGGAGTTAGTGAAGTTTAGAGTAGATGTGGTAAAGTTGGTGGAGTTAGTGAAGTTTAGAGTAGATGTGGTAAAGTTGGTGGAGGTAGTGAAGTTTAGAGTAGATGTGGTAAAGTTGGTGGAGGTAGTGAAGTTTAGAGTAGATGTGGTAAAGTTGGTGGGGGTAGTGAAGATGGTGAAGATGCTGCAGGTCTGTGGTGAGCTGCTCCGAGTTGTCCTCCTGACTGTGTGTCTGGCGCTGAGTGTGGATGCTGCTCCTCCTAATGTGGTCTTCATCCTGGCTGATGATCTGGGCTGGAATGATGTGGGCTTCCACGGCTCGGAGATCCGAACACCGGTGTTGGACTGGCTGGCGGCTGCGGGGGTCCAGCTGGAGGGGTACTACGTCCAGCCGCTGTGCACGCCGTCTAGGAACCAACTGTTGACCGGCAGGTACCAGGTCAGACAGCACACACATGCACACGCACACGCTACCTACAACTACTACCAATGTTACTGCTAGATTTACAGTGTAGTACCTCTTATAATATAATAATAATATTTTACCACTACCGTCACATCAATTGCTGCTATTACTGTTACTATTATCGCTACCAGTATTGAGCTTCAATTACTACTTTTACTACTGCTACCAGTATTACTCTGTTATTACTACTTTTACTACTGCTACCAGTATTACTCTGTTATTACTACTTTTACTACTGCTACCAGTATTACTCTGTTATTACTACTTTTACTACTGCTACCAGTATTACTCTGTTTTTACTACTTTTACTACTGCTACCAGTATTACTCTGTTTTTACTACTTCTACTACTGCTACCAGTATTACTCTGTTTTTACTACGGTTACTATTACTGCTACCAGTATTACTCTGCTATTACTACTTTTACTACTGCTACCAGTATTACTCTGTTATTACTACTTTTACTACTGCTACCAGGATTACTCTGTTTTTACTACAGTTACTATTACTGCTACCAGTATTATTCTGCTATTACCTCTGTTACTACTGCTGCTACGACTGCTTCTAGTATTACTCCCCATTACTACTGCTATTATTACTGCTACCAGTATTATTCTGCTATTACCTCTGTTACTACTGCTGCTACGACTGCTTCTAGTATTACTCCCCATTACTACTGCTATTATTACTGCTACCAGTATTATTCTGCTATTACCTCTGTTACTACTGCTACTACGACTGCTTCTAGTATTACTCCCCATTACTACTGCTATTATTACAGCTACCAGTATTATTCTGCTTTTACCCCTGTTACTACTGCTACTATTACTGCTTCTAGTACAACTCCCCATTACTACTGCTATTATTACTGCTACCAGTATTATTCTGCTATTACCTCTGTTACTACTGCTGCTACGACTGCTTCTAGTATTACTCCCCATTACTACTGCTATTATTACTGCTACCAGTATTATTCTGCTTTTACCTCTGTTACTACTGCTGCTACGACTGCTTCTAGTATTACTCCCCATTACCACTGCTATTATTACTGCTACCAGTATTATTCTGCTATTACCTCTGTTACTACTGCTGCTACGACTGCTTCTAGTATTACTCCCCATTACTACTGCTATTATTACAGCTACAAGTATTATTCTGCTTTTACCTCTGTTACTACTGCTGCTACGACTGCTTCTAGTATTACTCCCCATTACTACTGCTATTATTACTGCTACCAGTATTATTCTGCTATTACCTCTGTTACTACTGCTACTATTACTGCTTCTAGTACAACTCCCCATTACTACTGCTATTATTACTGCTACCAGTATTATTCTGCTATTACCTCTGTTACTACTGCTGCTACGACTGCTTCTAGTATTACTCCCCATTACTACTGCTATTATTACTGCTACCAGTATTATTCTGCTTTTACCTCTGTTACTACTGCTGCTACGACTGCTTCTAGTATTACTCCCCATTACCACTGCTATTATTACTGCTACCAGTATTATTCTGCTATTACCTCTGTTACTACTGCTGCTACGACTGCTTCTAGTATTACTCCCCATTACTACTGCTATTATTACAGCTACAAGTATTATTCTGCTTTTACCTCTGTTACTACTGCTGCTACGACTGCTTCTAGTATTACTCCCCATTACTACTGCTATTATTACAGCTACAAGTATTATTCTGCTTTTACCTCTGTTACTACTGCTGCTACGACTGCTTCTAGTATTACTCCCCATTACTACTGCTATTATTACTGCTACCAGTATTATTCTGCTATTACCTCTGTTACTACTGCTACTACGACTGCTTCTAGTATTACTCCCCATTACTACTGCTATTATTACAGCTACCAGTATTATTCTGCTTTTACCCCTGTTACTACTGCTACTATTACTGCTTCTAGTACAACTCCCCATTACTACTGCTATTATTACTGCTACCAGTATTATTCTGCTATTACCTCTGTTACTACTGCTGCTACGACTGCTTCTAGTATTACTCCCCATTACTACTGCTATTATTACTGCTACCAGTATTATTCTGCTTTTACCTCTGTTACTACTGCTGCTACGACTGCTTCTAGTATTACTCCCCATTACTACTGCTATTATTACAGCTACAAGTATTATTCTGCTTTTACCTCTGTTACTACTGCTGCTACGACTGCTTCTAGTATTACTCCCCATTACTACTGCTATTATTACTGCTACCAGTATTATTCTGCTATTACCTCTGTTACTACTGCTACTACGACTGCTTCTAGTATTACTCCCCATTACTACTGCTATTATTACTGCTACCAGTATTACTCTGCTATTCTTACTGTTACTACTGCTACTATTACTGATACCAGTATTACTCTGCTATTCTTACTGTTACTACTGCTACTATTACTGATACCAGTATTACTCTGCTATTCTTACTGTTACTACTGCTACTATTACTGATACCAGTATTACTCTGCTATTCTTACTGTTACTACTGCTACTATTACTGATACCAGTATTACTCTGCTATTCTTACTGTTACTACTGCTACTATTACTGATACCAGTATTACTCTGCTATTCCTACTGTTACTACTGCTACTATTACTGCTTTCAGTATAATTCTAATATTACTACTCTATATAACTACTGCTGTCAGCATTACTCTACTGCTAATTCTTTACTACTGTTACCACTGCTGCCGCTTCCATTGCTGTATTACTACTATTACTGTACTAGTATTACTCTACTACTTCTAATACTCAAGTACTTTTTCTACTACTGCTATTTTTTATTATTGTTAATGCTGCCACCACTGATACTCTCCTGCTATAACCATTGCTAATATTATTGCTACTGCTATTACTGTGGTACTATTACAGCTTCTAACACTCAAGTACTACTACTCTAGTATTACTGAAGTTACTACAATTACTATCACTGCTGCTGCTACTACCTCCTTACACTTCATACTGCTGTCTCTGTCAGATCCACACAGGAATGCAGCACCAGATTATCTGGCCCTGCCAGCCGTACTGCGTCCCTCTGGAGGAGAAGCTGCTGCCCCAGCTGATGAAGGAGGCCGGGTACTCTACCCATATGGTGGGGAAATGGCATTTGGGCATGTACAGAAAAGAGTGCCTGCCCACACGTCGGGGCTTCGACTCTTACTTCGGTAGGTGGATGTTTGTAAATACCATTGTAAATATGCCATTGCTTCTCTAACTCTATCTAACTCTGCGTCTATACTGCTGGAAACCTGCACCAAGCCAGAATCACAGCGGAGAGGAAGATGTCAGCAGTGATACCTGCAGTGTCTGTAACTGATTATTTCAAGAGTGGAAAACGTTTGTCAAATGAAGACATGCTGTAAACCACTTCTTCCCCTTCGCTGTGACCACTTCTTGTTGCAAGTTTGTTTAAATATGTTGAAACATCTTTCGATGCAGCCTGGGCCAAAATAAAAGGACTGCCTTGTATCTGACAATGTGCATGAGTGCTTCATCTATTTCATCTATTCTGTGTGACAGACAGTCTGGTGCTACAGATAGGAAGCACTGAATCTACAGTTAGGTGCTCCACTCACCCAACCCTGAATGAAGAAGTTAATGAGTGTCACTGTGCAGTCACAAAGTTTGTTGTAAAGTATTAGAAGAGAAAGAGTGTACATAATGTACACTGAGTAATCTGAAAGAAATCAGAGTAAGAGTATATATACACTGAGTAATCTGAAAGAAGAGTACATATACACTGAGTAATCTGAAATAAATCAGAGTAAGAGTATATATACACTGAATAATCTGAAAGAAGAGTACATATGCACTGAGTAATCTGAAAGAAATCAGAGTAAGAGTAGATATACACTGAGAGATCTGAAAGAAATCAGAGTAAGAGTATATATACACTGAGAGATCTAAAAGAAATCAGAGTAAGAGTATATATACACTGAGAGATCTGAAAGAAATCAGAGTAAGAGTATATATACACTGAGTAATCTGAAATAAATCAGAGTAAGAGTATATATACACTGAGTAATCTGAAATAAATCAGAGTAAGAGTATATATACACTGAGAGATCTAAAAGAAATCAGAGTAAGAGTATATATACACTGAGAGATCTAAAAGAAATCAGAGTAAGAGTATATATACACTGAGAGATCTAAAAGAAATCAGAGTAAGAGTATATATACACTGAGAGATCTGAAAGAAATCAGAGTAAGAGTATATATACACTGAGTAATCTGAAAGAAATCAGAGTAAGAGTATATATACACTGAGTAATCTGAAAGAAATCAGAGTAAGAGTATATATACACTGAGAGATCTGAAAGAAATCAGAGTAAGAGTATATATACACTGAGTAATCTGAAAGAAATCAGAGTAAGAGTATATATACACTGAGAGATCTGAAAGAAATCAGAATAAGAGTATATATACACTGAGAGATCTAAAAGAAATCAGAGTAAGAGTATATATACACTGAGAGATCTAAAAGAAATCAAAGTAAGAGTATATATACACTGAGAGATCTGAAAGAAATCAGAGTAAGAGTATATATACACTGAGTAATCTGAAAGAAATCAGAGTAAGAGTATATATACACTGAGAGATCTGAAAGAAATCAGAGTAAGAGTATATATACACTGAGAGATCTGAAAGAAATCAGAGTAAGAGTATATATACACTGAATAATCTGAAAGAAATCAGAGTAAGAGTATATGTACACTGAATAATCTGAAAGAAATCAGAGTAAGAGTATATATACACTGAGTAATCTGAAAGAAATCAGAGTAAGAGTATATATACACTGAGAGATCTAAAAGAAATCAAAGTAAGAGTATATATACACTGAGAGATCTGAAAGAAATCAGAGTAAGAGTATATATACACTGAGTAATCTGAAAGAAATCAGAGTAAGAGTATATATACACTGAGAGATCTGAAAGAAATCAGAGTAAGAGTATATATACACTGAGTAATCTGAAAGAAATCAGAGAAAGAGTATATATACACTGAGTAATCTGAAAGAAATCAGAGTAAGAGTATATATACACTGAGTAATCTGAAAGAAATCAGAGAAAGAGTATATATACACTGAGTAATCTGAAAGAAATCAGAGTAAGAGTATATACACACTGAGAGATCTAAAAGAAATCAGAGTAAGAGTATATATACACTGAGAGATCTAAAAGAAATCAGAGTAAGAGTATATATACACTGAATAATCTGAAAGAAATCAGAGTAAGAGTATATGTACACTGAATAATCTGAAAGAAATCAGAGTAAGAGTATATATACACTGAGTAATCTGAAAGAAATCAGAGTAAGAGTATATGTACACTGAATAATCTGAAAGAAATCAGAGTAAGAGTATATATACACTGAGTAATCTGAAAGAAATCAGAGTAAGAGTATATATACACTGAGTAATCTGAAAGAAATCAGAGTAAGAGTATATACACACTGAGAGATCTAAAAGAAATCAGAGTAAGAGTATATATACACTGAGAGATCTAAAAGAAATCAGAGTAAGAGTATATATACACTGAGAGATCTAAAAGAAATAAAAGTAAGAGTATATATACACTGAGAGATCTGAAAGAAATCAGAGTAAGAGTATATATACACTGAGTAATCTGAAAGAAATCAGAGTAAGAATATATATACACTGAGAAATCTGAAAGAAATCAGAGAATGAGTATATATACACTTAGAGATCTGAAAGAAATCAGAGTAAGAGTATATATACACAGAGATCTGAAAGAAATCAGAGTAAGAGTATATATACACTGAGAGATCTGAAAGAAATCAGAGTAAGAGTATATATACCCTGAGAGATCTGAAAGAAATCAGAGTAAGAGTATATATACACTGAGAGATCTGAAAGAAATCAGAGTAAGAGTATATATACACTGAGTAATCTGAAAGAAATCAGAGTAAGAGTATATATACACTGAGAGATCTAAAAGAAATCAGAGTAAGAATATATATACACTGAGAGATCTGAAAGAAATCAGAGTCTGGTGTAATAACTGCAGAAGTTTGAATATGATCAAATTATTAAGTGCATGTAAACACACCTACTCAGTTTGTCCCACAAACACAGCAGAAGGTTTGCTCTGGAGCTAAAATGCTAACAAAGCTAACTCCCCGTACCTATAAACATGAACTAAAGTATATTAGCATAGCTAGCCATAGCAGCGGCCACCTTGAACCTGAATGCTGTCAGTACTTTAGCGCATGCTAACAGTACGTCAGTCTGATGTTACCCAAAATGAGTAGTGTTGATTTAGACACACGGTTAGCATCATGCTAATCACATATACGCTTCTGCCTCTTGTTAGCTACATTAGCCTCGTAGCTTCAGAGCTAAAATGAAAAAGGAGTGAACTGCTTTATGTGATTCTGTTCCTCTTCTTCGTCAGGGTACCTGACCGGTTCTGAGGATTACTTCAGTCACCAGAGGTGCTGCTTCATCACTCCCCTGAACGTAACCCGCTGTGCTCTGGACCTGAGGGACGGAGAGGAGGTGGCTAAGAATTACACCGGAGCTTTCTCCACCGAGCTCTTTACTGAGAGAGCCACCAGCATCATCCAGCAGCACAAAGCAGACCAGGTACGCATGCACAGGTATCACAGGGAGTCAGTCTACAACAGCTTTCTGTGAGGGAGCTTTTAGAGGTGGTTCCATCCACCCCCACTGTGAACAGTTTTTGAAAAATTGGTTCCCCTTTTAGTTCACTATGCTGTCACTTCTCCAGTACATCAGTGAGTTTCTTGCAGTTCCTCTTTGGTCAGACTGCTTCACAAGCTCTCAGCGTTGTGTTACAGACCAAATACATCCAAAAAGAGAACAACAGAGAACTTCAGCTCCTATGCTGATATATGCTGCATGTTCCTGTGCTGTTCTAAAGGAGAACCCAACACCCCAGGCTGTTTCCTGAGGTGTTGATGGTAGACCAGCATCTCAGACACCATACATACCATGTTATGTAACTTTTTTATAAGGAAGCTTTGAAAGGTGGATTTCTGGTTCCATTCATCACCATTGTGAACAGGTCTGACTGTATCACTCTGAATTTACATCTTAAATGCTTCAGAATTTAGAAATATTGTTGGATTTCTCCTGTAAGTATGTGCATTTGACACTGCATTCGTCACTGTTATCCATAAACATGGACTAAATCCAAGTTCCAGAGCGGAATCAGGCTGCTGAAGCTTCTACCTGATTAACAACCTGCTGTCCTTTGAGCTTTGATTTGAGGTCAAGGTGAATGTTTTGCTGAAGTATTGTTATGAGAGTAACTGATAAACCAGAGTACCTGGCTGTAAAGCTGTTTATCTAAAGTTCCTCTATCTCAGTAAAGCCCAGCGAGAGCCGAGGAGCCGAATCTGCTCGTTAGGATCACCAGTAGAAATGGAGAAATGACTGTCCGGCGTTGGGAAACAGTGTCAGTGGTGTTTGTGGTCAGGTTTAACTGAATGGAGTAACCAGACGTTGATCTCCTGCTAGAGCTGAGCGTATAACTGTAAAGTTTCCCTAGTAGTAGGGAAAAACTTCCCTAGAAGTAAAGCAACCCCAGGTCTAGCGCCCCTGCTGGCTGGCTGCAGTATGATGTGTAGCTCCGCCCATATCCATGTGTTTCAATGACAAAGTAAGCAATTTCCCATCTCACGTTCTCATCTTAACTTCTGAACTTCCTATGCTGATAGATACTGGATGTTCCTGTGCAGTTCTACACGAGAACCCAGCACTCCAGGAGTTTCCTGAGCTCATGAGAAGCTGTTCAGTAGATTGTAGAACAACACCTCAGACATCAGGCAGCGTATTGTATTGTATTCACAGCCATATTATGTAATAACTTTCTAAGGGGGAGCTTTTAAAGGTGGACGTCTGGTTCCATTCTCCACCACTGTGAACAGTGCTGTGTTGTGTTGCAGACCAAAAAGCTCCAAAAAGAGAAGACCAGAGAAGAACTTTAGTTTCTGATTGATGCTGGATGTTCTTATGCAGTTTTACAGTAGAACTATTTCATGTACTAACTTTCTGTGAGGGAGCTTTTAAAGGTGGACGTCTGGTTCCATTCTCCACCACTGTGAACAGTGCTGTGTTGTGTTGCAGACCAAAAAGCTCCAAAAAGAGAAGACCAGAGAAGAACTTTAGTTTCTGATTGATGCTGGATGTTCTTATGCAGTTTTACAGTAGAACTATTTCATGTACTAACTTTCTGTGAGGGAGCTTTTAAAGGTGGACGTCTGGTTCCATTCTCCACCGCTGTGAACAGTGCTGTGTTGTGTTACAGACCAAAAAGCTCTAAAAGGAGAAGAACAGAGAAGAACTTCCTGGGCTGATAGATGCTGGATGTTCTTATGCAGTTCTACAGAATAACTATTTCATGTACTAACTTTTTGTGAGGGATCTTTTAGAGGTGGACGTCTGGTTCCATTCCCCACCACTGTGAACAGTTCTGACTTTCTCCAGAACAGAGCATTGCACACCAGAACCACTCTGCACAACTCCATTTGCATCTCAGCTGTTTGCTTATGCGAAGAAGTTTGAAAAATTGGTGGACTTCCCCTTTTAGTATGTGGTATCTGAAACTTTGATTTGGGCTTCAAAGCGGTCAGTGCACCTTTGCTATATGGAGTGCTGGACCTCCATTATAACACCTCTGAACATCTCCGAACTCCTACCTTACCTGTAACTGCTGCTGTGTTTAAGGTGGAACAGAAACCAGTAATCACTAGCTGAATGCATCTTCTGCACCATTTAAGGTGGAACAGAAGCCAGCCATGGCTCATATGAAGTTGGAGTGAAAGTCCTGGTTGATGACCTCTAGTCTAAGGAGTCTAGTCTTTGATGATCATGGGTTGCTTTCTCTCTCTTCTGCAGCCGCTCTTCCTCTACATTGCCCTGCAGGCGGTCCATGCTCCTCTGGAGGTTCCTGAGCACTACCTCACCCCGTACGCCTTCATCAAGGACAAGAACCGCAGGGTGTACGCGGGCATGGTGTCGGCGATGGACGAGGCTGTAGGGAACGTCACCAGAGCCCTGCAGGACACCGGGCTGTGGAATAATACCGTGCTGATCTTCTCCACAGGTACTAAGCAGGAGATACAGGCCTACACCAGTAGTTCACCTTAAAGATCTCACAGAATAAACTGTAAAAGGTGAAGAAGAATGTTTAGATCTGATGGGTGGAGATAACAGCTTCTTATCTCTAGTGAGGAGATCTTAAACTACCCAATCAAACTCAACAATCAAGTCCAACAACCAATCATATGAGCACAGCTGAAGCGTCAACACGTAATCAGAATAAAGTTAAAACTGTAGGTTAGTTATCCAGACAGCTCCAGTTACCCACATAGAAAAGATCTAAACTAAAGTCTGATAAACTGGAGGCTGTGTATACCGTAAGTGCGCCCCCTGCTGTTTATCAGAAGGTCTTATTGCAGCCAGACAAGTAGGCATTGCCATATAACAGCAGCATGAGCAGCATCTGGGTACTAAACTGACCCGTCTGCAGTCCAGACCACTGGTCACCCACTGAAAACATTTGGGTCCACTCTGAACTGTGGAACAGATGAAATCCAATATCAAACAAGAATGGATACATTTAACGTTGAGAACTACAACAATCGTCTCTCAGCTGAGAGTGTGCTTCTATTAAAACAGCTGAACACAGAGATGAACTTCAACCCTCACCAGCTTTACTGAACCATGGTATCAAATTCACGTTCCTTTTATATTCAAGGATTCAAGGATTCAAGGAGACTTTATTGTCATTCGCATCACATGTGGTACATGGGGTGGAACGAAATTGTGGTACCCAAGGACCCAGTTTTACCCAGACAGTACTTAAATAAATAAAATAAACATAAATATATAAAATATATGAAAATAAAATAAACAGGAATGGAGAAGGTAGCAGCAGAGTGTATTAAAGTGACTGGTGTCGTAGAAGTGTCAGTGCAGGTAAAAGTGTCAGTGCAGTGGTTCCACTAAGTGGCGTTTAAAAGTCTTACAGCTTCCGGAATGAAGCTGTTCCTCAGTCTGTTCGTTCTACACTTAACGCTCCGCAGCCTCCTGCCTGAGGGGAGCGGGACAAACAGTGAGTGTGCTGGATGAGTGGGGTCCTTCATGATGCAGGTGGCCTTCTTCCTGCATCTGGAGGTGTATATGTCCGTGGTGGTGGGGAGGCTGACTCCGACAGACCTCTGTGCAGCCTTCACCACCCTCTGCAGAGCTTTCCTGTCTGCAGCAGAGCAGCTTCCGTGCCACACGTTGATGCTGGAGCATAGAACGCTCTCCACCACACATCTGTAGAAGGAGGTGAGGACCGAGCTCCCGAGCCCAGCTCGCCTCAACCGCCTGAGGAAGTAGAGCCGCTGATGTGCCTTCCTGACCAGGCTGGAAGTGTTGTTGCTCCAGGTGAGGTTGTTGCTCAGGTGAACACCCAAGTACCTGTAGCTGGAGACCACTTCCACCGCAGACCCTCCGACATGCAGGGGGAGGTGGGCATGTCTGCCCCTTCTGAAGTCCACAATCATCTCCTTCGTCTTCTTTATGTTGATGCAGAGGTTGTTCTTTCTGCACCAACCCTCCAGGTGTTCTACCTCCCGTCTGTAGCCAGACTCATCACTGTTTGTGATGCATCCGACCACTGCCGTGTCGTCCGCAAACTTCACAATATGACAGCCTGGGTGGATGGGTGAGCAGTCATATGTGAGCAGCGTGAACAAAAGGGGGCTCAACACACAGCCCTGAGGGGAGCCAGTGCTGAGGATTGTGGTGGAGGAGGAGAGGTTGTGGATCCTCACAGACTGCGGCCTGTTGGTCAGGAAGTCCAGGACCCAGTTGCAAAGAGAAGAGCGCAGACCAAGTGAGGAGAGCTTATCTGTCAGTGTCTGGGGTATCATGGTGTTGAAGGCGGAAGTGAAGTCCACAAAGAGCATACGGACATAAGAGTCCTTCTGCTCCAGGTGGGTGAGGGCAGTGTGGACCACAGAGGAAATGGCATCGTCTGTGGATCGGTTCCTCCTGTAGGCGTACTGGTGTGGGTCCACAGTGACGTCGATGGTGGCTTTGATGTGGGTCATAACCAGTCTTTCAAAGCATTTAGTGACTATCGGCGTGAGAGCTATCGGCCGGTAGTCATTCAGACCTGTCACTGTGGAGCTCTTGGGGACCGGGATGATGGTGGCGGTCTTCAGGCAGGTGGGAACAGCTGCCTGGGTGAGGGAGACATTGAAAATGTCTGCCAGGACCTCGGAGATCTGATCAGCGCACTCCCGTAGTACTCGTCCGGCTATATTATCCGGACCAGCACTTTTCCGGGGGTTGATCCTCCTGAGGGTCCTCCTTACCTCTGCTGGTGTCACACAGAGGGGTACTTCTCCAGGTGGAGGGGTGAGTCTTATGCTGGGCGGGGTGTCAGGGTCCTCAAAGCGGGCATAGAATTTGTTGAGAGCCTCGGGCTTTGGAACATTGTGCATCTCTGGTTTTATAGTCTGTGATGCACTTAATTCCCCTCCACATGCTCCTAGGATCCTGGGAGGAGAAGTGTCCCTGGATTTTCAGAGCATATGCAGCTTTGGCCCTCTTAACACCTGCGGTCAGCTCTCTTCTAGCCCTCCTGAGTTCCTGTGCGTCGCCAGACCTGAAGGCAGCATCCCTGGCTTTCAGTAGAGAACGCACCTCTCCATTCAGCCAGGGTTTCTGGTTCGGGTAGCAGGTCACTGTCTTTGTGGTGGTGACATCCTCCACACACTTGCTGATGTACCCGAGGACAGCAGATGTGTAATCCTCCAGATCCAGCTCCCCCTCACTCTCAGCAGCCTCCCTAAAGACATGCCAGTCTGTGCAGCCGAAACAGTCCTGCAGCACAGCGTCTGCGTCACCGGGCCACACAGTGATGGTCTTCTGTGTGGGTCTGGAGCGTCGCAGCGGGGGGTGGTATGCAGGGACCAGCATAATGGAGATGTGGTCGGAGAGCCCGAGGTGGGGGTGGGGGACGGCTCTGTACGCGTCTCTGATGTTGGTGTAAACACGGTCGAGTGTGTTGTCTCCCCGTGTTGGAATGTCTATGTGTTGGTAAAACCTCGGCAAAATGTTCGTCAGGTTCACGTGGTTAAAATCCCCCGCCACCACGTAAAACGCCTCCGGATGCTTGTTCTGAAGCGAGCTGATGTTGTCATGTAGCTCCTTCAGTGCGTTGTTAGCATTAGCATCCGGTGCTATGTAAACGGCAATGACGAACACAGCTGTAAACTCCCGAGGCAGATAGTGTGGCCGACACTTCACGGTCAGCTGTTCTGTTGCCTCGGAGCATAGGGCGTTTACCATCACACAGTTTGTGCACCAACCTTTGTTTATGTAGACGCATAAGCCGCCCCCTCGTGCTTTTCCGGACAGCTGGTTGCGGTCCGCGCGGAAGAGCTGCCGGCCGGCGAGCTGGAAGGCTGAGTCCGGCAGCGTCCAGATATTTTTGGAAACAAGGCTGTGTATAAGTCTTATAGGGCTCGCTGAAAAACTCAGTCTACATATCAGTCACAGAACTTAGGTATGCAGATAGAAGTTCTTCTGCTCTTCAAGAGAAGGTAAAGGAGGAACGGCTCCATGTTTTCCTCTTACAGACGTTCCAGCTCATATTTTTAGCTCCGTTTATGGAGAGTTCAAATTCCGCCCATGAAAAATCACGAGGCTGTGAGTTATAAAACGCCGCGCTGAGTCAGGCGGCTGGTCATGTCTGGAGTGACAGGAGAGCTTTTACATTGAATCAATTCTGAGGTAGTTCAGTTATTATACAGAGCAGTTCACCAGCTTTCCACCAGGTGTCACTGTGCTGCAGATTAATAATGCTGGTACGTCCTTTATGTCTGCGTTCACAGATAACGGGGGGCAGACGCTGGCTGGAGGCAACAACTGGCCTCTCCGGGGCAGAAAGTGGTCACTGTGGGAGGGCGGAGTCAGAGGAGTAGGCTTCGTGACGGGCCCGTTGCTGGAGAAGCCTGGAACCGTCAGCCGTGAGCTGATCCATATTTCTGATTGGTTGCCTACACTAGTAGGTCTGGCTGGAGGATCGACCAATGGCACGAAGCCGCTGGACGGGTTTAATGTGTGGGACACCATCAGGTGAATCATTTGAACTCATTTGTTGGACCAGTTCATCTGTTCTTCATTCACAACAGAGGTTTTGCACTGGAGCTGCGAGGCTAATGTAGCAAACAAGCAATGGAGCCTGGTCACCTAATGGAGAGTGTGGGAGGGGTATTAGTGTGTAGTAGTTTGGGATGAGTTAGGTGGGTATTAGTGTGCAGTTGGTGTTAGTGTAGGGGGAGGAGTGGATGGGTGTTAGTGTGGGGTGAGTGGGGTTGTGTTAGTGTGGGGTGAGTGGGGTTGTGTTGGTGTGGGGTTGAGGGGGCATTCATAGAGGGTTGGGGATAGTGGTGTGAGGTATAAGTGTTGGGTGGGGGTTATTAGTACCACACTAATAGTGTGTCGGGGGTATTAGAGTGGAGTGGGGTTGGAGGGTATTAGTGTAGAGTGGGTTTGGGAAGATAGTAGTGTTGAGTGGGGTATTAGTGTGGGCTGGGCTTGGGGTGTATTGGTGTGGAGTGGGCTTGGGGGTATTAGTGTGGGGTAGGGTTGGGAGGGGTATTGAGTCAGGGGTATTAGTGTGGGGTCAGAGTTATTAGTGTGGCGTGAGTGGGGCTTTGTTGGGGGGTGTATGAGTGTGGGTGGGGTTGGGGGATGTATTAGTGTGTATTACTGTGGGGTGGGGTTGGGAGGGTGTCAGCGTGAGGAGCATTAGTGTTGAGTGGGGGGTATTAGTATGGGGTTAGAGTTATTAGTATGGGGTGAGTCGGGGTATTAGTGTGGGGGGTATTGGTGAGTAACCTGCTCCTCTCAGTATCTTCAGTTCTTAAACGATCTTAAGGAGCTATTAGAAAAAAGATGATGTCACACAGTGTAAACATGATGCTGCAGGATCAAGTCTACACTGTGTGACATCATTTATCCATATATCTGGAAAAAGTGCAAATTTACAACAAAAGTTCAAACATATAACATATAACACAAACATATAACTCAAACAGAACGTTGTCCTCGTAGCTCCAGCGCCAGAACTAAAGAAGCATTGGTCAATAATCAATATCTATAATCAATAATCATACCTGTGTGTGTCTCAGTAAAGGGAAAGCCTCTCCGAGACAGGAACTGCTGCACAATATCGACCCGCTGTATGACGACATCGCCCCCTGTAAGTAGAAATACACAGTAGAGCCGTAACACAAATACACAACAAACAGGTTCCAGTACACAACAAACAAACAAACAAACAAACAAACAAACAAACAAACTACAGGGTGTGTGAGAAATTATAACAGTGGTTCATGGACTGATTTATAGCAGTGTTGTGTAGAATAAATTATTATTATTATTATTATTATTATTATTATTATTATTATTATTATTATTATTATTATTTACAGTCAGTTTTGATGACAGCTTTCATCAATAAGAGTGATTGTGATATTAGACATCTATCTATCTATCTATCTATCTATCTATCTATCTATCTATCTATCTATCTATCTATCTATCTCCCCCTGACCCTCTCTTCATCTACACCCTCTCTCTCTATCGCTTTTTTATATCTATATCTTCTCTCTCTCATCCTTTATCTCTCTCTCTATCTCTCCCCCCTCTCCCCCTCTATCTATCTATCTATCTATCTATCTATCTATCTATCTATCTATCTATCTATCTATCTATCTAACTATCTATCTATCTATCTATCTATCTCCCCCTGACCCTCTCTTCATCTACACCCTCTCTCTATCGCTTTTTTATATCTATATCCTCTCTCTCTCATCCTTTATCTGTCTCTCTATCTCTCCCCCCTCTCCCCCCATCTATCTATCTATCTATCTATCTATCTATCTATCTATCTATCTATCTATCTATCTATCTATCTATCTATCTATCCCCTCTGACCCTCTCTTCATCTACACCCTCTCTCTCTATCGCTTTTTTATATCTATATCCTCTCTCTCTCATCCTTTATCTCTCTCTCTATCTCTCCCCCTCTCCCCCCATCTATCTATCTATCTATCTATCTATCTATCTATCTATCTATCTATCTATCTATCTATCTATCTATCTCTCCCCTCTGACCCTCTCTTCATCTACACCCTCTCTCTCTATCGCTTTTTTATATCTATATCTTCTCTCTCTCATCCTTTATCTCTTTCTCTATCTCTCCCCCCTCTATCTATCTATCTATCTATCTATCTATCTATCTATCTATCTATCTATCTATCTATCTATCTCTTCCCCACACTCTTTGTTTCTCTCTGAGGTCCTGGGAAGGATGCTGAGTTTGAGCGGATGCAAGAATCTTGGCGCTTGCTGTCGTTGCAAAGAACCTTCTCAGAGCTCCGCCCTGGACTCCGCCCACACTTTAATGTGTCCATGCACGCTGCCATTCGCCATGGCAAATGGAAGCTTCTGACTGGTTACCCAGGTAACAACCATATTGAACCCCTGCTTCAGCGAGACAGGCCCTATAGCCAAATCCTCCTAAAGCCAAATGTAAACCCTACTTAAACCGGATTAGTTTATTACTGGTGAGATTTTAATCAGGTATGAATCCAAAATACCAGCATATATTGTGTTTTGGATGCTGGTTTGCTGGTCAAACTGTGTGTCCAAACTAACATTAGAGATGAGAATGAGCTTCAACTAGGGGAGAGGAGCTGGTTAGCATTAGCATAGCTAACATACCAGCAGCTAATCTCAGCACAGAAGATGTTCAGTTCTGGCTGACTGAAGCTAACTGGCTAAGTTAGTTGGCATGGCCACAACCAAGAAGACAGATCAGCTGTGTTCAAGCAAATGGAGCGTTTTCTCCAGCTGAGGATTCTGGGTGTGACCCGGAGCGGGAGGTGGGAGGGGCCCTAACCAGCGAGCTGATTGGCTCTTTTCTTTGACTTTCTCCACAAAGTGTATGCCATGTTGAATGAGTTATGATCATGAGTATTCCCAGCTGCCGTAGTTCTGAGAGCTGCTTTGTCTCGGCAGGTTGTCCTCTGTGGTTCCCTCCTCCAGGTGAGGGTCCGGAAGTTGTTTCTCCCTCACCCGAACCTCTTAAACAGGTGATGCTGTTCAACGTGGAGCAGGACCCTGAAGAGAGGAAAGAAGTCTCAGCTCAGCACCCGGAGGTGGTCAGCTTTCTGCTGAGGCGCCTGGACCACTACCAGCAGGGCGCGCTGCCCATCACATTCCCTCCTGAGGATCCAGGGTGTGACCCGGAGCGGGTGGGAGGGGCTTGGGGGCCGTGGGCCTGAGAAACAAGGAGATCAGACGGCACTGGAGCGAAGGGAAGTCTAATTAGAGAAGTTTTACCCCAGATGTAATCGGCTGCCAGGGACTGAACACATTGCATCGCACAAGTGTCCAGACATTTGAAGGCACTGACCGTTCGGTGTCAGGATTTAATCATCACTGCATTAAATTAAAGCCATATTAAGAAACAGTAGATCATATGTAGCTGAAATGTATGCAGAGAAAGGCTGCCAGGCTTGTGGATACATGGTGAGGTAGTAACCGAGGCAGAGCGTGATCAGAGAAACTGCTTATTACAGTAAGTTTGTATGAATAGACAATAAAAAGGGCGGGGCTGAAGGGGGAGGTGGGCGGTCAGGGCCCTCCCTGGTTGGTGAAGTTACTTCTAATGTCTGTGCCATGGTATCTACTAGGACTGTGTATTGGAAGAACTTAGCGATACAATACGTATCGTGATACAGCCGTCACGATTCAATATATCGCGGTATATATATATATATATATATATATATATATATATATACTGCAATCAAAGTTGATATATTGGAATTTTTCAAAATCTACTATTAAAACACACCACTATATGAACAGGTTTATCAATGCTTACAACAGCTTTGCATCCTTGTGCTGCTTGTTAATGTTGGAGTGGAGCTGAAAATGGATTAAAACACTGCCATCTAGTGGTCAGAGGTTTTAACACGACACACAATGATTCACTGTCTGCCAGGAATCTGTGTATCGATACTATGTTTTGTGAATCGATACAGTATCACCAAACATAACATCCCGATATTCGATATTTACGATATTTTATTACACCCCTAGTGTCTACGCTGCACTAATCATGTTAGCAGTGCAGGTGAAAGGAAGCAAGTCCGAAAGCCCATGTTTGAGATTTGTGGACGGACTGGGAATTTGCTATATGGATATTTTTCATATATGGAATGATGAGATCACTAATGAGCCGAGATTCATGTTGTGTTGCTGTTTTCAGAGGGTATAATTGAATACGTCCTCCACAGAGACGCTCTTCATTCTGACTGTTCTCTGCACAGTTTAATGTATAGGAGCTGAAAATATTGACACACTGAAAATCTCAATAATCTGTGTTTCAGTTTGTTAAACTGTGGTTGTGTATTAGTGGGTGTGTATTAGTGAGTGTGTATTAGTGGGTGTGTAATTGTGGGTGTGTAGTGGTGTGTCTCTGTAGAAGAGGTGTTGCTTATTTACACTCTGAACATCAGATTTTTACTGGGACTTCTTTTTACTGAACTGTGGCTTTAATGCTGAGGCTGACAGGGCGGGCCCGTCTTCTGTCCTGCTGAACTCAGGGAGTTATGAGTTTTTATTAAACGTTGATTAAACGTTGATTAAAAGTTGTTTTAGGTTTACTACATGTCGTTTGGCTTCAAAATAAAGTTATTTGTCTAAATGCTCTTCTGGGTGTAACTCTGAGAGTGTGTATGTATTTGAGACCCTGAGTGTGTGTGTGAGAGTGTTTGTGTGTGTGTGACTGAGTGTGAGTCTGAATGTGTGCATGTTTGACTCTGTGTGTGTTTGTGACTTTTGAGTGTGTGCATGTATGTGTGTTTGTGACTCAGTGTGTGTGTTTGTGACTCTGAGTGCATGTTTGTGACTGAGTGTGTGTGTGTTTGTGACTCTGAGTGTGTGTTTGTGACTCTGAGTGTGTGTTTGTGACTGAGTCTGTGTTTGTGATTCTGTGTGTGTGTTTGTGACACTAAGTGTGTGTGTGTGTGTGTGTTTGTCATTCTGAGTGTGTGTTTCATTCTGTGTGTGAGTGTGACACTGAGTGTGTTTGTGTGTGTGTGTTTGTGACTGAGTGTGTGTGTTTGTGACTTTTGAGCGTGTGCATGTATGTGTGTTTGTGACTGAGTGTGTGTGTGTTTGTGACTGAGTGTGTGTTTGTGACTGAGTGTGTGTTTGTGACTGAGTGAGTTTGTGAGTGTGGGTGTTAATGACTGAGTGTGTGTGTGTTTGTGACTGGGTGTGTGACTTGGTAACTAAATGTGTGTGTGTGTGTTTGTTTGTGACTATGAATGTGTGTGTGTGTGTGTGTGCATGTATGTGTGTTTGTGACTGAGGGTGTGTGTGTTTGTGACTGAGTGTATGTGTGTGTGTGAGTATGTGTGTGTGAGTTTGTGAGTGTGGGTGTTTGTGACTGAGTGTGTGTGCATGTATGTGTGTTTGTGACTGAGGGTGTGTGTGTTTGTGACTGAGTGTATGTGTGTGTGTGTGTGTGAGTTTTTGAATGTGTGACTTTGTAACTGAATGTGTGTGTGTGTGTGTTTGTGACTATGAATGTGTGTGTGTGCATGTATGTGTGTTTGTGTGTGTTTGTGACTGAGTGTGTGTGTGTTTGTGACTGAGTGTGTGTGTGTTTGTGACTCTGGGTCTGTGACTTTGTAACTGAATGTGTGTGTGTGTGTTTGTGACTATGAATGTGTGTGTGTGTGTGTGTGTGTCTGTGTGTGTGCATGTATGTGTGTTTGTGACTCTGAGTGTGTGTGTCTCTGAGTGTGTGTGTGTGTGTGCATGTATGTGTGTTTGTGACTCTGAGTGTGTGTGTCTCTGAGTGTGTGTGTGTGTGTGTGCATGTATGTGTGTTTGTGACTGAGGGTGTGTGTGTTTGTGACTGAGTGTGTGAGTTTGTGAGTGTGGGTGTTTGTGACTCTGAGTGTGTGTGTGTGTCTCTGAGTATGTGTGAGTGTCCGCTCAGAGCAACCACAACAGCAACCAAACTGGTGGACTCTGGATTTATCCAGCGTTCCAGGCTGTGAAGGGAACGTCACCACTTTTCATTCCTTCTCAAAGAACCAAACTCTCAGAGCTACATGGTTGATGTTCATCTTTAAACGAGGCTGAAGTTCCTATTCGCCACATTCCTAAATACCTTAAATACCTTAAATCCACCTTAAATACTGCAACTTGTACAGACGCCAGAATGTAGCTGCAGCTTTATTTAAGGCGGAACGGAAAATTCCAAGTCTCCACATCTCACTCCAGACAGTTTTTCAAACCTTGTACAACACCACACACAGATTCACACAGATTATTCATGAGCTCTCCAAAAACAGTAAACAGCTTGTTTCATTCTAGGACCAAATCATAGGGACCAAAAGACACATACCTCCTACATAGAATATCAGAACAATTTAAATAAATGTATTCTGTGGTTCTGAACACAAACAGCAGAGGGCGCTCTGACCATTTTGCATTACCACACATACTGTATAAGAGATGAAATCAGAACTTCTACTATTCATAACGAACTCAAAATATCCACCACAAGCAGCAGGACAGAGCTCAGAAAGAATTAGAAGGTAAATAGGGCGTATTTTATTAGTCTCTATAGCCCACTATAGTCCACCACTGTAATCCACTATAGTCCACTACAAATCCCATACAGTCCACTATAGTCCACATTAGTCTTTGATATTTCATTACAGTCCACTATGAGTCCAATATAGTCCAAACAAATTTCATTATAGAACACCAAACTACATTGTAGTCTACTATAGTCCATCATTATCCTATAGTCCACTACAATCCAATATAGTCCACCACAGTCCACTCTTAGTCTAATATAGTCCACTTTAATCCAATAAAATTAATTATAGTACACTATAATACATTATAATCCACTATAGTCCATCATTATTTTCTATTAGTTTACTATAGTCAACTACAATCCAATATAGTCCACCACAGTCCACTCTTAGTCTAATATAGTCCACTTTTATCCAATAAAATTCATTATAGTACACTATAATACATTATAATCCACTATAGTCCATCATTATTTTCTATTAGTTTACTATAGTCAACTACAATCCAATATAGTCCCCCACAGTCCACTCTTAGTCTAATATAGTCCACTTTTATCCAATAAAATTCATTATAGTACACTATAATACATTATAATCCACTATAGTCCATCATTATTTTCTATTAGTTTACTATAGTCAACTACAATCCAATATAGTCCCCCACAGTCCACTCTTAGTCTAATATAGTCCACTTTAATCCAATAAAATTCATTATAGTACACTATAATACATTATAATCCACTATAGTCCATCATTATTTTCTATTAGTTTACTATAGTCAACTACAATCCAATATGGTCCACCACAGTCCACTCTTAGTCTAATATAGTCCACTTTAATCCAATAAAATTCATTATAGTACACTATAATACATTATAATCCACTATAGTCCATCATTATTTTCTATTAGTTTACTATAGTCAACTACAATCCAATATAGTCCACCACAGTCCACTATTAGTCCAATATAGTCCACCACAGTCCACTATTAGTCAAATATAGTCGGCTGCAGTCCACTATTAGGCCAATATAGTTCAAATAAAATTCCAAATAAATACATTATAGTCCACTATAGCCTATTATTATTCTCTTATAGTCCACTACAGTCCCATTCATTAAGTTCATCCGTACAGTCCATCCATTAAGGTTCACTATAGTCCACTATAATCGTATATGGCCCACTATTAGTCCAGTATAGTTTATTATAGCTCACTGTTAGTTCAGTATAGTCCATCATAGTCCACTATATTCCATTATTAGTCCTCTGTAATCCACTACAATCCACTGTTAGCCCTCTGCAGTCCACTACAGTACACTGTCAGCGCTCTGGAGTCCACTATAGTCCACTGTTAGCGCTCTGGAGTCCACTATAGTACACTGTTAGCGCTCTGTAATCCACTTCAATCCACTGTTAGCCCTCTGCAGTCCACTATAGTAGTCTGTAGTCCACTATAGTACACTGTCAGAGCTCTGTAGTCCACTATAGTACACTGTTAGCGCCCTGTAGTCCACTATAGTAGTCTGTAGTCCACTATAGTACACTGTCAGAGCTCTGTAGTCCATTATAGTACACTGTTAGCGCCCTGTAGTCCACTATAGTAGTCTGTAGTCCACTATAGTACACTGTCAGCACTCTGTAGTCCACTATAGTACACTGTCAGCCCTCTGTAGTCCACTATAGTACACTATTCGTTCTCTGTAGTCCACTATAGTACACTATTCGTTCTCTGTAGTCCACTATAGTACACTATTAGTTCTCCCTAGTCCACTATAGTACACTATTAGTTCTCCCTAGTCCACTATAGTACACTGCCAGCGCTCTGTAGTCCACTATAGTACACTATTCGTTCTCCCTAGTCCACTATAGTACACTGCCAGCGCTCTGTAGTCCACTATAGTACACTATTCGTTCTCTGTAGTCCACTATAGTACACTATTCGTTCTCCCTAGCCCACTATAGTACACTGCCAGCGCTCTGTAGTCCACTATAGTACACTATTCGTTCTCTGTAGTCCACTATAGTACACTATTCGTTCTCTGTAGTCTACTATAGTACACTATTCGTTCTCTGTAGTCCACTATAGTACACTATTCGTTCTCTGTAGTCCACTATAGTACACTATTCGTTCTCTGTAGTCTACTATAGTACACTATTCGTTCTCTGTAGTCCACTATAGTACACTATTCGTTCTCTGTAGTCCACTATAGTACACTATTCGTTCTCTGTAGTCTACTATAGTACACCATTTGTTCTCTGTAGTCCACTATAGTACACTATTCGTTCTCTGTAGTCCACTATAGTACACTATTCGTTCTCTGTAGTCCACTATAGTACACTATTAGTTCTCCCTAGTCCACAGGTGAAATAAACAGTGCACTCCTACACATACAGGGTGATGTGTAAAGCATTCTGTCTATTCCAGTGAGTCCGGAATATCTGTTTCTCATTACTGAGTCCGTTTCTCTAACTCCGACAGGAAAAGACCTCTAGAACCCAGATAGAGAGAGAGAGAGAGAGAGAGAGAGAGAGAGAGACAGGAAAGGCACCTAAATGAGGTCCAGATTGTTTGTAAGTGGTTTGGAGATCTGAGCTCAGCATGCCCACTTACCCTGACTCAACAGCCATAATACTAACCAGTCAGTGCTCAGTGGCAGTAACAGTATCCAATCTGCAACCAATTGCAGTAACATTAGCCAATCAGCACTCAGTAGCAGTAACAGTAACAAATCAGAGCTCAGTAGCAGTAACAATAACCAATTAGCATGTGGGAGCAGCATCAATAACCAAAAACTCAGTATCAGTAATGCTAATGAATCCTCTCTCTGTAGTAGTAACGTTAACCAATCAGCACTCAGTAACAGTATTATCAGAGCTCAGTAACAGCATTGTTAACCAATAACAGTAACTTTAGGAGTGACCCCGGGCAAAATAATAAACAAGACCCAGATAACCAGAGAAACAAACAACTATCTAACCTAGTGATGCAAATAAACAAACACAAAAAAGTGTGCTAACCGAACTACTCCCTGACTATACAAACACATACACAACAACCCAAATCCCAAAACAAACAGCAGTCACTCCGTACACCCGGCCCTGTACACAGTTCACAATATTTACACCAGCAAACAAATTCAGAAGAGGGATACACAAAGTCAGCGTCAAAACAAAACCAGAAAAAGGTCCAAATCAATCAATCAGAACAGCTAACAATGAACAACAATCACAAAGCGGAAATCTGTCTCACAATACTTAAATGCAGCGCCATTTTTAAACAAGGACAACAAATCACTGGACGGAGGTAGTTGAAAAACCTGGACTGGAACGCGGGGAAACTGAACGGGAACCCAGCAGACACATAAGGACACATGCAAACATAAAGAACATAAACCCACGGCACAGAACTCAGTAGGAGTAATACTAAATTCACAGAGCTCAGTAGCAGTAATACTAAATTAACAGAACTCAGTAGCAGTAATACTAAATTAACAGAACTCAGTAGCAGTAATACTAAATTAACAGAGATCAGTAGCAGTAATACTAAATTAACAGAACTCAGTAGCAGTAATGCTAAATTAACAGAGCTCAGTAGCAGTAATGCTAAATTAACAGAGCTCAGCAGCAGTAATACTAAATTAACAGAGATCAGTAGCAGTAATACTAAATTAACAGAACTCAGTAGCAGTAATGCTAAATTAACAGAGCTCAGTAGCAGTAATGCTAAATTAACAGAGCTCAGTAGCAGTAATACTAAATTAACAGAGCTCAGTAGCAGTAATGCTAATTTAACAGAGCTCAGTAGCAGTAATACTAAATTAACAGAGCTCAGTAGCAGTAATATTAAATTAACAGAGCTCAGTAGCAGTAATGCTAAATTAACAGAGCTCAGTAGCAGTAATGCTAATTTAACAGAGCTCAGTAGCAGTAATATTAAATTAACAGAGCTCAGTAGCAGTAATGCTAAATTAACAGAGCTCAGTAGCAGTAATGCTAATTTAACAGAGCTCAGTAGCAGTAATGCTAATTTAACAGAGCTCAGTAGCAGTAATATTAAATTAACAGAGCTCAGTAGCAGTAATGCTAAATTAACAGAGCTCAGTAGCAGTAATGCTAATTTAACAGAGCTCAGTAGCAGTAATGCTAAATTAACAGAGCTCAGTAGCAGTAATGCTAAATTAACAGAGCTCAGTAGCAGTAATACTAAATTCACAGAGCTCAGTAGCAGTAATACTAAATTAACAGAGCTCAGTAGCAGTAATACTAAATTAACAGAGCTCAGTAGCAGTAATGCTAAATTAACAGAGCTCAGTAGCAGTAATACTAAATTAACAGAGCTCAGTAGCAGTAATGCTAATTTAACAGAGCTCAGTAGCAGTAATACTAAATTAACAGAGCTCAGTAGCAGTAATATTAAATTAACAGAGCTCAGTAGCAGTAATGCTAAATTAACAGAGCTCAGTAGCAGTAATGCTAATTTAACAGAGCTCAGTAGCAGTAATATTAAATTAACAGAGCTCAGTAGCAGTAATGCTAAATTAACAGAGCTCAGTAGCAGTAATACTAAATTAACAGAGCTCAGTAGCAGTAATATTAAATTAACAGAGCTCAGTAGCAGTAATGCTAAATTAACAGAGCTCAGTAGCAGTAATGCTAATTTAACAGAGCTCAGTAGCAGTAATACTAAATTAACAGAGCTCAGTAGCAGTAATGCTAAATTAACAGAGCTCAGTAGCAGTAATGCTAATTTAACAGAGCTCAGTAGCAGTAATACTAAATTAACAGAGCTCAGTAGCAGTAATGCTAAATTAACAGAGCTCAGTAGCAGTAATGCTAATTTAACAGAGATCAGTAGCAGTAATATTAAATTAACAGAGCTCAGTAGCAGTAATGCTAAATTAACAGAGCTCAGTAGCAGTAATGCTAAATTAACAGAGCTCAGTAGCAGTAATACTAAATTAACAGAGCTCAGCAGCAGTAATGCTAAATTAACAGAGCTCAGTAGCAGTAATGCTAAATTAACAGAACTCAGTAGCAGTAATACTAATTTCACAGAGCTCAGTAGCAGTAATGCTAAATTAACAGAGCTCAGTAGCAGTAATGCTAAATTAACAGAGCTCAGCAGCAGTAATACTAAATTAACAGAGCTCAGTAGCAGTAATATTAAATTAACAGAGCTCAGTAGCAGTAATGCTAAATTAACAGAGCTCAGTAGCAGTAATGCTAAATTAACAGAGCTCAGTAGCAGTAATACTAAATTAACAGAGCTCAGCAGCAGTAATGCTAAATTAACAGAGCTCAGTAGCAGTAATGCTAAATTCACAGAGATCAGTAGCAGTAATGCTAAATTAACAGAACTCAGTAGCAGTAATACTAATTTCACAGAGCTCAGTAGCAGTAATGCTAAATTAACAGAGCTCAGCAGCAGTAATACTAAATTAACAGAGCTCAGTAGCAGTAATACTAAATTAACAGAGCTCAGTAGCAGTAATACTAAATTCACAGAACTCAGTAGCAGTAATACTAAATTCACAGAACTCAGTAGCAGTAATACTAAATTCACAGAGCTCAGTAGCAGTAATACTAAATTCACAGAGCTCAGTAGCAGTAATACTAAATTAACAGAACTCAGTAGCAGTAATACTAAATTCACAGAACTCAGTAGCAGTAATATTAAATTCACAGAGCTCAGTAGCAGTAATACTAAACTCACAGAACTCAGTAGCAGTAATATTAAATTCACAGAACTCAGTAGCAGTGATATTAAATTCACTGAGCTCAGTAGCAGTAATACTAAATTCAAAGAGCTCAGTAGCAGTAATACTAAATACACAGAACTCAGTAGCAGTAATACTAAATACACAGAACTCAGTAGCAGTAATACTAAATTCACAGAGCTCAGTAGCAGTAATACTAAATACACAGAACTCAGTAGCAGTAATACTAAATTAACAGAACTCAGTAGCAGTAATACTAAATTCACAGAGCTCAGTAGCAGTAATACTAAATTAACAGAACTCAGTAGCAGTAATACTAAATTCACAGAGATCAGTAGCAGTAATACTAAATTAACAGAGCTCAGTAGCAGTAATACTAAATTAACAGAACTCAGCAGCAGTAATACTAAATTCACAGAGCTCAGTAGCAGTAATACTAAATTAACAGAACTCAGTAGCAGTAATACTAAATTCACAGAGATCAGTAGCAGTAATACTAAATTAACAGAGCTTAGTAGCAGTAATACTAAATACACAGAACTCAGTAGCAGTAATACTAAATTAACAGAACTCAGTAGCAGTAATGCTAAATTAACAGAGCTCAGTAGCAGTAATACTAAATTCACAGAGCTCAGTAGCAGTAATACTAAATTCACAGAGCTCAGTAGCAGTAATGCTAAATTAACAGAGCTCAGTAGCAGTTCTTTGCCCTGTAGGAGAGGAAGAGGAGTTATTTGCCCCGCAAGAGAGGAAGAGGAGTTTTTTGCCCTGTAGGAGAGGAAGAGGAGTTCTCTGTCCTAAAAGAGAGAAAGAGGAGTTCTTTGCCCCGTAGGAGAGGAAGAGGAGTTTTTTGCCCTGTAGGAGAGGAAGAGGAGTTCTCTGTCCTAAAAGAGAGGAAGAGGAGTTCTTTGCCCCGCAGGAGAGGAAGAGGAGTTTTTTGCCCTGTAGGAGAGGAAGAGGAGTTCTCTGTCCTAAAAGAGAGGAAGAGGAGTTCTTTGCCCCGTAGGAGAGGAAGAGGAGTGTTTTGCCCTGTAGGAGAGGAAGAGGAGTTCTCTGTCCTAAAAGAGAGGAAGAGGAGTTCTTTGCCCCGTAGGAGAGGAAGAGGAGTTATTTGCCCTAAAAGAGAGGAAGAGGAGTTGGTTGCCCTGTATGTGAGGAAGAGGAGCTCTTTGCCCTGTAGGAGAGGAAAAGGAGTTCTTTGACCTAAAACAATGGAAGAGGAGTTGGTTGCCCTAAAAGAGAGGAAGAGGAGTTCTTTGCTCTGTATAAGAGGAAGAGGAGTTATTCGCCATGCAGGAGGGGAAGAGGAGTTCTTTGCCCTAAAAGAGAGGAAGAGGAGTTCTTTGCCCTGTATGAGAGGAAGAGGAGTTGGTAGCCCTAAAAGAGAGGAAGAGGAGTTCTTTGCCCTTTATGAGAGGAAGAGGAGTTCTTTGCCATGTAGGAGAGGAAGAGGAGTTATTTGCCCTATAGGAGAGGAAAAGGAGTTAATTGCCCTAAAAGAGAGGAAGAGGAGTTCTTTGCCATGTAGGAGAGGAAAAGGAGTTATTTGCCCTAAAAGAGAGGAAGAGGAGTTCTTTGCCATGTAGGAGAGGAAAATGAGTTATTTGCCCTAAAAGAGAGGAAGAGGAGTTGGTTGCCCTAAAAGAGAGGAAGAGGAGGTGGTTGCCCTAAAAGAGAGAAAGAGGAGTTCTTTGACCTAAAAGAAAGGAAGAGGAGTTTTTTGCCCTGTAGGAGAGGAAGAGGAGTTCTCTGTCCTAAAAGAGAGGAAGAGGAGTTTTTTGCCCTGTAGGAGAGGAAGAGGAGTTCTCTGTCCTAAAAGAGAGGAAGAGGAGTTTTTTGCCCTGTAGGAGAGGAAGAGGAGTTCTCTGTCCTAAAAGAGAGGACGAGGAGTTGGTTGCCCTGTAGGAGAGAGGAGAGGAAGAGTAGTTATTTGCCCTAAAAGAGAGGAAGAGGAGTTGGTTGCCCTGTAGGAGAGAGGAGAGGAAGAGTAGTTATTTGCCCTAAAAGAGAGGAAGAGGAGTTGGTTGCCCTGTAGGAGAGAGGAGGGGAAGAGTAGTTCTTTGCCCTAAAAGAGAGGAAGAGGAGTTGGTTGTCCTGTAGGAGAGAGGAGAGGAAGAGGAGTTCTTTGTCCTGTAGGAGAGGAAGAGGAGTTCTTTGTCATAAAAGAGAGGAGGTGGAGTTCTTTGCCCTATAGGAGAGGAAGAGGAGTTATTTGCCCTAAAACAGAGGAAGAGGAGTTCTTTGCCCTGTAGGAGAGAGGAGAGGAAGAGGAGTTGGTTGCCCTGTATGAGAGGAAGAGGAGTTCTTTGACCTAAAAGAAAGGAAGAGGAGTTCTTTGACCTAAAAGAGAGGAAGAGTAGTTATTTGCCCTAAAAGAGAGGAAGAGGAGTTCTTTGTCCTGTAGGAGAGAGAAGACGAAGAGGAGTTCTTTGCCCTGTAGGAGAGAGAAGAGGAAGAGGAGTTCTTTGCCCTGTAGGAGAGAGAAGAGGAAGAGGAGTTCTTTGCCCTGTAGGAGAGAGAAGAGGAAGAGGAGTTCTTTGCCCTGTAGGAGAGAGAAGACGAAGAGGAGTTCTTTGCCCTGTAGGAGAGAGAAGAGGAAGAGGAGTTCTTTGCCCTGTAGGAGAGAGAACAGGAAGAGGAGTTCTTTGCCCTGTAGGAGAGGAAGAGGAGTTCTTTGTCATAAAAGAGAGGAGGTGGAGTTCTTTGCTTTGTAGGAGAGGAAGAGTAGTTATTTGCCCTGTAGGAGAGGAAGAGGAGTTGGTTGCCCTGTAGGAGAGGAAGAGGAGTTATTTGCCCTGTAGGAGAGGAAGAGGAGTTATTTGCCCTGTATGAGAGGAAGAGGAGTTGGTTGCCCTGTAGGAGAGGAAGAGGAGTTGGTTGCCCTGTAGGAGAGGAAGAGGAGTTAGTTGCCCTGTAGGAGAGGAAGAGGAGTTGGTTGCCCTGCAGGAGAGGAAGAGGAGTTGGTTGCCCTGCAGGAGAGGAAGAGGAGTTGGTTGCCCTGTAGGAGAGGAAGAGGAGTTGGTTGCCCTGCAGGAGAGGAAGAGGAGTTGGTTGCCCTGTAGAAGAGGAAGAGGAGTTGGTTGCCCTGTATGGGAGGAAGAGGAGTGGGTTGCCCTGTAGGAGAGGAAGAGGAGTTGGTTGCCCTGTAGGAGAGGAAGATGAGTTGGTTGCCCTGTATGGGAGGAAGAGGAGTTGGTTGCCCTGTATGGGAGGAAGAGGAGTTGGTTGCCCTGTAGGAGAGGAAGAGGAGTTGGTTGCCCTGCAGGAGAGGAAGAGGAGTTGGTTGCCCTGTAGGAGAGGAAGAGGAGTTGGTTGCCCTGTAGGAGAGGAAGAGGAGTTGGTTGCCCTGTAGGAGAGGAAGAGGAGTTGGTTGCCCTGCAGGAGAGGAAGAGGAGTTAGTTGCCCTGCAGGAGAGGAAGAGGAGTTGGTTGCCCTGCAGGAGAGGAAGAGGAGTTGGTTGCCCTGTAGGAGAGGAAGAGGAGTTGGTTGCCCTGCAGGAGAGGAAGAGGAGTTGGTTGCCCTGTAGGAGAGGAAGAGGAGTTGGTTGCCCTGTAGGAGAGGAAGAGGAGTTGGTTGCCCTGTAGGAGAGGAAGAGGAGTTGGTTGCCCTGTATGAGAGGAAGAGGAGTTGGTAGCCCTGTATGAGAGGAAGAGGAGTTGGTTGCCCTGTATGAGAGGAAGAGGAGTTATTTGCCCTGTAGGAGAGGAAGAGGAGTTGGTAGCCCTGTAGGAGAGGAAGAGGAGTTGGTAGCCCTGCAGGAGAGGAAGAGGAGTTGGAAGCCCTGTAGGAGAGGAAGAGGAGTTGGTAGCCCTGTAGGAGAGGAAGAGGAGTTGGTAGCCCTGCAGGAGAGGAAGAGGAGTTGGTAGCCCTGTATGAGAGGAAGAGGAGTTGGTTGCCCTGTAGGAGAGGAAGAGGAGTTGGTAGCCCTGCAGGAGAGGAAGAGGAGTTATTTGCCCTGCAGGAGAGGAAGAGGAGTTATTTGCCCTGCAGGAGAGGAAGAGGAGTTGGAAGCCCTGTAGGAGAGGAAGAGGAGTTGGTAGCCCTGTAGGAGAGGAAGAGGAGTTGGTTGCCCTGCAGGAGAGGAAGAGGAGTTGGAAGCCCTGTAGGAGAGGAAGAGGAGTTGGTAGCCCTGTAGGAGAGGAAGAGGAGTTGGTTGCCCTGTAGGAGAGGAAGAGGAGTTATTTGCCCTGCAGGAGAGGAAGAGGAGTTGGTTGCCCTGTAGGAGAGGAAGAGGAGTTGGTAGCCCTGTAGGAGAGGAAGAGGAGTTGGTTGCCCTGTAGGAGAGGAAGAGGAGTTATTTGCCCTGCAGGAGAGGAAGAGGAGTTGGTTGCCCTGCAGGAGAGGAAGAGGAGTTGGTAGCCCTGCAGGAGAGGAAGAGGAGTTGGTAGCCCTGCAGGAGAGGAAGAGGAGTTGGTTGCCCTGCAGGAGAGGAAGAGGAGTTGGTTGCCCTGTAGGAGAGGAAGAGGAGTTATTTGCCCTGCAGGAGAGGAAGAGGAGTTGGTTGCCCTGTAGGAGAGGAAGAGGAGTTGGTAGCCCTGCAGGAGAGGAAGAGGAGTTGGTAGCCCTGCAGGAGAGGAAGAGGAGTTGGTTGCCCTGCAGGAGAGGAAGAGGAGTTGGTAGCCCTGCAGGAGAGGAAGAGGAGTTGGTAGCCCTGCAGGAGAGGAAGAGGAGTTGGTTGCCCTGCAGGAGAGGAAGAGGAGTTGGTAGCCCTGCAGGAGAGGAAGAGGAGTTGGTAGCCCTGCAGGAGAGGAGCAGCTGAATTCTAGTGTATGAGATGATGTGGAGTGTATCAGTTCTGCTGGAGTGCTGTGTGCTGTGGTATCAACACTAAATGTGGATTTTAATGTGTAACGTGTTGTAGGTCACATGCCCATCACACTAAACTTCTGTTTCTGGTCCTCACAGCGAAGCTTCACGGACCACAGCTTGTGTTAAATCATGTTAAATCCTGACCTGCTGACCTGCAGAACTGTGATTGGAAACCCCTCAGGGTACTGGAAGAAAACTGGCCCTCTGACCGCAGGACCTCCCCTCCCGCAGAGACACACAGTGGACCGTTCTTGTTTCCTGCCTGAGCGGCTTCATACTGGTGGGGCGCACCACTGTTAGCTCAGCAGGGGGAGGGGTGCGCCAGAGAACCAAACAAAAGATCAGCTTTGAGCTTTCCATCATTTCACTGTAGGAGCCTCCAGGACCGCTGAGCCGAGTTCAACAGCTGAAAGAAGACACGACACAAAACATCCCAACACTATCACGAGCTTCTCTGGAGGAACGGAAAGTTCCTTACAGTACAAAAACAAACCTCCCTAACACACAAGCAGCCAGACCCCACCCCCTGCCCGTACTCCACTCCTGTACCCCTTACCCCACTACCATACCCTGTACCCCATTCCTGTACTCTGTACCCCGCTACCATACCCTGTTTCCCACTCCTGTACCCTTTTACTCCACTCCCATACCGCACTCTGTACCTCACTCCTGTACCCTTTTACCCCACCCCCAGACCCCACTGCCATACCCTGTACCCCACTCCCGTACATCTGTGCCTGTGCCCCACTCACATACTGTGTAGCCCACTCCTGTACCCCTTTACCCCACACCAGTACCCCATTCATGTACTCTGTACCCCGCTACCATACCTTGTACCCGACTACTGTACCCTTTTACCTCACTCCTGTACCCCACTCCCATACCCCACTCCTGAACTCTGTACCCCACTCCTGTACCCTGTACGCCACTCTCGTGCCCTGTGCCCCACTCCTGTACCCCCTTTACCCCACTCCCATACCCTGTACCCCACCCTCGTACCCTGTACCACACTCCAGTACCCCCTTTACCCCACTCCCATACCCTGTACCCCACTCCCGTACATCTGTGCCCCACTCACATACTGTGTTGCCCATTCTTGTACCCCTTTACCCCACACCAGTACCCCATTCATGTACTCTGTACCCCGCTACCATACCCTGTACCCGACTACTGTACCCTTTTACCTCACTCCCATACCCCACTCCTGTACTCTGTACCCCACTACCATACCCTGTACCCCACTCCTGTACCCCCTTTACCCCACTTCCATACCCTGTACCCCACCCTTGTACCCTGTACTGCACTCCAGTACCCCCTTTACCCCATTCCCATGCCCTGTACCCCACTCCCGTATATCTGTGCCCCACTGACACACTGTGTAGCCCATTCCTGTACCCCTTTACCCCACACCAGTACCCCATTCATGTTCTCTGTACCCCGCTACCATACCCTGTACCCAACTCCTGTACCCTTTTACCCAACTCCCATACCTCACTCCTTTACTCTGTACCCCACTCCTAAACACTGTACCCCCCTTCCATTCCCTGTACCCCACTCACGTACCCTGTACCCCACTCTCGTGCCCTGTGCCCCACTCCTGTACCCTCTGACAGAGTGTCCCCAACAGCACAACACCCCTGGAATAGTGTCCCCTGTAAAGCATCACTAGCAGAGTGTCCCCTGCACAGCATCCCTGGCAGAGTAACCCCAGCAGAGCATCTCTGGGAAAGCATCAATGGCAGAGCATCCCCAACAGCACAGCGTCCCTGACATGGTGTCCCCTGTAGAGCATCACTGGCAGAGCGTCCCCTGCAGATCGTCCCTGGCAGAGTGTCCCCTGCAGATCGTCCCTGGCAGAGTGTCCCCAACAGAGTATCATGAGCAGAGCATCTCTGGCAAAGCATTCCCAACAGTACAGCATCCCTGGCATGGTGTCCCTGTAGAGCATCACTGGTAGAGTGTCCCCTGCAGAGGATCCCTGGCAGAGTGTCTGTGAGAGAGTATCCCAGCAGATTATCCCCTGCAGAATGTCCCTGGGAGCATGTCCCCAACAGGACATCTCTGGCAAAGCATCACGGGCAGCTGTCTAATCTGTATCTGGTGAATAAGAAGCTGCCTCATAGTTGTAATAAAGATTCACAGCAATAATTCTGACTGAACTTTAATGGATGGAGCTGCTGATTAATATACACTACAGTGGAACTTTTCAACAAGGATTCTACTTCTATCTACGTCTTCCATGCTATAGCGCCACCTATTTCTAACTACTGCTCCAGCGTGAAAATGTGAAAGTCACTCTCTACAGCCAGAGTATGTTTTTTTCGTTCTTGGCTACTTTAGAAACATGGTGGCGGCAGCTTTGGTTGGAAGATGAGTTACTCCTATGTAGGAGCTCATTCTTAGCTAAAGACGACACAACCCTTTGTGTTTACATGTAATTATACACTAATGAAAACATTGTTTTGTATATTCAAAACTAAAATCTCATGCACAGATACTTCAAAGCTGTTGTCACAGCTGTTATTAATGATGGCGATAATAACCCTGATGTGTTCGGGGTTTATTACAGCTTCCCGCTGAAGCCGCAGCCCATTGAGCACATTCATTATGTCAAACAGAAAGAATCTCATTGGAACGTTATTGATATTGATTGAAATGTGCGGTTCCGCAGCAGAGAACATGACTTTCGCTGTGCTCGTTAGCTTCAGCGGCGGAACAAGAGCCGCAGTGTTCTGGTCTGGGCTGTGAGGAAACTCATGTCACTGATGTCACTGACAGCATGAAAGACTGTAATTAAGCACCAGAATGTTTAAATGAGGAGCAGATTGCTGGGGGTTTGTCACGCTGGGAACGCTGGGAAGGGTTATCCTGCCGCCACTGTTCTTCTGACTGATGGAAGAAGTTTCTCGGAGCAGAGAGGAAGAAGGAGAGAAGATAAACCCGGCCTACGCGCTGCTGATTTATCGTCCGCATTAAGCCGCCTTTAAAACTCGCGGCCGTCTCCTAGAAGGCCGCGACGCAGACGTGCTGTCATCTCCAGCTCGTCTACAGGCTCTGATCCATCGGAGTGGTTCTGGACTCTCTGAGCGTTCTCGGCTTGAGTTATGAGAGTCGTGAAGCTGTCGGTGACCATAATGACTTAAAGTCCAATGATGGCTTTGAGAAACCTCCAAAAACGGGGTGGACGCAGATGACGAGGAGCTCACAGAGAAGGCTCCAAAATGGTTCTTGACTTTAGTTCAAGGAATATTTACAAATATGTTACAGCATGTTGTAAAGTTATTCAGAGGGTTATTCAGAGGTGAGCCAATCTGCTGCAGCGCCACCCTGAGAGCAGCCTGCCGCTCTAGTAAGAGTATCAAATACAGAAGCGTAGATAGAGGAGTAGATAGATAGATAGATAGATAGATAGATACTCACTGCTGATAAATAGATAGATAGAACTCACTGCTGCTCCCATAATCCCACTCTCAATCCTAAAAACCCACTGCTGCTCTCATAATCCCATTGCCACTCCATAAACTCCTTGCTGCTCCCATAATCCTACTGGCAGTCCCATAAACTCACTACTGCTCCCATAATCCCAATGCTACTCCCATAATCCCCTGCCACTCCCATAAACTCATTGCTGCTCACATAATCCCAATGCTGCTCCCATAATCCCACTGCCACTCCTATAAACTCACTGCTGCTTATAAAAACTCACTGCTGCTTCTATAAACTCACTGCTGCTCACATAATCCCATTGCTGCTATCATAATCCCACTCTTACTCCTATAAACCCACTGCTGCTCTCATAATCCCACTGCCAGTCCCATAAACCCACTGCAGCTCCCATAATCCCACTGCCACTCCTATAAACTCACCTGCTGCTTCCGTAATCCCAATGCTGCTTCCATAAACTCACCTGCTGCTGCCATAATTCCAATGCCGCTCCCATAATCCCACTCTCACTCCCATAAACTCACTGCAGCTCCCATAATCCCACTGCCAGTCCCATAAACTCACCGCAGTTCCCATAATCCCACTGCCACTCCTATAAACTCACCTGCTGCTTCCGTAATCCCAATGCTGCTTCCATAAACTCACCTGCTGCTGCCATAATTCCAATGCCGCTCCCATAATCCCACTCTCACTCCCATAAACTCACTGCAGCTCCCATAATCCCACTGCCAGTCCCATAAACTCACTGCAGCTCCCATAATCCCACTGCCAGTCCCATAACTCCTGCTGCTCCCATAATCCCAATGCTGTCCCCATAGTCCCATTGCCACTCCCATAAACTCACTACTGCTCCCATAATCCCACTGCCAGTCCCATAAACCCACTGCTGCTCCCATAAACTCAATGCCACTCCCATGGATTATCAATCGAGAACATGTCCAGAACATGACCACCACTCAGTTTAGCGCTCCCTAATGCTTAGATTAATAACTGACCCATCACAGTGGTTTACCGGTGGTACATGATGTGTGCTTTTAAAACAGATAACAATCTGTGATGATGTTTCTTTTAGAAAACATATTTTACAGGTATGTACTCTAGAAAACTGTCAAAGTAACTATTCTCAGTAAGACCTGTGAAGGTGTGACCAAACAGACATTCTCTATATACGTTCCGAATACACACCATGCTGTATATAACTCATGGTTCTAAGCAGAATCGGGGGCAGTCATGGGACAGGAGACGACTGAAGTGCCCTTGAGCAAGGCACCCTAACCCCCAGTTGCTTCCCAGGCGCAGTGAATATGGCTGCCCACTGCTCCGGCCAAGTATGCTTACTGCCCCCCTAGTGTGTATTAGACACTAGTGTGAGTGTTTCACTGGGTTGGTGGGTTAAATGGCAGCTCTACTATGTCTCAGATCTCTAGTAGCCAGTAAGTCTTTACAAGTTTTTTAAGGTACTGTGCAGAGGGTCTCGATGGCCACCAGACACCCAACACCCACCCTCTGCACACAGGTGGTGCACAGGAAGCTAACTTCCCTAACTTGTATGAGCTGAGTGAGATGAGCTACTTGTTAGCTGCAGTACATCACAGCTCCAGTAACTGGCTGCGTTTAGGCTACGGTGGGTGGGCTTGGGTGGTTGGGGGGGCTATAGGTGGGTGGGTGGGTGGGGGGGTTAATCGCTGAATCATTGTTTTCACGCTGGAAGCAGAAGAGGTACGTATGCTTTCTCTAGCTGGCCGCTTCCCAGCTCAAATCCAGAACTCAGCACGCTGAAGATGTAGAAAAGCTGAGCGCTCTCCTGCTGTTTTCCTGCAACTCCTTCATTCCTGTCAGGGCCGTAGCTGAAGGAACCCTGCTGTGTACATCTACTGGCCCCCAAAATCAACATCCCGGGTCAGATATCCACTGGGGGTTTGTCACGCTGGGAACGCTGGGAAGGGTTATCCTGCCGCCACTGTTCTTCTGACTGATGGAAGAAGTTTCTCGGAGCAGAGAGGAAGAAGGAGAGAAGATAAACCCGGCCTACGCGCTGCTGATTTATCGTCCGCATTAAGCCGCCTTTAAAACTCGCGGCCGTCTCCTAGAAGGCCGCGACGCAGACGTGCTGTCATCTCCAGCTCGTCTACAGGCTCTGATCCATCGGAGTGGTTCTGGACTCTCTGAGCGTTCTCGGCTTGAGTTATGAGAGTCGTGAAGCTGTCGGTGACCATAATGACTTAAAGTCCAATGATGGCTTTGAGAAACCTCCAAAACGGGTGGACGCAGATGACGAGGAGCTCACAGAGAAGGCTCCAAAATGGTTCTTGACTTTAGTTCAAGGAATATTTACAAATATGTTACAGCATGTTGTAAAGTTATTCAGAGGGTTATTCAGAGGTGAGCCAATCTGCTGCAGCGCCACCCTGAGAGCAAGCCTGCCGCTCTAGTAAGAGTATCAAATACAGAAGCGTAGATAGAGGAGTAGATAGATAGATAGATAGATAGATAGATACTCACTGCTGATAAATAGATAGATAGAACTCACTGCTGCTCCCATAATCCCACTCTCAATCCTAAAAACCCACTGCTGCTCTCATAATCCCATTGCCACTCCCATAAACTCCTTGCTGCTCCCATAATCCTACTGGCAGTCCCATAAACTCACTACTGCTCCCATAATCCCAATGCTACTCCCATAATCCCCTGCCACTCCCATAAACTCATTGCTGCTCACATAATCCCAATGCTGCTCCCATAATCCCACTGCCACTCCTATAAAACTCACTGCTGCTTATAAAAACTCACTGCTGCTTCTATAAACTCACTGCTGCTCACATAATCCCATTGCTGCTATCATAATCCCACTCTTACTCCTATAAACCCACTGCTGCTCTCATAATCCCACTGCCAGTCCCATAAACCCACTGCAGCTCCCATAATCCCACTGCCACTCCTATAAACTCACCTGCTGCTTCCGTAATCCCAATGCTGCTTCCATAAACTCACCTGCTGCTGCCATAATTTCCAATTGCCGCCTCCCCATAATCCCACTCTCACTCCCATAAACTCACTGCAGCTCCCATAATCCCACTGCCAGTCCCATAAACTCACCGCAGTTCCCATAATCCACTGCCACTCCCTATAAACTCACCCTGCTGCTTCCGTAATCCATTGCTGCTTCCATAAACTCACCTGCTGCTGCCATAATTCCAATGCCGCTCCCATAATCCCACTCTCACTCCCATAAACTCACTGCAGCTCCCATAATCCCACTGCCAGTCCCATAAACTCACTGCAGCTCCCATAATCCCACTGCCAGTCCCATAACTCCTGCTGCTCCCATAATCCCAATGCTGTCCCCATAGTCCCATTGCCACTCCCATAAACTCACTACTGCTCCCATAATCCCACTGCCAGTCCCATAAACCCACTGCTGCTCCCATAAACTCAATGCCACTCCCATGGATTATCAATCGAGAACATGTCCAGAACATGACCACCACTCAGTTTAGCGCTCCCTAATGCTTAGATTAATAACTGACCCATCACAGTGGTTTACCGGTGGTACATGATGTGTGCTTTTAAAACAGATAACAATCTGTGATGATGTTTCTTTTAGAAAACATATTTTACAGGTATGTACTCTAGAAAACTGTCAAAGTAACTATTCTCAGTAAGACCTGTGAAGGTGTGACCAAACAGACATTCTCTATATACGTTCCGAATACACACCATGCTGTATATAACTCATGGTTCTAAGCAGAATCGGGGCAGTCATGGGACAGGAGACGACTGAAGTGCCCTTGAGCAAGGCACCTAACCCCCAGTTGCTTCCCAGGCGCAGTGAATATGGCTGCCCACTGCTCCGGCCAAGTATGCTTACTGCCCCCTAGTGTGTATTAGACACTAGTGTGAGTGTTTCACTGGGTTGGTGGGTTAAATGGCAGCTCTACTATGTCTCAGATCTCTAGTAGCCAGTAAGTCTTTACAAGTTTTTAAGGTACTGTGCAGAGGGTCTCGATGGCCACCAGACACCCAACACCCACCCTCTGCACACAGGTGGTGCACAGGAAGCTAACTTCCCTAACTTGTATGAGCTGAGTGAGATGAGCTACTTGTTAGCTGCAGTACATCACAGCTCCAGTAACTGGCTGCGTTTAGGCTACGGTGGGTGGGCTTGGGTGGTTGGGGGGGCTATAGGTGGGTGGGTGGGGGGGGGGTTAATCGCTGAATCATTGTTTTCACGCTGGAAGCAGAAGAGGTACGTATGCTTTCTCTAGCTGGCCGCTTCCCAGCTCAAATCCAGAACTCAGCACGCTGAAGATGTAGAAAAGCTGAGCGCTCTCCTGCTGTTTTCCTGCAACTCCTTCATTCCTGTCAGGGCCGTAGCTGAAGGAACCCTGCTGTGTACATCTACTGGCCCCCAAAATCAACATCCCGGGTCAGATATCCACTATCTTACTCTCCCTCTCAGTCAGCAGGGTGGTACGAAAGCGTCCTCGCTTGTTTGCTCGCCGACTTATTGAGCATGTCAGCAATGTGTCTTGTCTGCTGGCTGTCTCTTGCTTATCGTCCCCTGCCTCATGATAAATCCTCTTCACAGATAGCAGGGTGGTCCACCGGCCCGAGTTTTTCTCCGAGGTCAGGAGTCAAAGCTGGGTGCGAAATTCCAGCCATAGTCCACGGAATACTGGGAATAGGGGCAGCTCTCTGGTTACCAGTTCAAAGAATACTCCACTACTGTACTGTGTTTGGAGACTTTCTACCCACTTTGACTGTTACGTCCAGTACATTTCAGCACATTCTTTCATTAAGACATGTAACCCAAACCAGTGAGTCAGCTCCACCTGTAAAACCTTGATTTCCACAGCTGTAATCACGGTCCTCTGAAGTCCATGTGTGCTGCAAACGTATTATAATTAGGAGGTTGGCTAGCATGGGCATCACTAGAGATTTATGGACGGGGTGCTTTTTATAGTCTGTATGAGCCTCTGTTAGCTTGTGGTTCTGCTTTAGCCTCTTGTCTGCCCTCTACAGGCCTGTGTGCAGTCACACGTGTAGGCTCAGACTTACAGTAAGGTTTTAAATGAGACCCGTCAGTCAAGTCTTTTATTTTAACTGGAAAAATCCTGTCGAGCCTTCAGCTCATATATAACAAACAATCACAGCCTACAGACCGGCATGATGAACACGACACTATCCAAATTCACAGAGGTACAGGATGGGCGGAACCTTAGTGGCTAAGACTGCTGTTCATTCAGCTAAACCTAGCTGGAACTATGATTCCCATTGGAATCGGCCTAAAACACATGGGAATGCGAGCAAGATGAGTGTAGGAAAGTGGAGTAAAGCACAGCATAGTGCGATTAAGGGCAGTAAGAGACAGTAAAGTGGAGTAAAGAGCAATAAAGCACAATAAAGTAAAACACAGTAAAGCGCAGTAATAAAGTTCGGCAAAGGACTGTAAAAGACAGTAAAGCGTAATAAAGTTCAGTAATGTACAATAAAGCAGAGTAAAGTGCAGTAAAGGACAGTAGGGCATAGTACAGTGCAGTAAATAAAACAAAACACAGTAAAGTGCAGTAATACAGTGCAGTAAAGGACAGTAAAGTGCAGTAAAACACAGTAAAGCATAGTAAAGTTATGTAAAGGACAATAAATGGCATTAAATAACAGTAAAGCAAAATTGGGTGCAGTAAAGGACAGTAAAGGACAGTAAAGCATAGTAAAATGTAGAAATGTGCAGTAAAGGACAGTAAAGGACAGTAAAGCATAGTAAAATGTAGAAATGTGCAGTAAAGGACAGTAAAGGACAGTAAAGGACAGTAAAGCATAGTAAAATGTAGAAATGTGCAGTAAAGGACAGTAATGAGCAGTAAAGTGTAGTAAATGACAGTAAAGTGCGATAACAGACACTAAAGCATAGTAACGCACAGTAAAGCACAGTAAAGTGCAGTGAAGTGCTGTGAAGGACCGTAAAGCATAGTACTGTGCAGGAAATAAAATAAAACACAGTAAAACACTCTAATAAAGTTCAGCAAAGGACAGTAATGTATAATAAAGTGCAATAAAGCACAGTAAAGCACAATAATAGATACTAAAGCATAGTAACGCACAGTAAAGCATAGTAATAGATACTAAAGCATAGTAACGCACAGTAAAGCACAGTAAAGGACAGTAAAGCATAGTAAAGTGTAGTAATTTGCAGTAAAGGACAGTAAGGGGTAGTAATGTGCAGTAAAGGACAGTAAGGGGTAGTAAAGTGCAGTAAAGGACAGTTAAGGTGTAGTAATGTGCAGTAAAGGACAGTTAAGCATGATACAGACAGTAGTGGTGTAATAACAGTACAGGTTATTTTATTGATACAGAAATAGATATACGCTCTGTAGTGCTTGGTAGTGCTCTGTAGTGCTCTGTAGAAGCCCTATAGTGCTCTGTAGTGCTTGGTAGTGCTCTGTAGTGCTCTGTAGAAGCCCTATAGTGCTCTGTAGTGCTCTGTAGACACTCTGTAGTGCTCTGTAGTGCTCGGTAGACGCTCTGTAGTGCTCGGTAGACGCTCTGTAGTGCTCTGTAGAAGCCCTATAGTGCTCTCTAGACGCTCTGTAGTGCTCTGTTGACACTGTAGTGCTCTGTAGACGCTCTGTAGTGCTCTGTAGTGCTCTGTAGACACCCTGTAGTGCTCTGTAGACACCCTGTAGTGCTCTGTAGACGCTCTGTAGTGCTCTGTAGACGCTCTGTAGTGCTCTGTAGTGCTCTGTAGGGCTCTGTAGACGCTCTGTAGTGCTCTGTAGTGCTCTGTAGAAGCCCTATAGTGCTCTGTAGACGCTCTGTAGTGCTCTGTAGTGCTCTGTAGATGCTCTGTAGACACTCTGTAGTGCTCTGTAGTGCTCTGTAGATGCTTTGTAGTGCTCGGCAGACGCTCTAGTGCTCGGTAGAAGCTCTGCAGTGCTGTTAAAGCTGAGCTGGGCTTTTGTTGTAAGTCTCTGTTGAGCTGAGCGGTGTGTGCTTGTAGGTTCAGTCTGCCCGCTGACGTAAACAGGCTGTGCCACACATGGTTCTGATTTGGGAGCAGCTTTATCCTGCTGTTTAAAGTATTTGCTCTTAATTGATTTACCATAAACTCTCCTGTTCTGCTCGCTGTACTGCGGCTGACGTGGACTCTTCACCAGAACGGCCTCCTTCTCGGATGTGCGCTGAGGAAAAACACCAGATATTCCTGCTCCAAAATCAGGTTACCGAATAAGGCCGAGGCACTGGAGCAGTGGAAGTGTGCGAATGTTGAAAACAGCAGAGTGACGTATTTAACAAATCTATTTAATCAGATGTAAATCAGTGCCTTTAGCTCCTGCTGTAAACAGTTCAGACAACGGGGTGGCTGTCTAAACCCAAGAGGGTCATATGACCACTTTAAACACTTCTTATATACGGTTCCTCATCAGTGGAGCAAGCTACATACCTCTGTCCGTCTTGCAGAACCTCTTCTAAATCTTCACCAAGCTTCTCAAGACCATTGAGAATGAACTCAAACACACTTTATTTACTTCTGTAGTAGTTTTGATGAATCAGTGAGGTTTGAATTAGAAACACTACACTGACACCCTAACAACAGCCTCAGTTCTTCATGCCATGGATTCCACACCATGTTGGAAACATTCCTATAAGGTTCTGGTCCATGTTGAGATGACTGTATTATGTAGTTCCTGCAGATGTTTCAGGTAAATCTCTTATTATACAACACCCCAAAGGAGTTCTGATTCAGATCCTGTGGGTTTGAAGGACACTCATTTAATCAACATGTTCATGACACCAGCTTGAGGTAACCTTTGCTTTGTGACATCACCATGCTAAAAGTAGCCATTGAAGTAGCCAGTAGCCAGTGACCATGAAGGGATGAACATGGTCAGCAACCATACCTAAATAGGCTGGAAGCGCTGACTGACTGGTATTAATGGTTTAAAGTGTGGAAAGAAAAAGAAATCCCCACACCATTACACCACCTCCACCAGCCTCAGCAGGTTGGGTCAATGCATTCATGATGCTGGTGCCAAATTCTGCCTTAGAATTTATCACATTTTTTCAGCCTCAACCGTCCAGTTCTGGTGAGTCTATGTCCACTGCAGCCCCAGCCTTCTGCACATGGCTGACAAAAGTAGAACCCAGAGTGTTGTCTACTGTTCTGAGTTGCTTTTATGGCCCACAATCATACTGAGTGGTTGTCTGAGTTTGTGTAGCCTTTCAGCTGGAGCCAGTCTGGCCGTTCTCCACTGACCTCTCTTATCAACAAAGTCTGCAGAACTGCTGATGTTTTTGTTTACTGCTCCCTTCTGAGTGACTCCAGAGATGCTGTGTGTGAAGATCCCAGAAGATCAGCAATTATAGAAACTCTCAGCCCAACAATCAGTCAGAATCACTGAGATCACATTTATTCTCTCTATTCTGAAGGTGGATGTGAAGTTTACCTGCGAGTGGTGCGGCCTAAGCTTTTGTCCTTAATGGGATTTACATTACTTTTACTTTTATACTTTAAGTAGTACTGAAAGCAGTACTTTTACACTTTAAAACACTTGGGTTGGTACCTCAACTTCTACAGAAGTATTTTTAAACCCTAGTATCTATATTCTATAGTAAGTAATGAATGTGAATACTTTTGACACCTTGGTGCAAATGTTAAATATAATGGAACTGCAGAGGTTTACATCAGTTCTGGGTCATTAGGCCCGTAATATTGTTTTTAAGATGATAAAATCTCACTGTGTGATACAACATGTAAGGAAACCAGCTCAAGCACGAGGCTTATGTTTGGGAAAGCTGTTTAGACTAATATCAGTCTTCCAACTGCCATTCCATTGGAAATAACATCCAACAACACTATGTACATGGTTTTCTTTAAGCTAGGTTAGTAACTAACATTCACTCCTTCCAACCGCAGTCAAGTTTAGCCCTGCAACCATTTGACATCATCTACCCAGCAGGCTTTGCACGTCATATGTTAAATATTTAGAATAAAAGTGTTAATTTATAAATAAATCTGATACTTTTCTGTGATTTCTTACAACATGTCTTAATCATTTAGAGTCATTACACCATATTAAGGCTTACAAGTGTTACAGGCGGGTTCCCTTTAAGGCCTACAACAGCTCAGTTGTAAATAAAAGTAATAAGTTAGTAAAGGAATTTGCATTTACAGAATTTCTACTGGTACCTCCATTTCTAGACTTCTTTACAATCTGTAATATATTTGTATGGTATATGTATGAATGTGTGTTACATGGTATGTGGGAAATGTGAGAATTTTAAAGTGTCTCTGTGAGAAAAGCTTTCACTGAATAGCAGAACGTTTAAGTGGACAGTTGTTCAGTGTAAACAAACTCTGTTTACTTTCTCTTTCTGGACAGTAAAGTATGAGTTAAAGAGCGGTCTGCTCTAAAGGAAGTCATAAAACAGGCCATGTGTATATCTGCTGTATGTTTAGTAATGAAACTGACCTCTGATTGACCGAGGCAGCGGGGTGGTATGGGAAATGCTGTTAGATTGGTAGTTTCTTTAGGTCTGAGCAGTATGAATATAAGGAATCCTATAATCTGCTTTCAGTCCTTTAGAAAACATCACAGATCTTCTGTTCTCCTGTTGGTCTGCTAGTCTGGGCTTGCGATACGTCCATCAAAATAAAGTTTGGATTTTAGGTATTTATAGAATTTACTGTAGAAATATACATCTGATCAAAGTCTATTATATTTGCTGCAGCTCCTAGAACATTCACCAAGAGTTATCTCTGCTGAAAGGTTTGACATTTGCTGGTAGCTGGTTATAAGTGCTCTGAACTGGTCTTTGATGGTGTGGGATGGTCTTAAAGAGCTGGACTCATCACGCATTAAGTGGTCATGGTGGTCTCAGGCACAGGCAGAGTACAACTCTGGCCTGGAGGTACTGGCTGAGCTGCACCACTGATGCTGATGCTAGCTTAAGCCTTATTTGCTGCAGTTGCTGAGGTGGGTTGTTACTGTGGGGTGCACCAACACCACCCCACCCAACCTCCTGCGCTAATAGTTGGACTAGATGCTGGTCAATCAGCTGGTTAAACTGGTAGACTACTTTAGCTGGGTCACAACATGGGATATGTTTTTATTTGAATGGTGTTGTTGGTTTGTCAGCATGACCCCATGCTGCTTGACCATCTCGGTGGACGTCTGGTTCCATTCGTCACCACTGTGAACAATTCTGACTTCCTCTATATTGGAGCATTACACACAGAATCACTCTGAGCGACCCTGATTACATCTTCACTGTTTATTTATGCAGAAAATTTTGAAATTAAGGTGGAGTTCCCCTTCTACTGCACTATATGTTATAAGGTTTACTACATCCCATTCACTCTTAACCTAAACTTTGGGCCTGAACAGCAGGGGGCGCCCTTACCACTTTCCTTCCCTACAAGTCACAATGGGGTGAGCTGCTAGTTTAGCTGCTCGGCTTTGTGCAGCTCAGGTTTAGAGATTGAGCGTGTACTAAGAGGACATGACTGGTTTATGGAACATCAGTGGTGAACCGCGGATGTGTTTGGTAGCAAGATCACAGTACATGCCCACCCACGTAACTGCTGAGGGTGAGCTGAAGGTGGCCTCTGTGAACAGCAGTCTCCTGTTTACCACAGAAAACTTCTAAAGGCCTACCAAGGGCGGAAAACCTCCACCCACCGCAGGATATGACCTCTGACCCAGAGAGTGACTGACTGGTTAGGAGGGTTTTGGATCAGGAGAAGACTCTTAACACTTTAGTACATATGGTTTCTTATGAAACTGGTGATCAACCACACTTCTGTCCATGTTTACAGACAACAGCGTGTCACAAAGTGACTATGGCCAGATGGCGGCATATGCTGGCCTGCTGCTCACTGGACACCACTGCTGGTCCATCCTTGTCCTACATACGAGAGCCTCAATCACACCTTAAAAACACAAAGACTTTTATTTTAAAAAACAGTGTATAGTTTACATGTTCTCTCCAAGTCTATGAGTGTTTCCTCCTCTGGAGGGCTCCGGTTTTCTCCCACGGCCCACAGACATCCCCCCCACCCCGTGGTTTGAGCGTATATGTGAATGTCGATGTGTCTACCCTGTGTTGGACAAGCGGTCTGTCCATTCTGTTTCCTAACTTCTGCCCATTGAGTGCTGGGATAGGCTCCAGCACCCCCCACAGCCCAGTAGGGTAAGCAGTAATGCCAGTACTGTAATTGCTATGACAGTAGTAATCAGAGTACTGTATTTTGCTATGACAGTAGTAATCACAGTACTGTATTTGCTATGACAGTAGTAATCACAGTACTGTAATTCTCATCACAATCAGAGATGGACTGAGGAAGTTAGCTAGTGTAAATACAGTAAAGTAGTAATCACAGTACTGTATTTGCTATGACAGTAGTAATCACAGTACTGTGTTTTCTATGACAGTAGTAATCACAGTACTGTGTTTTCTATGACAGTAGTAATCACAGTACTGTATTTTGCTATGACAGTAGTAATCACAGTACTGTATTTTGCTATTACAGTAGTAATCACAGTACTGTATTTTGCTATGACAGTAGTAATCACAGTACTGTATTTGCTATGACAGTAGTAATCACAGTACTGTGTTTTCTATGACAGTAGTAATCACAGTACTGTATTTTGCTATGACAGTAGTAATCACAGTACTGTATTTGCTATGACAGTAGTAATCACAGTACTGTAATTCTCATCACAATCAGAGATGGGCTGAGGAAGTTAGCTAGTGTAATCACAGTACAGTAGTAATCACACTACTGTATTTGCTATGACAGTAGTAATCACAGTACTGTATTTTGCTATGACAGTAGTAATCACAGTACTGTATTTGCTATGACAGTAGTTATCACAGTACTGTAATTCTCATCACAATCAGAGATGGGCTGAGGAAGTTAGCTAGTGTAATCACAGTACAGTAGTAATCACAGTACTGTAATTCTCATCACAATCAGAGATGGGCTGAGGAAGTTAGCTAGTGTAATCACAGTACAGTAGTAATTACAGTACTGTAATTCACATCACAATCAGAGATGGGCTGAGGAAGTTAGCTAGTGTAATCACAGTACAGTAGTAATCACAGTACTGTAATTCTCATCACAATCATAGATGGGCTGAGGAAGTTAGCTAGTGTAATCACAGTACAGTAGTAATCACAGTACTGTGTTTTCTATGACAGTAGTAATCACAGTACTGTATTTTGCTATGAGAGTAGTAATCACAGTATTGTAATTGTTATGACAGTAGTAATCACAGTACTGTAATTCTCATCACAATCAGAGATGGGCTGAGGAAGTTAGCTAGTGTAATCACAGTACAGTAGTAATCACAGTACTGTGTTTTCTATGACAGTAGTAATCACAGTACTGTATTTTGCTATGACAGTAGTAATCACAGTACTGTAATTCTCATCACAATCAGAGATGGGCTGAGGAAGTTAGCTAGTGTAATCACAGTACAGTAGTAATCGCAGTACTGTGTTTTCTATGACAGTAGTTATCACAGTACTGTATTTTGCTATGACAGTAGTAATCACAGTATTGTAATTGTTATGACAGTAGTAATCACAGTACTGTAATTCTCATCACAATCAGAGATGGGCTGAGGAAGTTAGCTAGTGTAATCACAGTACAGTAGTAATCACAGTACTATGTTTTCTATGACAGTAGTAATCACAGTACTGTATTTTGCTATGACAGTAGTAATCACAGTATTGTAATGGTTATGACAGTAGTAATCACAGTATTGTAATTGTTATGACAGTAGTAATCACAGTACTGTAATTCTCATCACAATCAGAGATGGGCTGAGGAAGTTAGCTAGTTAAGACAAATATAGCTAGTTAGCTATCGTCACTTTAGCTGGGCAGCACAGAAATGCGCTTACCACTGAACAAAGGTTTTATAGGGTGTTACTTGTTATGAACCCATATCTTCATCTTTGGTTTTTAAGTACTTTGTCTGTGCTTCCTGTACAAGGTGAAGTTAGCTAACCAGCCATAACTAGCTACCTAGCTAGATTCACCTTCAGCTATATCTTCATCAGCCTTTGTCTAAGCGACAAGCCTGATATCCGAAACATTTAGATGAAGGTTTATTGCAAGAAACTTGGATTGGATAGCAGGTGATTTACCTAGCTAGCTAATTAGTTTGTGTATACAGACCTATGTCACAGTTGCAAAACTACCAAGCACAGCTAGCTAACAAACAAACTAGCTTCTAGCTGGCTAATTAGTTTGTGTGTTTGGAGCTTCAGCACAGTCGTAAAACAATAAATCATATCACGAAAGTAAATTAGCTGTGTGGGTCACAAAAACTTTAATTTAACAAATCTAACAATGGAGCGTGACTGATTTAAGCTGGCTGGCCAGCTAGCTAGCTAACTAACTGACCAAAGCTAACTAATTGGTTTGTGCCTTTGAAATGGGCTACAAAATGTTAAATATAAATCACATCACAGAGGCAAAGTATTATAAGAGTGTTTGTAAGGGTTGAACACTTTGCTTGCTTATGAAAACCTTGCTTCTGTTTTTTGCAATTTGTCCACACAGTAAGGTTTGTGGCGAATTCCAGCTGGTCCAAGTGGGGAATTCATACAATTAGGTTGCCGGAAATTGAATTTTGATCTTCATTGTTTGAACATTTGAAGTTCCAGTTAGTCATAACAGTTAGTTAGTCAATAAAATGACAAAACCTTGATTATGTACATTTAAGACTTTGATCAATAGGCGGACCTCGGTCTGGGTCTGGACCCAGACGGTTTCCAATGCGGACCCAAAGCGATAAATGTTGACAGTGTTTATTTAAAGCGCCGGAGCTTTTTTAGTCTTTACGGTATACGGGCTTTGCGGCGCAGTAAACTCATGTGCATTGTAAGATCACCAAAGGCTCCTCAGCCAATCAGATCTCTGCAGATTCGGGAGTGCAGTGCGCACACAGGCGAGGTACGAAGGAATGGATGGAGACTTACTCACCTAGTTTTGGAGAATACTGCTGTGTAAAACCAACAGGTCAATAAATAAATAAATTGATTCTATAAATAAACATTTTAAGATGCAATTTTTTTCACTTGTTTTTACTTGTTTTCAGTTCAATTCAGCATTTAAAGCAATAAATACTGTTGAAATATACTGAACGGTATGTGTGATGTGTTGGTGTTTCAGTAGCTGATGGTATAAGATGCTGATACTAGACTACTTCAGTAAACAGGATACACCACTGAATCAGAACACATGCTAGGAAGGTCCGGACCATCATAATTTCTAATTACTCTAATTAAATACCTCTATTTTAGAGTGTATAAACCATATTAAACTCAGATAATCTGAATGAAATGAAGACATTACTCAAAAATCTTTGGATGTAGACCCAGACAGAGTCTTAATGTACTTCAGACAGAGGAGATATTCTCTAACCGGCAGATTATACTGTCCACTGTTTACATATCATATCTCAGTTGTTTACTACGTCTCTCATACAGACGTCCTACTGTCTTCATCTTCTTACACACTCTTTGATTTTGGAGCGTCTGTGTAGGGAACTTGGATTAGTAGTGTGTTGTTTGGATGGAGAGAGAGTTTGTTAAGCCGAGGCGCGGGGAGGGTTAAGTGGATATAAGAGACAGAAGCTGATCCAGGATCAGACCTCTCTCTGAGCTGTTTTATCCATATGGCCTTGATTATGTTGTGTCATTAGACTCTGTTAGTTAAGCGCGACTCCATTGTCCTGCAGTGTTTACTGACTCTGCAAGACTCCTCTAAATATTTAAACGGGGCCGTTTGTTTCTTAGATGTTGTGTTGATTTAAAACAGAGAAAGAACGCTGATGAGTAGCTTGTGTGGTTGAGCAGAGAGCCGCTCCCTCGAAGGATCCGGGCCTTGAAGCTCTTCACTGGAATTAAATTATTGATCTAACTCTGGTCATTTCATTAGCTGGGAGGAGTGTCTGCTTCCTGAGACAGCTGAGGAACTTCAGAGCAGCCTGATGGGCAGGGATACTACTGTCACACACACACACACATAAACACACACACAGACACACAGACACACACACACAGAGCAGTGTTCTTCTGCATCCCTCAAAACTCAAACGTTCTTTAACTGCATGGTAAGATTTGGGGATTTGGCGACCCCTCTGGTGAAAACGTCTAACTGCACATGACTTGATTTTAAGATCATTTGAGACCCAAACATTGACTTTATTCTGAGGCTGTGACGTTAAATTCATACTCCAAACAGTAGGGGGCACCACATTACTAATAAAAGGCACCCCACTTCTCCTTCCTCTTCACTCCTTACCAGTCTAGAAGAAACGTTCGGCATCAAACCATTTACTCTCCAAGAGCATCTCCAGCTCCAGTGTTAACTCTTACTCTGTGTCTATTTATATCACTTCTTTTGTTGCTGCTGAACAGGGGCCACTAATTGACTGCGACTGGGGCCCGTTTGGACAATCATCCAATGGCCCCACAGTCAAAATTGATTGAACTGTAACCCTACTGGGACCACAAATGTAGCCCAACTGGGCCCCATGACAGTGACCCAAATGGTGCCCACAGTGGTAACTCACCTAGGGACCACATTTATAGCCTAACTGGGTCCCATAACTGTAACATAGCTGGGCCCACAATAGTAACATACAGACATATACACACACACATAGACACAGACAGACACACACACACACATACACACACAGACACACACATAGACATATACACACACACACACATAGACACAGACAGACACACACACACACATACACACACAGACACACACACATAGACACCGACAGACACACACATAGACACAGACAGACACACACATAGACACATACACACAACACATACACACACAGATACACACACACAGACACACGCACACATACACACAGACACATACACAGACACACACACATAGACACCGACAGACACACACATAGACACAGACAGACACACACATAGACACATACACACAACACATACACACACAGATACACACACACAGACACACGCACACATACACACAGACACATACACAGACACATACACACACAGATGGCAATATACAGACACACACACATAGACACATATAGACACATACAAACACACATAGACACAGACACACACACATAAACACAGACACAAACACACACACATAGACATACACACACAGACACATACACACAGATACACACACGCAGATAGACAAACACACATGTACACACAGACACATACACACAGATACACACACACACACACACACACACAGACACACACACACATAGACACATACACAGAAAGACACACACACACATACAAACAGACACATACACACACAGATACACACACACAGACACATACACACAGATGGTGATATACAGACACACACACACCACATAGACACACACACACACACACATAGACACATACACTGGGACACATACACACACAGACACACACACATATAGACACACACAGACACAGACACACACACACATAGACACACACACATAGACACATACACACACAGACACATACACACACATAGACACAGACACAAACACACACACATAGACATATACACACAGACACATACACACAGATACACACACACACATAGACACACACACATGTACACACAGACACATACACACACAGATATACACACACAGACACACACACATATAGACACACACATACACAGAAGGACACACACGCACACCCAGACACATACACACACACGGATACACACACATAGACACATACACACAGACACATACACACAGACACATACACACACATAGACACATACACACAGACACATACACACACAGACACACACACATAGACACACACATACACAGAAGGACACACACACACACAGACACATACACACACGGATACACACACATAGACACATACACACAGACACATACACACACATAGACACATACACACAGACACATACACACACAGATGGTGATATACAGACACACACACACACATAGACACACACAGGCACACACACACACACACATAGGCACATACACAGAGACACATACACACATAGACACACACACACACACACAGAGACACATACACACACATATACACACACACACATAGACACACACACACACACATAGATATAGACAGACACACACACATTCACACACAGACACATGCACAGACACGCACACAGACAAGGGAAGTGTCTGTGAGGTGATGGGACCGTGCATATACCAGACTGAAAGGAAATATGGAATGTGTCGGGCGCTCGCTGGGCACGCTTGGAATTTCAGCAGCCAGATGACACTTCTATTTGTTCCTCTGACGGGTCAAAGGTCATCGCTGCTGCACTGGTTGAAGCTGTGTGGAGAATCTGGTGACTGTGTCTGGTTTAGAAGCTGCTGCTTGGGGTCCTGTGCAGGACCCAAAGTGGCCTCCAGGGTTAAAGATGTTAAAGATGTGTTGACAGGCTCATTAGATCTTACACTGCATATATAAAAGACCACAAAAGTCTGAATTACACTCATATCAAAAAGAGAATTCATATCACACAGAATCATACATGATCTAATGGGCTTTGATGCTGACGGGCTTTCTATGGTATGAGCTCTTTAACTGAGTTTGATATGATCTGATAATAAGTCAGTTTTCTATGGTATGAGCTCTTTAACTGAGTTTGATATGATCTCATAATAAGTCAGTTTTCTATGGTATGAGCTCTTTAACTGAGTTTGATATGATCTGATAATAAGTCAGTTTTCTGTGGTATGGGCTCTTTAACTGAGTTTGATATGATCTGATGATAAGTCAGTTTTCTGTGGTATGGGCTCTTTAACTGGATTTGATATGATCTGATAATAAGTCAGTTTTCTATGGTACGGGCTCTTTAACTGAGTTTGATATGATCTGATGATAAGTCAGTTTTCTATGGTACGGGCTCTTTAACTGAGTTTGATATGATCTGATGATATGTCAGTTTTTTGTGGTATGGGCTCTTTAACTGAGTTTGATATGATCTGATGATAAGTCAGTTTTCTGTGGTATGGGCTCTTTAACTGGGTTTGATATGATCTGATGATAAGTCAATTTTCTATGGTATGGGCTCCTTAAGTGAGTTTGATATGATCTGTTAATAAGTCAATTTTCTATGGTATGGGCCCTTTAACTGAGTTTGATATGATCTGATAATGAGTCAGTTTTCTATGGTATGGGCTCTTTAACTGAGTTTGATATGATCTGATGATAAGTCAGTTTTCTATGGTACGGGCTCTTTAACTGAGTTTGATATGATCTGATGATAAGTCAGTTTTTTGTGGTATGGGCTCTTTAACTGAGTTTGATATGATCTGATGATAAGTCAGTTTTCTGTGGTATGGGCTCTTTAACTGGGTTTGATATGATCTGTTTGATCGGTTTGATATGATCTGATGATATGATCTGATAATGAGTCAGTTTTCTATGGTATGGGCTCTTTAAGTGAGTTTGATATGATCTGATGATAAGTCAGTTTTCTATGGTATGGGCTCTTTAACTGGGTTTGATATGATCTGATGATAAGTCAGTTTTCTGTGGTATGAGCTCTTTAACTGAGTTTGATATGATCTGATGATAAGTCAGTTTTCTGTGGTATGGGCTCTTTAACTGGGTTTGATATGATCTGATGATAAGTCAGTTTTCTGTGGTATGGGCTCCTTAACTGAGTTTGATATGATCTGATGATAAGTCAGTTTTCTGTGGTATGGGCTCTTTAACTGAGTTTGATATGATCTGATGATAAGTCAGTTTTCTATGGTACGGGCTCCTTAACTGGGTTTGATATGATCTGATGATAAGTCAATTTTCTGTGGTACGGGCTCTTTAACTGGGTTTGATATGATCTGATGATAAGGCAGTGTTCTATGGTATGGGCTCTTTAACTGGGTTTGATATGATCTGATGATAAGGCAGTGTTCTATGGTATGGGCTCTTTAACTGGGTTTGATATGATCTGATAATGAGTCAGTTTTCTATGGTATGGGCTCTTTAAGTGAGTTTGATATGATCTGATAATAAGTCAGTTTTCTATGGTATGGGCTCTTTAAGTGAGTTTGATATGATCTGATAATAAGTCAGTTTTCTATGGTATGGGCTCTTTAACTGAGTTTGATATGATCTGATAATAAGTCAGTTTTCTATGGTATGGGCTCTTTAACTGTGTTTGATATGATCTGATAATGAGTCAGTTTTCTATGGTATGGGCTCTTTAAGTGAGTTTGATATGATCTGATAATAAGTCAGTTTTCTATGGTATGGGCTCTTTAACTGGGTTTGATATGATCTGATAATGAGTCAGTTTTCTATGGTATGGGCTCTTTAAGTGAGTTTGATATGATCTGATAATAAGTCAGTTTTCTATGGTATGGGCTCTTTAACTGGGTTTGATATGATCTGATAATAAGTCAGTTTTCTATGGTATGGGCTCTTTAAGTGAGTTTGATATGATCTGTTAATAAGTCAGTTTTCTATGGTATGGGCTCTTTAACTGGGTTTGATATGATCTGATAATAAGTCAGTTTTCAATGGTATGGGCTCTTTAAGTGAGTTTGATATGATCTGATAATAAGTCAGTTTTCTATGGTATGGGCTCTTTAAGTGAGTTTGATATGATCTGATAATGAGTCAGTTTTCTATGGTATGGGCTCTTTAAGTGAGTTCAGTGCTGAGGCAGGCGGTAAAGGGGAACGTGTCCAGCTGTTCCACACTAAAAGGCTCCGTCATCTCCTCGACGCCCTCAGTGAGATCAGGGTGTCGGCACTGTGGCTTTGTTCTTTCTCATTTTCTTTCTTTTTCCACTCTCTGCAGGGTAGATGTATTTACTCTCCTCACCCCCCTAACCCCAACTCCCCCCCCGCCCCCACCACCACCTCCACTGACAGGGTGTAATAAACAGGCTGGCCTGCGAGGTGGGCAGCTGAAGACAGTATGGATGTTTTGGGTGACCCTGCATGCTATGTTTTTTCAGCTGTGGGTCAGAGACGGAGGGACGGAGGGACGGAGAGACAGAGAGACTGAGACTATGCGTCTCTGGTTTCTGATCAGTTTTAGGGCTGCTTTGATAGGGGTCTAAATTAGTCAGGAGACCTGGTGTTAGACTGTATTGGTGGGTGGAGCTGAATTTCTGTAGGCCATCCACTGGGATTGGGTGGGGCTGAACGGCTGAAGGCTAAATGCGTGGAGCTAAACTGCTGTAGGCTGAATGGGTGGAGCTAAACTGCTGTAGACTGAATGGGTGGAGCTAAAGTGCTGCAGGCCAAATTGGGTGTGGCTTAACTGCCAAAGTCTAAATGGGTGGAGCTAAACAGCTGTAGGCTAAATGGTTGGAGCTTAACTCTCGTAAGATGAATGGGTGGAGCTAAACTGCTGTAGGTTTAATAGGTGAAGCCAAACTGCTGTAGTATTAATGGGTGGAACTAAACAGCTGTAGGCCAACTTGGGTGTGGCTTAACTGCCGAAATCTAAATGGGTGGGAGCTAAACTGCTGTAGGCTGAATGGTTGGAGCTTAACTGCTGTAAGCTAATTTCGTGGAACTAAACTGTTGTAAGACAAACTGGGTGTGGCTTAACTGCTGTAGGATGAATGGGCGTGTCCTAACTGCTATGGGATGAATGGGTGGAGCTAAACTGCTGTAGGCTGAATGGTCGGAGCTTAACTGCCATAAGCTGAATGCGTGGAACTAAACTGTTGTAGGCCAAATTGAGTGTGGCTTAACTGCTGTAGGATGAACGGGTGGAGCTAAACTGCTTTGGCTGAATGGGTGGAGCTAAACTGCTGTAGGTTTAATAGGTGAAGCCAAACTGCTGTAGTATAAATGGGTGGAACTAAACCGCTGTAGGCCAACTTGGGTGGGGCTTAACTGCTGTAGGCTGAATGGTTGGAGCTTAACTGCCGTAAGCTGAATGGGTGGGGCTTAACTGCCTAAGGCTGGAGGGGTGGGGCTTATCTGCCGAAGGCTAAATGGGGGGAGCTAAACTGTTGCAGGCCAAATTGGGTGTGGCTTAACTGCTGTAGCTGAATGGGTGTGTCTTAACTGCTGTAGGATGAATGGGTGTGTCTTCACTGCTGTAGGATAAGTGGGTGGAGCTAAACTGCTTTAGCTAAATAGGTAGAGCTAAAGTGCTTGTAGCTGAATGGATGTGACTTAACTGCTGTAGGGTGAGTGGGTGGAGCTTAACTGCTGTAGTTAAATGGGTGGAGCTTAACTGTTGTAGGGTGAATGGGTGGAGATAAACTGCTGTAGCTGAATAAATGGGGCTTAACTGCTGTAGCTGAATGGATGGGGCTTAACTGCTGTAGCTGAATGGGTGGAGCTTAACTGCTGTAGCTGAATGGGTGGAGCTTAACTGCTGTAGCTGAATGGGTGGAGCTTAACTGCTGTAGCTGAACAGGTGGATCTAGACTGCTGTATGCACAGGCATTTCTGGCCTACATTGGTTTTACTGCTGAACGCCTCTGTCCAGGGTGTTTCCTGCTTTCTGGCCAATGAGTGTTGGGATAGGCTCCTACACCCTCATGAGCCAGATGGATGAGCAGCGTAGAATATGAAGGGGTGACTGTAAAATCCATATAACACTAACGACAGGTCTGGAATCAGTTTCTGGAAGTTCTCTATACTAACAGACTCAATGCAGAAATTCCCGGATCAGGACTTCCTCACGCTCTGCAGTTGCTGTAGAAGGATTTCAGGGGAATGCCGTCACGACTGCTGTGATGAAAGACGAACGCGTGCGCCCTGATGGGTCACGTCTGCACGGATACGGCTCCAGGAAACTCTATCCGTAAGCTCATAAGTCTTACTCCAGACTGGTATTCCAAACAAGGGTGTGTGGACGTTCCTGCTATCTGTGAAAACAGATTAGGATCATTTTCCGTTCAGCTCGGACACCGCCATGAAATCCGAGGAGCTAAACGCTACACATCTGTGAGAAAGCCATCCTGGAGCTGCTCCGAGACTCAGAACTCCAGCTAACATACGGCCGGCAGCTTTAACATCTTCCCCGAGTGAAGAGCAGGATGCAGAGTAAATATGGAAGAAGGTTCTAGAACAGCATGAACGGCGAGAACATTTAAGAACAATGTGAACAGAGAGAAAACGGATCATTCTCAGCACTGCAGTGACGTGGTGGCGGTGTGTTAGTGTGTGTTGTGCTGGTGTGAGTGGATCAGACACATGAGCTTTTAAACACTATGTCCACTCACTGCCCACTCTAGTAGACACTCCTACTTGCTGGTCCACTTTGTAGAGCTCATCTTCTACTGCACAGTTCGTTTTCTCTAGTCGTTCATCAGTGGTCACTGTGGACACTTGTCACAGCATGTGTGGGGGTCCTGTGGTGTTTCTGTGGGGGATCCTCTGGTGGTCTTGTGGGAGTCCTGTGGGGGTCCTGTGGTGAGTTAGTGGGGGTATTGTGGGGGTCCTGTGGTGGTACTGTGGTGGTCCTGTGGTGGTACTGTGAGGGTCCTGTCATGGTTCTGTGGGGATCCTGTAATGGTTCTGAGGGGTTCCTGTGATTGTTCTGTGAGGGTCCTGTGGTGGTTCTGAGTGGTTTCTGTGATGGTTCTGTGGGGGTCTTGTGGGGGTCCTGTGGTGGTTCTGTGCGGATCTTGTGATGGTTCTGTGGGGGTCTTGTGGGAGTCCTGTGGTGGTACTGTGAGGGTCCTGTGGTGGTTCTGTGTGGATACTGTGATGGTTCTGAGGGGTTCCTGTGATTGTTCTGTGGGGGTCCTGTGGTGGTTCTGAGTGGTTCCTGTGATGGTTCTGTGGGGTCTTGTGGGGGTCCTGTGGTGGTTCTGTACGTATCTTGTGATGGTTCTGTGGGGGTCTTGTGGGAGTCCTGTGGTGGTTCTGTGGGGATACTGTGATGGTTTTGAGGGGTTCCTGTGATTGTTCTGTGGGGGTCCTGTGGTGGTTCTGAGTGGTTCCTGTGATGGTTCTGTGGGGGTCCTGTGGTGGTTCTGAGTGGTTCCTGTGATGGTTCTGTGGGGGTCTTGTGGGGGTCCTGTGGTGGTTCTGTGCGGATCTTGTGATAGTTCTGTGGGGGTCCTGTGGTGGTACTGTGAGGGTCATGTGGTGGTTCTGTGGGGATACTGTGATGGTTCTGTGGGGGTCCTGTGGTGGTTCTGAGGGATTCCTGTGATTGTTCTGTGGGGGTCCTGTGGTGATTCAGTGGGGGTCTTGTAGTGGTTCTGTGGGAGTCCTGTAAGGGTGAGAGGTGAGCTCTAGGAATACTAAGATGAGTTTGGATAAACGGATATTCTTATGAAATAAAAGCCCAAATTCCGTACGGGCTGTAAAGAACGCAGTGAGTCCAGTGTTGTGTCTTTGCTTCATCTAATATGAAAGGAATGTAAGGTCACCAGGCCGACCAAGGTCCACCACCATCCACACTAGTCTCTGTGTAGTTACACAAAGAGAGGGGGGTAAGGGGGGCAGAGAGAGTGAGAGAGAGAGAGAGAGAGAAAAGAGGTTAGAGAGAGTAAGACTGAGAATGAGACAGACAGAAATAAGTGGGTAAGAGAGAGAGATAGAGAGTGAGAGAGAGAGAGAGAAAAGAGGTTAGAGAGAGTAAGACAGACAGAAATAAGTGGGTAAGAGAGAGAGATAGAGAGTGAGAGAGAGAGAGAGAGAAAAGAGGTTAGAGAGAGTAAGACTGAGAATGAGACAGACAGAAATAAGTGGGTAAGAGAGAGAGAGAGAGAAGAGACAGAGAGAGCAGGGTAGAGAGAGTAAGACTGAGAAAGAGACAGACAGAAGTGAGTGAGAGAGAGAGAGAAAGACAGATGGAGAAAGTGTGTGAGAGGCAGAGGGAGAGAGACGGGAGCCAGAGATAGTGAGAGAGAGAGAGAAGAGAAAGAGAAAGGAGGGTAGAGAGAGAAAGACTGAGAAAGAGACAGACAGAAGTGAGAGAGAGAGAGAGAGAAAGACAGATGGAGAAAGTGTGAGAGAGAGAGAGAAGAGAAAGAGAAAGGAGGGTAGAGAGAGAAAGAGACAGACAGAAGTGAGTGGGTGAGAGAAAGCGAGAGGATACAAAGAAAGGGTAGAGAGAGTAAGACTGAAAAAGAGACAGACAGAAGGGTGAGAGAGAGAGAGAGAGAGAGACAGACGAAGAAAGTGTGTGAGAGAGACAGAGGGAGAGAGACGGGAGCCAGAGTGAGAGAGAGAGAGAAGAGAAAGAGAAAGGAGGGTAGAGACAGAAAGACTGAGAAAGAGACAGACAGAAGAGTGAGAGAGAGAGTGAGAGTAAACGAGACAGATGCAGAAATGAGAGAGACAGAGTGAGAGAGAGAGAGAGAGAGAGAGAGAAAGAAAGTGTGTGTGTGTGTGAGTGTACAACAGAGCAGCTGCACACACACACTGAGACAGTATGAAGTGTAATGTGTAGACACTGTGAGCAGTTATGAATCAGTTATAAATCAGTTATGAATCAGTTATAAATCAATCAGTTATAAATCAGTTATGAATCAGTTATAAATCAGTTATAAAGCAGTTATTACAGGTATGTAAATCTGAATCTACCCCACTCTGGACACGCGCTCCTCTTTCCCTCTGTGACCCTCTATCCGGGCTCTGGGGAGTGGGCGGGACTTTATCAACCTATCCTAGCGCACGGGGGGCGGGGCTTTAGCGACGATTCCCGGCTCGGGGCGAGGGCGGGGCTTGTGTGGATGCGAGCTGGAGACTGGAAGACTTCCGCTCTGCTCACAACCGAGGAGCTGCACGAGGGAGAAAGTCGGTGAGTCAGAGCTACGCGAGCGCGCGCGCGCGCACACACACACACACACTCACAAAAGTTTAGAACGTGGCTGAACTTGACTTCTTATTCGAGCTTTCAGTTCCACCTTAATAGGCGCTGCAGCTTTTAAGGTGGAACGGGTAGCAGCTGGAAATAGGTTGCCTCGTCAGTTTGGAGGAGCAGTGTGGAGCTCTGATTTGAAACCAGGAGCAGAAGATCTGGATCACACAGTCCTCTGGCTGGAAGATCAAAGCCTGCTGAGCTGTTTGAGCATGCTGATTGATATTTTGGTTTATATGGTGTTATTAATATCGTGGCTGTCCAATGAAAAGCTTTACAGTCTTTACTTTGACTTACTAATGTAAGTCAATGGAACCAGATTTTTTTCCTCATGTGATTTTGGAGCATTTCTATTGGTCCATTCATCATTGACAGCAGCGATATGTAATTCCACAGAAGAATGTTGGAGAAGCTCTTCTCTGGCACTCCTTCAAGTATTCAGCTATTCCGGTCCACCTTAAATGATGCAGCATTTACCTTAACGATGCACCGGTTCCAGAACTGCAGTGTCATTTAAGGTGGAACCAAAATTTGGTGGACAAACAAGAGCACATCTCAGCTTCACCCACTGTTCCACAACGTTCTTCTACCGTTTCTAATGATTGTTTGTTTGGATCCCAAATTGTGAAGAGAATGAAGATCTGCGGTTCAGGACTTGTGAGCAGGGTTTGTGCTACAGCGGCTGGTAAGCAGCGCTGGAGATGTTTGGAGCTCAGATCTTCTCTAAACAGGGTCATTATAGCTTCACCTAGCTGGAACCGAGCCTGTGAATTCCATGCAGATATGATGGAACGTATGAAGGATACTAGGAGGTTGTGACAACGCACTGACAATGTTACCACAACTTTCTGAGAACTTACATTTCAAGGTTGTGACAATGTTATGGGCACTAAAACAATAGGACAATCGTCACAACGTTGTCACAACGTAACTTTGCACAGAAGAGCTTAGCCTGAATGCTACAGTCCCAAACTTCACAGAAGAGGTTGGAGTTCAGATCAGACTTGTTTCAGCAGAGCAGCGGAGATAATGTGTTTACCAGATATTAAACTTCCATACTTCACTCCATTCATGTGTTTGTAAGTAGACATTCTCATCAAACGGGAAGCAAAGCCTGGAGATCCTGAGAGACAGTTTTACTTTAAGGGGTTAAAAAGCACACAGACCCTGTAGAAGCACTTCAGGTACATATTTCTCCACATTCACAGCAAGTTTAGTGCTTTTCACTCGTGTTAAAGGTTTAAGGTCACACTTTACATCAGGCCTTACTTAAATCATCCACCCTCAAACACTGTTACGTTATGACAACATTGTGAAACCTATTGTTTCTTTATTAGAAACACCCCTTGTGCCTCCACTAACCAGCCACTTTATTAGAAACCTTGTGCTTCCACTAAGTGGCCACTATATTAGAAACACCCCCTTACGCTTCCACTGGCTGGCCCCCTTATTGAAAATACCTGCTTTAAGTTCCCACTAACTGGCCACTTTATTAGAAACAGCCTTTGTGCTTCCACTAGCTGGCCACTATATTAGAAATACCCCCTTGTGCATCCACGAAATGGCCACTTTATTAGAAATACCTGCTTTGAGTTCTCACTAACCGGCCACTTTGTTAGAAACAGTCCCTTGTGCATCCACTAAGTGGCCACTATATTAGAAACACCCCTTCTGCTTCCACTGACTGGCCACTTTATTAGAAATACCTGCACTGAGTTCCCACTAACTGGCCACTTTATTAGAAACACCCCCTTGTGCTTCCACTGAGTGACCACTTTATTAGAAACAGCCCCGTGTGCATCCATGAAATTGGCCACTTTATGAGAAATACCTACTTTGAGTTCCCACTAACTGGCCAGTTTATTAGAAACACCCCCTTGTGCATCCACAAAATGGCCACTTTATTAGAAATACCTGCTTTGAGTTCTCACTAACAGGCCACTTTGTTAGAAACAGTCCCTTGTGCATCCACTAAGTGGCCACTATATTAGAAACACCCCTTCTGCTTCCACTGACTGGCCACTTTATTAGAAATACCTGCACTGAGTTCCCACTAAGGCCACTTTATTAGAAACACCCCCTTGTGCTTCCACTGAGTGACCACTTTATTAGAAACAGCCCCGTGTGCATCCATGAAATTGGCCACTTTATTAGAAATACCTACTTTGAGTTCCCACTAACTGGCAAGTTTATTAGAAACACCCCCTTGTGCATCCACAAAATGGCCACTTTATTAGAAATACCTGCTTTGAGTTCTCACTAACCGGCCACTTTGTTAGAAACAGTCCCTTGTGCATCCACTAAGTGGCCACTATATTAGAAACACCCCTTCTGCTTCCACTGACTGGCCACTTTATTAGAAATACCTGCACTGAGTTCCCACTAACTGGCCACTTTATTAGAAACACCCCCTTGTGCTTCCACTGAGTGACCACTGTATTAGAAACAGCCCTGTGTGCATCCATGAAATTGGCCACTTTATTAGAAATACCTACTTTGAGTTCCCACTAACTGGCCAGTTTATTAGAAACACCTCTTGTGTGTCCACTAGCTGGCCACTGTATTAGAAACAACCCCTTGTGCCTCCATTGCTTTATGGCCCACAACGTTTATCACAACATTGAGATGCAGTTCCTCAGAAAGTTGTGACAATGTTATCTGACAACATTGTGACAATGTAGTGGCAACGTTGTCAGTACGTTGTCACAACCTCCTAGAAACCTTCTTATGTTCTAACGTTCTATTACATCTGCATGGAATTCCATGGAAGTTTGCTAAATTGCCAATGAGTCATTATACTGTAAAACACATTTAATAGTGACATTGTGACAGGATTGTGGAGACAATGTAAACCTTACAACCTTTTGACAACATTGTAGCAACGTTGTAAGACAGTAGACATCGTTTACTAGCTGTAAACGCAAATTTGCCAAACATTTGAGGAAAAACTGGAGCACAGAGCGAGTCTGAACCAGACCTGTACTGTAAACTGTGGTTCTGTTTGGGTGTGTAGCAGTTCGCTAAGCTAACGTTAGCACTAAATAACAGGATTTAGTTCTCAAATCTGTCGCTTCTGCTCCAGTTACTTGATTCACTCCCTCAGAAATGAATCCTAATCACCTGAACTTGTGTTAAACTTTAGTTCCAGTCAGAATCTGACATGTTCTGGGGAGAGCAGAGCTGTTATGCTAGCCAAGCTAATGCTAACAGCCATTCTCACCTAGATAGCAGTTGTTACATAGAAAGGTTTGACATTTTTATTGAATGATGGATGAAAATCAGGTCGTACATTCACTCATGTGGTGATCGCGTGAGCATACTACTGTGTTTGATTCATTTTGATTGGTTGGACTGTTTTGTTTGGAATTATCTTCAAAATTAAACTCAAGGTTGTTCTTTGTCTTTGGCTCTGATGGTGTTGATCTTCCAGAACATGTATGGAAGCACTGAACAGCTCCTTCTATGAGTGCCTGCATGTTTTTCGCTCGCTTGCTTCTTGAAGGACGCCTGACGCCTGTGGCTTTGTTTGTCGCTGAGTTGTGGAGTCTGCTTCTCCCAGCTCTGTGAAAGGCTGGAAACTGTGAGTGCCTCTTCAGAGGTGCTGTTTGAAGTGGATCGAGGACCTGTCTGTCATCACGCTGTAAATATGTCAGTCAGCCCTCTGAGAGCCCTTGTAGGTGGAGCACACGGACGCTGGGTCACCGCTTCTCTCGACAATTACGGAGGAAAGGTCTTGTTGGGTTGTGGCCTCAAGCTCTTGCTTTGTGTGTACGCCTGAAACCAGAGCCCACAGGAGTCGGGATTGGGAAGATCCTCGTGGGAAATGGGTGTATCGTTTTTTTTTCCTGTGTGAAAGTGTTGTGCTCCAGGGTGAGGTGTTTCTCCGTACCGCTGCTTTGTTGTTGTTTAGTGTTCTCAGGTCACTCTACTTCTTGTGCCTTGTGCTAATTGGCCACTATATTAGGAACACCCCCTTGTGACTCCACTAACTGACCACTTTATTAGAAACACCCACCTTGTGCTTTCACTAAGTAGCCACTTTTCTTAGAAACCCCATCTTGTGCTTAAACTTATTGGCCACTTTATTAGAAACCCCACCTTGTGCTTAAAATTACTGGGTACTTTATTAGAAACCCCACCTTGTGCTTTCACTAAAAGGCCACTATATTAGAAACTCCATCTTGTGCTTAAATTTACTGGCCACTTTATTAGAAACCCCACTTTGTGCTTAAATCTACTGGCCACTTTATTAGAAACCCCACTTTCTTCTTAAATCTACTGGCCACTTTATTAGAAACCCAGTCTTGTGTTTAAACTTACTGGCCACTTTATTAGAAACCCAATCTTGTGCTTAAACTTACTGGCCACTATATTAGAAACCCCACCTTGTGCTTAAACCTACTGCCAACTTTATTAGAAACCCCACCTTGTGCTTAAACTTACTGGCCACTTTATTAGAAACCCTATCTTGTGCTTAAACTTACTGGCCACTTTATTAGAAACCCCACCTTATGCTTCCACTAGCTGGCCACTTTATTAGAAACCCCACCTCTTGCTTCCACTAAATGGCCACTTTATTAGAAACCCCCCATTGTGCTTCCACTAAGTGGACACTTTATTAGAAACATCTAACTTGCACGTCCACTAAGTGGCCACTATATTAGAAACAGTGTAGAAGCTTGTTGTGTAGAAGCTCGTTGTGTAGAAGCTCTTTGTGTAGAAGCTTGTTGTGTAGAAGCTCTTAGTGCAGAAGCTTGTTGTGTAGAAGCTCATTGTGTAGAAGCTCATTGTGTAGAAGCTCATTGTGTAGAAGCTCTTAGCGCAGAAGCTCTTAGTGTAGAAGCTCGTTGTGTAGAAGCTCATTGTGTAGAAACTCTTTGTGTAGAAGCTCTTAGTGCAGAAGCTCTTAGTGTAGAAGCTTGTTGTGTAGAAGCTCGTTGTGTAGAAGCTCTTAGTGTAGAAGCTTGTTGTGTAGAAGCTCGTTGTGTAGAAGCTCTTAGTGTAGAAGCTCGTTGTGTAGAAGCTCTTAGTGTAGAAGCTCTTTGTGTAGAAGCTCTTAGTGCAGAAGCTCTTTGTGTAGAAGCTTGTTTTGTAGAAGCTCTTAGTGTAGAAGCTCTTAGTGCAGAAGCTCTTTGTGTAGAAGCTTGTTGTGTAGAAGCTTGTTGTGTAGAGGCTCTTAGTGCAGAAGCTCTTTGTGTAGAAACTTGTTGTGTAGAAGCTCTTAGTGCAGAAGCTCTTTGTGTAGAAGCTTGTTGTGTAGAAGCTCTTTGTGTAGAAGCTCTTAGTGCAGAAGCTCTTTGTGTAGAAGCTTGTTGTGTAGAAGCTCTTAGTGTAGAAGCTCTTAGTGCAGAAGCTCTTTGTGTAGAAGCTCTTAGTGCAGAAGCTCTTTGTGTAGAAGCTTGTTTTGTAGAAGCTCTTAGTGTAGAAGCTCTTAGTGCAGAAGCTCTTTGTGTAGAAGCTTGATGTGTAGAAGCTCTTAGTGCAGAAGCTCTTCGTGTAGAAGCTCTTTGTGTAGAAGCTCGTTATGTAGAAGCTCGTTGTGTAGAAGCTCGTTGTGTAGAAACTCTTTGTGTAAAAGCTCGTTGTGTAGAAGCTCTTAGTGTAGAAGCTCTTAGTGTAGAAGCTCGTTGTGTAGAAGCTCGTTGTATAGAAGCTCGTTGTGTAGAAGCTCGTTGTGTAGAAGCTTGTTGTGTAGAAGCTCTTAGTGTAGAAGCTCTTTGTGTAGAAGCTCGTTGTGTAGAAGCTTGTTGTGTAGAAGCTCTTAGTGTAGAAGCTCGTTGTGTAGAAGCTCGTTGTGTAATGAAAGAGGAACGAGGCCTGAGCGTAACCTGATCACCTTTGTTTATACCAGGTCGCCGCCTCTCCTGCCACAGTGTCTCCTGAGTCCCGGCGTCAAAGGCCCAATTACGGTCGCATCTGTGGTCATCTGTGCTGCCTTCCACGTCCCAGCATGCTCCTCTCAGTAGCCTCTCCTCTCTCTGTCCTTCTCTCTCTCCACAGCGCTGCCTCTTTAACCCTCTCTGCCTCGTCCTGTGTTCCCTTTACTCATTTCCGACTCCCGGCTCACTGGATGCTGGGATGTTCTGCGGAATGTGTGCGTTCGATCCGTAAGCGCCGGCGTTGGTAAGCAGGTCGTGTATGGAGCTCGGAGTTTGCCGAAAGCCGGTCTCCTGTCTGCCACGTTTTCAGGATGATAAAAGTCTAAGTTTGTACTCCGACCTGTAATTTGTTGCGTAAGCGCCTCTAAGGGTTAAGGGTTAAGGGCCCGCGTTTGAGGTCAGCGCTCGGCTCAGCGACCGTCCCGTAAGCTAAGAATAAAGAAGCGAGTGGTCTGCAGGCCGCAGGGCGCAGCCGCCGCCTCGCCGGCACTGAACGGGTTTGGGGCGGGCTCGAGCAGCTCCTTTTCTCGGATCATAAAAACGCCGGAATAAAACGTGCTCGGCTCATTACAGGCTGCGGAGAGCTCGCGCAGGCCTGGCTCGGGAAAAACGCAGCTCCTCACACCGGGCGCCAAGGAGGAGAGCCGTTAGTTCGGAAAAGAGAGGCTCTTTCATGTTGGGGCCCCCCCTTTCTCTCTCTCTCAAAGAAAGGATGGAAAATTCGGGGCGGCCTTCCTGCTCCTACACATGTGAGGGCTGAAAAAACTACAGGCTGTGTGGTTTGGATGCACGGAGGCCCAAAAACCGCAGCGCTTTAAAGGAGCGGCGTCCTCTCTTATCAGAAATGGAGTATAATATACAAAACCGTGTATAATCACCTGTAACCTCCTCAGCTTAGAATGAGCCTTCATATCCACACTGGAGCGCCTCGTCTTCCAGCAGTGTGTGTGTTTCACTGCCCCCTGGTGTGTGTGTTCAGTAGTATGTTTGTGTTCAGTAGTGTGTGTGTGTATGTGGGTGTTTCACTGCCCCTAGTGTGTGTGTATATGGGTGTTTGACTGTCCCCTGGTGTGTGTGTTCAGTAATGTGTTTGGGTGTGTGTGGATGTTTCACTGCCCCCTAGTGTGTGTGTTCAGTAGTGTGATTGTGAGTATGTGGGTGTTTCACTGCCACTAGTGTGTATGTTCACTAGTGTGTTTGTGTGTAGGTGTGTGTTTCACTGCCCCCTGGTGTGTGTGTTCAGTAGTATGTTTGTGGGTGTTTGTGTTCAGTAGTGTGTGTGTGTATGTGTGTGTTTCACTGCCCCCTAGTGTGTGTGTTCAGTAGTGTGATTGTGTGCATGTGGGTGTTTCACTGTCCCTAGTTTGTGTTTGTGTGTATGTGTGTGTTTCACTACCCCCTGGTGTGTATGTTCAGTAATGTGTTTGGGTGTATGTGGATGTTTCACTGCCCCCTAGTGTGTGTATTCAGTAGTATGTGTATATGTGGGTGTTTCACTTCCCCCTAGTGTGTGTTTTTAGTAGTGTGTGTATATGTGGGTGTTTCACTGCCCTATAGTGTGTGTTTTTAGTAGTGTGTGTGTGAGTGGGTGTTTTACTACCCCCTTGTGTTTATGTTCACTAGTGTGTGTGTTCAGTAGTATGTGTATATGTGGGTGTTTTACTCCCCCCTTGTGTTTGTGTTCACTACTGTGTCTGTTCAGTAGTATGTGTATATGTGGATGTTTCACTGCCCCCTAGTGTGTGTTTTTAGTAGTGTGTGTATATGTGGGCGTTTCACTGCCCCCTAGTGTTTGTGTTCACTAGTGTGTGTATATGTGGGTGTTTCACTGCCCCCTTGTGTTTGTGTTCAGTAGTGTGTGTGTATGTGGGTGTTTCACTGCCCCCTAGTGTTTGTGTTCACAAGTGTGTGTGTTCAGTAGTGTGTGTATATGTGGGTGTTTCACTGCCCTCTAGCGTTTGTCTTCACTAGTGTGTGTGTTCAGTAGTGTGTGTATATGTGGGTGTTTCACTGCCCCCTTGTGTTTGTGTTCACTAGTGTGTGTATATGTGGGTGTTTCACTGCCCCTTGTGTTTGTGTTTAGTAGTGTGTGTATATGTGGGTGTTTCACTGCCCTATAGTGTGTGTTTTTAGTAGTGTGTGTGTGAGTGGGTGTTTTACTACCCCCTTGTGTTTATGTTCACTAGTGTGTGTGTTCAGTAGTATGTGTATATGTGGGTGTTTTACTCCCCCCTTGTGTTTGTGTTCACTACTGTGTGTGTTCAGTAGTATGTGTATATGTGGATGTTTCACTGCCCCCTAGTGTGTGTTTTTAGTAGTGTGTGTATATGTGGGCGTTTCACTGTCCCCTAGTGTTTGTGTTCACTAGTGTGTGTATATGTGGGTGTTTCACTGCCCCCTTGTGTTTGTGTTCAGTAGTGTGTGTGTGTATGTGGGTGTTTCACTGCCCCCTAGTGTTTGTGTTCACAAGTGTGTGTGTTCAGTAGTGTGTGTATATGTGGGTGTTTCACTGCCCTCTAGCGTTTGTCTTCACTAGTGTGTGTGTTCAGTAGTGTGTGTATATGTGGGTGTTTCACTGCCCCCTTGTGTTTGTGTTCACTAGTGTGTGTATATGTGGGTGTTTCACTGCCCCTTGTGTTTGTGTTTAGTAGTGTGTGTATATGTGGGTGTTTCACTGCCCCCTAGTGTTTGTGTTCACTAGTGTGTTTATTCAGTAGTGTGTGTATATGTGGGTGTTTTACTGCCCCCTAGTGTTTGTGTTCACTAGTGTGTTTGTTTAGCAGTGTGTGTATATGTGGGTGTTTCACAGCCCCCTAGTGTTTGTGTTCACTAGTGTGTTTATTCAGTAGTGTGTGTATATGTGGGTGTTTCACTGCCCCCTAGTGTTTGTGTTCACTAGTGTGTTTATTCAGTGGTGTGTGTTTATGTGGGTGTTTCACAGCCCCCTAGTGTTTGTGTTCACTAGTGTGTTTATTCAGTAGTGTGTGTATATGTGGGTGTTTCACTGCCCTCTAGTGTTTGTGTTCACTAGTGTGTTTATTCAGTAGTGTGTGTATATGTGGGTGTTTCACAGCCCCCTAGTGTTTGTGTTCACTAGTGTGTTTATTCAGTAGTGTGTGTATATGTGGGTGTTTCACTGCCCTCTAGTGTTTGTGTTCACTAGTGTGTTTGTTTAGCAGTGTGTGTATATGTGGGTGTTTTACAGCCCCCTAGTGTTTGTGTTCACAAGTGTGTGTGTTCAGTAGTGTGTGTATATGTGGGTGTTTCACAGCCTCCTAGTGTTTGTGTTCACTAGTGTGTTTATTCATTAGTGTGTGTATATGTGGGTGTTTCACAGCCCCCTAGTGTGTGTGTTTACTAGTGTGTGTGTGGGTGTTTACTGCACAAATGGGTTAAGTGCGGGGGTCAGATTCCTCTGTGTGGTCAGTAGTTATAAATTTAAAATATGTTCACACGGAGAGGCCAGTGAGCCCCCCCCCCCCCCCCCCTCCTTCACCTTTTCTAACCACTGCAGGCGTTTTGGTGCGACGCGGGCGCGAGTGGTCCAGCGGTTGTGCGAGTGTTGGAAATCCAGAAGTTCTTTGGCGAGGCTGACAGGATCTGGATGTGGCCGGTTCTGCTGAAACACGAGTGGCTGTAAGTGGGTCACATTACGTGATGGAGTTTTCCATTCGATTCTCCCGAACGGAGCATGTTTGATTGAATTAAAACCAGCCGTCCCTCTGCCGGCTTCAAAGCAGCAGCACAGGCCTGAACCACGGGCCAAACTCCGCTAGAGTGTGGATTCACTTACAGCAGAGCTCAGACTGGGGGAGGAGGAGGAGGAGGAGGAGGAGTTGAGAGAGTGTGCACCGACCGCTGTGTTACAGTCACCATGTGGATCATTGTTAGTGTGTAGCATGTGTGTGTGTTTGTGTGTAATAGATTCAATTAGCTGCCCCGCCTCCTGTAAGTGTGTCACTCCCAGGGGTCCGGAGGGTCACCTTCAACACGTTTACCTCTACAGAACATATTTATTAGGGCTGTGTATGGGCAAGAACCTGGCAATACAATACATATCGTTACACAGCGGTCACGATTCAATATATTGTGATATATTGTGATTTTTCAAATCCTAATATTGAAACACACCACTGTATGAACAGGTTTATCAATGCTTACAGTAGCCCTGCGCCCTTGTGCTGCTTGTTAATGTTGGAGTGGAGCTGAAAATGGTTTCCAACACTGCCATCTAGTGGTCAGAGGCTTAAACACAACCCACAATGATTCACTGTCTGCCAGGAATCTGTGTATTGATACTGTGTTTTTAAGAATCGATACAGTATCACTAACATAATATCCCGATATTCGATATTTTCGATATTTTCTTACACCCCTAGTATTTATATCTTAATCTGCTAGATCTTCGCAGTGAATCTCGCTCCACAGTTTTCGAAATATCAACACAGCTCCAACTCTGGATTATCTGGTCTGATTGTGTGATCCGGGCTTGTGTACAGCTTTTCAGTCGGATGCACGGATTCTGGAAAACACTGGATTTATTCCAGAATTTTGTTCCATAGAGAATGAATAGGATGGAAAAGTGCTCGCCAATCTAATGAACTTCTGCTCCACCCACAGACTCCGTTTCACATACGCTGACTCAGGGCAGACCCCCGACCATGACTGCAGGGTTGCTTTGACCCGCACTCGTCTGTTTGTCGTTTTTTTATCCCTCTTTTTTCCTCATAGAGTCCCATTCATTTTTGGACACACCCATCCAAATCTCATAGTTTCATTAAACTTACAGCAGGGGTGCCCGAACTTTTTTCAAAGGGGGCCAGATTGGACAATATGAAACTACCTAGGGCCCACTCCCTCTCTCCAAAAGTATAATTTCTAAATGATATATACACTGTATTCAAACTATGAAGAAACACACAGATACAGAATAATGAATAATTAATTAACTAATGAATTTAATTTGACGGTACTTGCAGCAGCAGGAGATCAACAGAGTAAACAGGGTTACAACCTGCTGTACATTCAGTCTGAACATGTGCTGAACAACGTTTCTACATTAAGTATCTTTAGAGTTTCTCCTGTAGACTCTATATCACTGCTAGGGGTGGGCGATATGGCCCTACAATAATATCACGATATTTCATGGTGTTTTTGTGATAACGATACTCTTGGCGATGTGACAAAACACTGAATTAAAAAAAAATATTTAAAAAATACACTACTGCAACAAAATAAAAATTTAATTTTATGATTGCTTACGATATGATATGGCACACCACTAACTGAGATATTAAAAAATACAAGAATTTTCATCAGATTGTAACAGAAGTCAATGATCCAGAATGTCATGATACTAAATAACACACTCCAAATATCTCCATATATCCAGGACTGAAGTAAAGTGAATCATACTGGAGATAAAATCTGTCTCTAGTAGATATATAATGAGAAATGAGAAAAGTGTGATTTTTTTCTTATTCTAAAAACAGTAAAAGTAGAACCCGATGTGATAATTAGTGATGGGTGATATGGTACGATATTTCAGGGTATAATATCGTTCACGATATCCAAACTTATACTCAATAACAGCCAGTCTTATATTTCTTAAGTCTCATAATCTATTATGGAATGGAGAACATTTCTCTGGTGTTGAGTTTCTCTGCAGTGACACTGACGTGGTGGTAGTGTGTGTTGCGCTGGTGTGAGTGGATCAGATGCAGCACAGTGCTGCTGCTGTTAAAATCATTAAACACCTCAGAGTCACTGCTTAGCTAATAGCACAGCCACCTCATAACTGGCTCTGGTCAGGTCCTCCTGTTGTGGGACCAGGTGTCTCTGCCCTCTCGTCCCCTGAGTGTTTACTATAATGCCCATGCATTGTTTTATAATGTCTCATCTATTTAACTCCTTAATTACCATAATAGTCTCCTGGTATAAGAGTCAGACGCATTTGTCTCTCAGAAAACTATTCTGACGTCCATCTCTCTGGTAATCACCGGTTCTCACTTTCGACTTTGGGTTTGTTTGACATAGCCGTCACCGTACGCCGTTCCATAAGTTCAGGAAGCCCAGTCAGAAAACTAATGTCCAGACTTTGGGACACCCCTGACCTACAGCCTCCAAACTGCATGTACTCTTTTAAGGCAGATCCTCAAACACTAATCCATAATAATAATAATTGTCGTTTATGTGCAACCGTCCTGGGTTTCTATCAGGAAATACACTTTTCTAGTTATTACATAACATTACTTTACATACTATACCATTACCACTGTAGTATTAAATTTAATTATTAAATTAGAACAGCACTGCAGTATAAAGCAGCATGCTATTACCTGTGATTTAATTTTTGGCACTTTATGGCAACCTTATACAGGATTTGGGGACCCCTGTGGTGAAAATATGGGACCCCCACATGCAATCTGACTTTGCGAGTGAGTTGAAATAAGATCTAAAGAGAACTCCGACGATGTTGTGGTTTAAGATCATTTGCTGTTAATGCATAAGAACGTATGACGTAGGCTGTGTCTCAAAACCTACTGAGCTCCTACATAGGCAGCATTTTACTTCATAGTATGTACTCCCGACATGTAGACTGTCTCAGTTCTTACATACTTTAAACATGCTGTCTACTGAGAAACCTTATTTACACCTGATTTTAAAGAATAATCGAAGAGTAATCGAACGCTTCCTCAGCCGCTAAGACCATCCCAACACAGGCTAATCTACGAGCAGTGAAGTGGTTTTAAAATGTGAGTTAATTTGATTCTCTCTGGAGTTTTAATGTGTTTCTGGTCATATAATCACACAGAACAGTATTTTATTATCAACTCTGTAACGAGTCCTTCACCATTTACACTTTTATACTCCAGACATTAGCATTTATGCTAACGGATTTTTAAGCCTTGGGCTATTGTTTTGGAACAAGCCGTGACGCAGTCTCTCTCTAACTAGAGCGTCTCAGTAATCTGTTTTATGAGGAGAGATGAGGAGAGAACACTGATACTTACACAGCTGCTACCTAGACAGCCTACTTAGACACTCACTAGGGTTTGGGACAGACCCTCTGATTTAGGTTTGCGTTCAGGCAGTTCTGAGCCTCAGGAGAACATATCTGCTGTTGAACTTTATAGATTTATGTATGTTTCCTGACCGCTACACTGGTAAACAATAGGAGGTGTAAGGTGGCGACAGGAAGTGGACGTTGATTTGAATGGGCGGTTGGTCTCTGGGTTGTTTACAGGTTCATGCTGCTGCTTGATGTAGATCCTAATGATGGTCTCTCGCTCATCTGCTTCTCTTATCTCTCCCTCCCCTTCCTTCTTTATCTCTCTAGCCTCCCCCCAACCCTCAACCCTGGCTCTGTGCCCCCCCCACAGCCCCGTATCTCTGAGCTCTACTGTACTCCACTCATGCACGCTGATTAGATTAGGCCGTGCTCGGATGAACCACCACTACCAGCCCTGCTCTATCACCTCCCTCTCTCTCTCTCTCTCTCTGCATTCCACCTTTTCTCCTCTTCTCCTCTTTCTCCCCCCATCAAGCAGATTCTTAACCCCCCACTCAACCCCACCCCTGCCCTGTCTGCCATCTCCCTGCATTGACATTGTCTTCTTTTAACCAGATACACCCAGATTTGAGTGTATATGTAGGGTAAACACAGGGATTATAGGAGAATTGTAGGAGGGCTCTGATTGTATACGTGCTCCATATGTTCTTCTCCTCTCTCTGAGAGAGGTCTGAGAAACAGCAGGGTGTGTTCCTGCAGAATACCACGGGCTCCCCCGGCAGAATGAGACGTTTGCAGAGCTGACAGGGAGAGGTGTATTACTCCACCCCACCCCACCCCCCACCAGACTAGCCCACCCCGGCCCCAGCTCTGCTGGAGCAGTTAACGGTGCTTTTTGTCCTGTGTTGAGAGAGCCGCGGCTGCTCCCCGGGGAGGGTGTGCAGCAGGGCTGTATTGCGGGCCCCTTTCGGTTTTCCTGCATTATTAATCTGTCTGAAGAGCGCTTTCTGGAAGGCCACCCCGAGACTCAGCCTCTCTTCTCCTAACAAAAGGAAACTTCTAGAACTGCTGGCCGGCCCTTTGGAGCTTTGGAGGGCTACTAACGGGTAAATCCCCTCAATCTTCATGGACGTCCACATGCTGGGGCCTGTTACTGAGTAAATGGGAAAAACAATGGAAAGTAATAGTGTATATATATATATATATATATATATATACGCTACCAGTCAAACGTTTTAGATACACTACCAGTCAAACGTTTTAGATACACTACCAGTCAAACGTTTTAGATACACTACCAGCCAAACGTTTTAGTACACTACCAGCCAAACGTTTTAGATCACTACCAGTCAAACGTTTTAGTACACTACCAGACAAACGTTTTAGATACACTACCAGTCAAACGTTTTAGATACACTACCAGCCAAACGTTTTAGATACACTACCAGTTAAACGTTTTAGATACACTACCAGACAAACGTTTTAGTAACACTACCAGTCAAGCGTTTTAGATACACTACCAGACAAACGTTTTAGTAACACTACCAGTCAAACGTTTTAGATACACTACCAGCCAAACGTTTTAGATACACTACCAGCTAAACGTTTTAGATACACTACCAGACAAACGTTTTAGTACACTACCAGACAAACGTTTTAGATACACTACCAGTCAAACATTTTAGATACACTACCAGCCAAACGTTTTAGTACACTACCATTCAAACGTTTTAGATACACTACCAGACAAACTTTTTGGTACACTACCAGCCAAACGTTTTAGTACACTACCAGCCAAACGTTTTAGATACACTACCAGCCAAACGTTTTAGTACACTACCAGTCAAACGTTTTAGATACACTACCAGCCAAACGTTTTAGTACACTACCAGTCAAACGTTTTAGTACACTACCAGACAAACGTTTTAGATACACTACCAGACAAACGTTTTAGATACACTACCAGACAAACGTTTTAGATACACTACCAGTCAAACGTTTTAGATACACTACCAGCCAAACGTTTTAGATACACTACCAGACAAACGTTTTAGATACACTACCAGTCAAACGTTTTAGATACACAACCAGCCAAAACGTTTAGTACACTACCAGACAAACGTTTTAGATACACTACCAGTCAAACGTTTTAGTACACTACCAGACAAACGTTTTAGATACACCACCAGTCAAACGTTTTAGATACACTACCAGTCAAACGTTTTAGAACACTACCAGTCAAACGTTTTAGTACACTACCAGTCAAACGTTTTAGATCACTACCAGTCAAACGTTTTAGTACACTACCATTCAAACGTTTTAGATACACTACCAGTCAAACGTTTTAGTACACTACCAGTCAAACGTTTTAGATACACTACCAGTCAAACGTTTTAGTACACTACCAGACAAGCGTTTTAGATACACTACCAGACAAACGTTTTAGTACTACTACCAGCCAAACGTTTTAGATCACTACCAGCCAAACGTTTTAGTACACTACCAGTCAAACGTTTTAGATACACTACCAGTCAAACGTTTTAGTACACTACCATTCAAACGTTTTAGATACACTACCAGTCAAACGTTTTAGTACACTACCAGACAAGCGTTTTAGATACACTACCAGACAAACGTTTTAGTACACTACCAGCCAAACGTTTTAGATCACTACCAGCCAAACGTTTTAGTACACTACCAGTCAAACGTTTTAGATACACTACCAGTCAAACGTTTTAGATACACTACCAGCCAAACGTTTTAGTACACTACCAGCCAAACGTTTTAGATACACTACCAGATAAACGTTTTAGATACACTACCCGATAAACGTTTTAGATACACTACCAGTCAAACGTTTTAGTACACTACCAGCCAAACGTTTTAGATACACTACCAGATAAACGTTTTAGATACACTACCCGATAAACGTTTTAGATACACTACCAGTCAAACGTTTTAGATACACTACCAGTCAAACGTTTTAGTACACTACCAGCCAAACGTTTTAGATACACTACCAGTCAAACGTTTTAGTACTGTTTTAAAATGTTTGCCTGGTATTGTTCTAACATGCTCTAGCCTTTCCTAGGGGCGAGCTTGAGTTGATAGTGCATACACAGGTTAACTTGCGCTGCACGGAGGGTGTCTAACTCGGCGTAAGAAGTGAAGCTATGCTGTAAGTAGTTCAGTAAGTATGTTTCTGTTAAGCTGTCTCAGGACTTTTATTTTGAAGAGCCTGATTACGGGTTGAGTGGTGGGTTTACTGTAGTAGAGTGCTGTTTTTAGCTGTTATTACTGGATGTGCTGTGTTGCCTCTCACTTAAATAGTAAGTGTTAGGGTTATGGTTAGGGTTAGGGCTACATTTGGCCAAAAATAACCCCAAGAAACCAAAATATTCCCAGAATTAAACATGGGAGATGAATAGCCACATAGTTGAATATTCCAGCCCTACATGTAGAGTTCTGTGTGAGTTCCCGCGTGTGAAGTTGAGTTTAAAGAGTTTAAGATCACTCTTACAGTCTCCGTCCGCTTTCATCGCTGTTAGCTTCAAGATTTAGTACTCGGTATTCTCTGTGTTCCGCGCTTCCAGGCTCCTTTGTTCAGATGTAGAACTGCTGGTCCGAGATGATGACTTGGACGTGGCACAGATGCGCTCTCCAATACAAGTCAGTTCTTGGCAGAGCGTCATGCTTTCTTAATGGAAAGCTGCAGTCAGTTAGAAGAACAATAGAGCTCCAGAGATAAACCACGCTTCGCTCCCCTCCGCTCGGCCCAGGTTGCCGTGGCAGCAGACGTTAAGCTGCCTCCGATTGGCCGGAGTGGAAAGGCCCTGAGGGCCCCAGGCCCACAGCTGTATGCAAACGAGGGGCCCAAAGCCTGCTCACAGTGCTTAGCTGTTTATTTTTCACTGGGGTTTCACTTCCTGCTGGGTTTTTGATTTGTTTGGTGATTTACGTATATCAAATCATCAGTATTTTTATTAAAGGGACAGTCCTTCAGAAATCCCCTCCCTGCATGTGTTCTGTCAGCATAGACATGTTTGCTTGTGTAGTTTTTATCCATAAGGCTGATCTAGGTACCTAGCAGTGGAAGTATGGTGCTAAATGCGTCCTACACCTGTGCTACACATGCTACTCTGTACTACTGAATATATTACTGATGGTGGTTTACTGGTCAGAAATTTTATTAAGTACAGTAAGGACATTTAATACAGTTATTATAGTTAGTAAAGTTAATACAGTTAGTACATTTTGTATAAATAGTAAGGTAGTACAGATAGTACAGTTAGTATAGTTAGTAAAGTTAATACAGTTAGTACATTTTGTATAAATAGTAAGGTAGTACAGATAGTACAGTTAGTATAGTTAGTAAAGTTATTACAGTTAGTACATTTTGTATAAATAGTAAGGTATGTACAGATAGTACAGTTAGTATAGTTAGTAAAGTTAATACAGTTAGTACATTTTGTATGAATAGTAAAGTAGTACAGATAGTACAGTTAGTATAGTTAGTAAAGTTAATACAGTTAGTACATTTTGTATGAATAGTAAAGTAGTACAGATAGTACAGTTAGTATAGTTAGTAAATTTAATACAGTTAGTACATTTTGTATAAATAGTAAGGTAGTACAGATAGTACAGTTAGTATAGTTAGTAAAGTTAATACAGTTAGTACATTTTGTATAAATAGTAAGGTAGTACAGATAGTACAGTTAGTATAGTTAGTAAAGTTATTACAGTTAGTACATTTTGTATAAATAGTAAGGTAGTACAGATAGTACAGTTAGTATAGTTAGTAAAGTTAATACAGTTAGTACATTTTGTATGAATAGTAAAGTAGTACAGATAGTACAGTTAGTATAGTTAGTAAAGTTAATACAGTTAGTACATTTTGTATGAATAGTAAAGTAGTACAGATAGTACAGTTAGTATAGTTAGTAAATTTAATACAGTTAGTACATTTTGTATAAATAGTAAGGTAGTACAGATAGTACAGTTAGTATAGTTAGTAAAGTTAATACAGTTAGTAAATTTTGTATAAATAGTAAGGTAGTACAGATAGTACAGTGAGTATAGTTAGTAAAGTTATTATAGTTAGTACATTTTGTATAAATAGTAAGGTAGTACAGATAGTACAGTTAGTATAGTTAGTAAAGTTAATACAGTTAGTACATTTTGTATAAATAGTAAGGTAGTACAGATAGTACAGTTAGTATAGTTAGTAAAGTTAATACAGTTAGTACATTTTGTATGAATAGTAAAGTAGTACAGATAGTACAGTTAGTATAGTTAGTAAAGTTAATACAGCTAGTACATTTTGTATGAATAGTAAAGTAGTACAGATAGTACAGTTAGTATAGTTAGTAAATTTAATACAGTTAGTACATTTTGTATAAATAGTAAGGTAGTACAGATAGTACAGTTAGTATAGTTAGTAAAGTTAATACAGTTAGTACATTTTGTATGAATAGTAAAGTAGTACAGATAGTACAGTTAGTATAGTTAGTAAATTTAATACAGTTAGTACATTTTGTATAAATAGTAAGGTAGTACAGATAGTACAGTTAGTATAGTTAGTAAAGTTAATACAGTTAGTACATTTTGTATAAATAGTAAGGTAGTACAGATAGTACAGTGAGTATAGTTAGTAAAGTTAATACAGTTAGTACATTTTGTATAAATAGTGAGGTTAGTACAGATAGTACAGTTAGTATAGTTAGTAAAGTTATTACAGTTAGTACATTTTGTATAAATAGTAAGGTTACTACAGTTTTGTATAAATAGTAGGGTTAGTACAGATAGTACAGTTAGTATAGTTAGTAAAGTTAATACAGTTAGTACATTTTGTATAAATAGTGAGGTTAGTACAGATAGTACAGTTAGTATAGTTAGTAAAGTTATTACAGTTAGTACATTTTGTATAAATAGTAAGGTTACTACAGTTTTGTATAAATAGTAGGGTTAGTACAGATTGTACAGTTAGTACATTTTGTATAAATAGTAAGGTTAGTACAGATAGTACAGTTAGTATAGTTAGTAAAGTTAATACAGTACATTTTGTATAAATAGTGAGGTTAGTACAGATAGTACAGTTAGTATAGTTAGTAAAGTTATTACAGTTAGTACATTTTGTATAAATAGTGAGGTTAGTACAGATAGTACAGTTAGTATAGTTAGTAAAGTTATTACAGTTAGTACATTTTGTATAAATAGTAAGGTTACTACAGTTTTGTATAAATAGTAGGGTTAGTACAGATAGTACAGTTAGTATAGTTAGTAAAGTTAATGCAGTTAGCACAGTTTATGCAGTTAGTATTTTTAGTACAGTAAATACACCTAGTACATTAGTATAGTTAGTACAGTTAGTATGATTAGTATAGTTAGTGTAGTTAGTATGGTTTATATATGTATTAAAGTTAGTATAGTTAATGTAGTTAGTACATTTTGTATTAATAGTAAGGTTAGTGCAAATAGTACAGTTAATGCAGTTAGTATATTTAGCACAGTTTAGACAGTTAGTACATTAGTATAGTTAATACAGCTAGTATGGTTAGTATAGTTAGGGCAGTTAGTATGGTTAATATAGTTAGTACAGTTAGTATGGGTAATACAGTTAGTATTTGTAATGTAGTTAGTACAGTTAGTATGGGTAATACAGTTAGTATTGGTAATATAGTTAGTACCGTTAGTATGGTTAATATAGTTAGTACAGTTAGTATGGGTAATACAGTTAGTATTGGTAATATAGTTAGTACAGTTAGTATTGGTAATATAGTTAGTACAGTTAGTATGGTTAATATAGTTAGTATTGGTAATATAGCTAGTACAGTTAGTATTGGTAATATAGTTAGTACAGTTAGTATGGTTAATATAGTTAGTATTGGTAATATAGTTAGTACAGTTAGTATGGGTAATACAGTTAGTATTGGTAATATAGTTAGTACAGTTAGTATGGTTAATATAGTTAGTATTGGTAATATAGTTAGTACAGTTAGTATGGTTAATATAGTTAGTACAGTTAGTATGGGTAATAGTATTGGTAATATAGTTAGTACAGTTAGTATGGTTAATACAGTTAGTACAGTTAGTATGGGTAATACAGTTAGTATTGGTAATTTAGTTAGTACAGTTAGTATGGTTAATATAGTTAGCATTGGTAATATAGTTAGTACAGTTAGTATGGTTAATATAGTTAGTATTGGTAATATAGTTAGTACAGTTAGTATGGTTAATATAGTTAGTACAGTTAGTATGGTTAATATAGTTAGTATTGGTAATATAGTTAGTACAGTTAGTATGGTTAATATAATTAGTACAGTTAGTATAGTTAATACAGTATGTACAGTAAGTATGATCTGCACAGCTAGTGTAGTTAGTATACTGGTAGGAGGTAATAGTATGTATGTGTAGTGCAGAGGTATGTAGTTTGGGATGCAGCCCGTGTCTCTGCCTGGCCTGCCAGCCTGCTGGTTGTGCTGAAGGTGGTTTGCTGCTCCCTGGTTGTTTTCCAGCGGTCATGCTGGCCACGCTCTGTTGTGGTCATTAACGGAAAATCCACGTTGTTTCCACACAGCAGCTCAGCAGTGACTCAGGCGCTGTTTTCATTGGCTTCTGCTGTAACCAAGGTAGTCTCTTACGCCTTGAGTTGCTATACCATCATCATCATCATCGTCGTCACTTGGAAGCAGCTGTGTTATGTGGACTGATAAGCTGACCGCTGCTCTGGGCTTTCCTGCAGTTTGTGGAGAAGGCTGTGGTTTCCCACTGACTGCGATGAGTCGACTACTCTCTAATATTAACTTCAGCTGAGGAAAGGAGTGAGTGGATACGTGAAAAAGGGAGGGAGCGAGTGGATAAATGAAAGAGGGAGGGAGGAGTGAGTTAGTGAAAGAGGGAGGGAGGAGTGAGTTAGTGAAAGAGGGAGGGAGGAGTGAGTTAGTGAAAGAGGGAGGGAGGAGTGAGTTAGTGAAAGAGGGAGGGAGGAGTGAGTTAGTGAAAGAGGGAGGGAGGAGTGAGTTAGTGAAAGAGGGAGGGAGCAGAGTGGATAAGTGAAAGAGGAAGGGAGGAGTGAGTTAGTGAAGGAGTGAGTGAGCGAGAGAGGAAGCTAGTAAGGAAGTTACTGAGTGAAGGAGTAAATGAGTGAGTGAGTGAGTGAGTGAGTGAGGAAGCTAGTAAGGAAGTTAGTGAGTGAGGGATTGGATTAGTGAGTGAGTGAGTGAGTGAGGAAGCTAGTAAGGAAGTTAGTGAGTGAGTGACTCACTCACTCACTCACTAACTTCCTTACTAGTGAGCGAGTGAGGAAGCAAGTAAGGAAGCTAATGAGTGAGTTAGTGAGTGAGGGAGTGAATGAGTGAGTGAGTGAGTGAGGAAGCTAGTAAGGAAGTTAGTGAGTGAGGGATTGGATTAGTGAGTGAGTGAGTGAGGAAGCTAGTAAGGAAGTTAGTGAGTGAGGGATTGGATTAGTGAGTGAGTGAGTGAGTGAGGAAGCTAGTAAGGAAGTTAGTAAGTGAGGGAGTGAATAAGTGAGTGAGCGAGTGAGGAAGCTAGTAAGGAAGTTAGTGAGTGAGGGAATGAGTGAATGAGGAAGCTAGTAAGGAAGTTAGTGAGAGGGATTGGATTAGTGAGTGAGTGAGTGAGGAAGCTAGTAAGGAAGTTAGTGAGTGAGGGATTGGATTAGTGAGTGAGTGAGTGAGGAAGCTAGAAAGGAAGTTAGTAAGTGAGGGAGTGAATGAGTGAGTGAGTGAGTGAGCGAGTGAGGAAGCTAGTAAGGAAGCTAGTGACTGAGTGAGTGAGTGAGGAAGCTAGTAAGGAAGCTAGTGAGTGAGTGAGTGAGTGAGTGAGGAAGCTAGTAAGGAAGCTAGTGAGTGAGTGAGTGAGTGAGGAAGCTCGTAAGGAAGCGAGTGAGTGAGTGAGTGAGGAAGCTAGTAAGGAAGCTAGTGAGTGAGGGAATGAGTGAATGAGGAAGCTAGTAAGGAAGTTAGTGAGAGGGATTGGATTAGTGAGTGAGTGAATGAGTGAGGAAGCTAGTAAGGAAGTTAGTGAGTGAGGGATTGGATTAGTGAGTGAGTGAGTGAGGAAGCTAGTAAGGAAACTAGTGAGTGAGTGAGTGAGTGAGTGAGTGAGGAAGCTAGTAAGGAAGTGAGTGAGTGAGTGAGTGAGGAAGCTAGTAAGGAAGTGAGTGAGTGAGTGAGTGAGTGAGGAAGCTAGTAAGGAAGCTAGTGAGTGAGTGAGGAAGCTAGTAAGGAAGCGAGTGAGTGAGTGAGTGAGTGAGGAAGCTAGTAAGGAAGCGAGTGAGTGAGTGAGTGAGTGAGGAAGCTAGTAAGGAAGCTAATGAGTGAGTGAGTGAGTGAGCGAGGAAGCTCGTATGGAAGCTAGTGAGTGAATGAGTGAGTGAGTGAGGAAGCTCGTAAGGAAGTGAGTGAGTGAGTGAGTGAGTGAGGAAGCTAGTAAGGAAGTGAGTGAGTGAGTGAGTTAGTGAAGGAGTGAATGTAAAGTGTGTGTGTGTGTATGTGGTTGTAGCTCTTCTCCTCTTCAGCTTTGACACTGTCACTCAGCCAGAACCAGCTCGGCACACGCTGCTGACCTCACCACAGCCCCCCGCACCCCCTGAACTGTACTCCAGAGTGGCCAGTTTATTGGAAATCACTGTCTGTGTCTACTCCTTGGCCGGTTTTCAGAAAGCAGTGGGCAGTGTAACAGTATTTATCTGTGTAAATCACAGGTGCAGTGGGGACGTGAAGGTCCTCTCAGTGAAACATCCTCCACTTAACACGCCTAAATATTTACTTCTGTTTAGTTTTATTTACTAAGTTTATCATATTAGTAAACATCACACTGGCTGTCTTTCATGTGTTCATTCAGAAAATCAATAAACAAACAGTGAGTGTATTAAAGTGTGTAGTAGTGTGTCTCTGTAGAAGATGTGTTACTTATTTACACTTAGAACATTAACACATACATGGAATCTGATCAGGAGTGTCTGAACACACACACACACACACACACACACACACAAACACACACACACACACACACACACACACACACACACACACACACACACACACATATATATACACACACACACTACCTTCACCTACCTGTGTACAGGTAAACTGTAGCACTACCTTCACCTACCTGTGTACAGGTAAACTGTAACACTACCTTCACCTACCCGTGTACAGGTAAACTGTAACACTACCTTCACCTACCTGTGTACAGGTATACCTTCACCTACCTGTGTACAGGTAAACTGTAACACTACCTTCACCTACCTGTGACCAGGTATACCTTCACCTACCTGTGTACAGGTAAACTGTAACACTACCTTCACCTACCTGTGACCAGGTAAACTGTAACACTACCTTCACCTACCTGTGACCAGGTAAACTGTAACACTACCTTCACCTACCTGTGTACAGATAAACTGTAACACTACCTTCACCTACCTGTGTACAGATAAACTGTAACACTACCTTCACCTACCTGTGTACAGATAAACTGTAACACTACCTTCACCTACCTGTGTACAGGTAAACTGTAACACTACCTTCACCTACCTGTGTACAGGTAAACTGTAACACTACCTTCACCTACCTGTGTACAGATAAACTGTAACACTACCTTCACCTACCTGTGTACAGGTAAACTGTAACACTACCTTCACCTACCTGTGTACAGGTAAACTGTAACACTACCTTCACCTACCTGTGTACAGGTAAACTGTAACACTACCTTCACCTACCTGTGTACAGATAAACTGTAACACTACCTTCACCTACCTGTGTACAGGTAAACTGTAACACTACCTTCACCTACCTGTGTACAGGTAAACTGTAACACTACCTTCACCTACCTGTGTACAGATAAACTGTAACACTACCTTCACCTACCTGTGTACAGATAAACTGTAACACTACCTTCACCTACCTGTGTACAGGTAAACTGTAACACTACCTTCACCTACCTGTGTACAGGTAAACTGTAACACTACCTTCACCTACCTGTGTACAGGTAAACTGTAACACTACCTTCACCTACCTGTGTACAGGTAAACTGTAACACTACCTTCACCTACCTGTGTACAGGTAAACTGTAACACTACCTTCACCTACCTGTGTACAGGTAAACTGTAACACTGCCTTCTATGCGAGTGTCTGGGCTGATCTGAGTTCAGCTTTCTGCTGCGGTGCTGCTTTAATTCGAGCAGCCTGTGTTCTGTATTCGTTCCCGTCCAAACAAATCCGGTCTGTTTGGATTTTCAGACGAGCGCTGAGATTCATTTTGTTTACGTTGAAGTTTCTGTTCTGCTGTCGCTCCTCCTGACCGGTGAGCTGACACACTTTCGGACGAAAACAACTCTGACACACTTTCGCTTCCCGTCCATATCCTCTCCTCTGCCCCCCCCCCAACCCCCTCGCAGCCCTCGTTCACCTCCACGACCTTCTCTCCATTCCACGCTCATCTGTCACTCTCACCTCCTCATCAACACTCACAGTCCAGGCCGAACTTCCTCGGCTTGTTTTGAAGGCGGTAGATGTGGGACAGCGCGGTGCCACCTGATGGTCCAGCAGACTGATATATGACTGATATATATATATATATATATATATATATATATATATATACAGTGCCCTCCATAATTATTGGCACCCCTGGTTAAGATGTGTTCTTTAGCTTCTAATAAATTGAGGGTTTTTTTAAATAATATAGGACCACGATGGAAAAAAGAGCAAAATCCAACCTTTATCTCAAGTGCATTTATTCAGTAGGAAAAAAATCCCACATTAAGAAATAATTGTTTAACATCAAATAATGTGTGCCACAATTATTAGCACCCCTGATGTTAATACTTTGTACAACCCCCCTTTGCCAACAAAACAGCACCTAATCTTCTCCTATAATGTTTCACAAGATGGGAGAACACAGAAAGAGGTATCTTCGACCATTCCTCTTTGCACAATCTCTCTAAATCATCCAGCGACCTGGGTCCTCTCCTCTGCACTCTCCTCTTCAGCTCACCCCACAGGTTTTCAATGGGGTTAAGGTCTGGGGACTGAGATGGCCATGGGAGGAGCTTGATTCTGTGTGTGGTCAACCATTTCTGTGTAGATCTTGCCATATGTTTAGGGTCATTATCTTGCTGAAAGACCCAGTGATGACCCATCTTCAGCTTTTGGGCAGAAGCCACCAGATTTTGTTTTAAAATGTCCTGGTATTTCAAAGCATTCATGATGCCATGCACCCTAACAAGGTTCCCTGGGCCTTTGGAAGAAAAGTAGGCCCACAGTATCACTGATCCTCCCCCGTATTTCACAGTGGGCATGAGGTGCTTTTCTGCATACTCAGCTCTTGTGTTACGCCAGACCCACTTACAGCATTTGTTGCCAAAAAGCTCTATCTTTGTTTCATCTGACCAAAGCACACGGTCCCAGTTGAAGTTCCAGTACTGCTTAGCAAACTCCAAACGTTTACGTTTATGATTGTGAGTGAGAATTGCTAATTAAATGTTCCTACATACTTTGATTAACTTCGTAAACTACTGTAGAAGTGACAGAAATTCTTTAATTACATTTATTTCCTAAGAATTGTTAGGGGTGCCAATAATTGTGGAACAGGTGATTTTATGAAGAAATATTATTTCTTAGTCAGGGATTTTATTTTCCCCCTAAAACTCTACTTGAGTTAAAGGTTACATTTTTCTACACTTTTCAGTGTGACAGTATGTTTCCACAATAAAAACTGAATTTATTTTAAGGCTTTTGACACATCTTAACCAGGGGTGCCAATAATTATGGAGGGCACTGTATATATATATATATATATATATATATACTTCCGCTCAAAAGTTTGGGTTCACAGTGAAATGTTCTTGTTTTGATGGAGTATCTTCTTCCTTAACACAACAATGGACTGACGCGTCTCTAAAGAAAGTTGTTTCTTTCTGGTCATTGTGAGTCGGTCAGCAAGACATCAACTGCTGATCTTCAGATACTAAACTAACCTAGAATGTTGTTCCCTTTTATACTCACTTATTAGTAGAATGTTTTTCAGCTGTGCATCACAATTGATCAAGAGTGTCCTAACAACCAATTAGCCCAATAACATCCCTAACTTGGATTGGTGGTCGTACCAGGAGATTTAGACAGAGGACTGAGAATTACCGATAATAGAACTATATGCAAAATAAGCCTCTATACAAAAATAGACTTTCAAACAAACATTTTTATTCTTTAAAAATCATCTGATACACTTACATTAATTGTGAAATGGACAATATTGTTTGTCCCAAAATGGCAACTTCACAGGAGAGGCCAAAAACTGTCTTTACTTTCAATGTAAGTCAATGGAACCAGAATTCTTTCCATGCTCTTTTGGAGCATTTCTATTGGTCCATGAGTTTTTCACACAATGTACATGACAACTCTTGCATTCAAATGAGGCAGAAAAATAAAAATGGGCAAAAATGGACAATAAATGATTTTGGACATATTTATTTTGGACAGAGACTAAACTCTCGCTTAATTGAGAGCTTAATAGCCATGGACACTCGCTCTGGTGTCCAAGACCTTCTGTGTGACCACTGTGTGGACATGATTTGAACACCACAGCTGCCATTCACATTGTGTTTATGTTTCATGACGATTGGACCAATAGGAAGGCTCCAAAAATCTGATTCCATTGACTTACATTGAACGTAAAGACAGATTGTGTCCTCTCCTGTAAAGTTGCCATTTTGGAGATGCTTGTTTTACCTTGGACAGCCACCATATTCATCAGATGGGAGCTACTAAGTGTCGACCTGCTAGAAGAGCCAGCCTAGCCCAGCATGCTGGTCACCAGGATATCATTGCTGTCCTAAGAAGAACATGCATCGTCATTTTGGTCCATTTTTTTTTTTTGCATCATTTCAACATGACAGCTGCCGTTTACGTTGTGTATAAATTTCATGATGAATGGACCATTAGAAATGCTCCAAAATAACTTAGAAGAACTTCTGGTTCCATTGACTTACTTTGAAAGTAAAAACTGTTTTTGTTCTCTACTGTTAAGTTGGCATTTTGGACATAGACTGTAGTGTTGTGTGTGTTGGCTTGCTGATTGCACAAGGCCAGCTTAGACCAGTTTAGAGCAGGTAATTCATACTTGATTGTGTTGGTTGTTAATTATTTTTTTTACTACAAATATATATATATATATATATTATATATATATATATATATATATTTTGCTCATAGATGTACAGACATAGATACATAGTAGTGTGTAAAAGTTTGAGGCACTTGTGGACATTATTATAGTTAATAAGCTATTTTATCCAGACTGGAATCTTTTATTTACTCAGTAAACACTTTATTATTTAAATATTAAACAGTATTAATAGAGTAAGTAGTACTTTTGGATACGTCAGTGTGTTTATTTAACCCTTTCCAAGCTTCTCCTAAACAACCCAGTATTATTTACAGTTCTCATCTAATACCTGCTTTGACTGCTCAGTACTTCATTAAGTTAAATCAAGTTTGCTGCTGAAGGAACTGAACACATTCATACAATGTCTGGGGCGTCCAGGAGAAATCTGGAACCTAACTTTATTCTCCAAACTGGAGCTCAAGATCTGATCTACTTCTCTCACAATAACATATTCATGTTACTTTGTATTGTATGTATGATTATTTACATCTGTTCTAATCATATCTGCTGTTCTTACTGGGGAAAACAGATGGACCAATAGAAATGCTCCAAAATAGCTTGAAAGATTTTGTGGTTGCATTGACTTACATTGAAAGTGAAGAAGGCTTTTGACCTCTCCTGTGAAGTTTCCTTTTGGATATATATATATATATATATATATATATATATATATATGCTAGACGCTGAAGAGACGAGAGTATATCAGTGTTAGGCCTATATAATCTGGATTAATGCATGAATTTGGATTGTTTTCTTGGCTTAATACTTGTGGAGACATCTGCGTATAACTGAATGTACTTGCAATGTGTACAAAGTTTTATGGAGCTGGCTGTGGTCAAATATCGTCGCCGTCCAATAAAAACGATGTATCTGCATTTTTGGTGATTTTAAGTTTTCTACATCATTTGAACAAGTCTATGGCCTTTAACATTGTGTGAAAATTTCATGATGAACGGACCAACAGAAATGCTTCAAAATAGCTTGGAAAGAATTCTGGTTCCATTGACTTACATTGAAAGTAACAACAGTTTTTGGCCTCTCCTGTAAAGTTGCAATTTTGGAGATTTCATTGGACGGTGATGATATATTAGAGGTCCGTCGCTCAGCTGGCACGAGCAGCTTGTCATAACAAATGATATCAGTTCAGTCAGAATCATGGTCAGAATCAGCCATCAGGTGATACCTTCAGGAGATTCTGGATTGGTTTAGAAATTTCACACCCTAACAAGTCTACGACCCCCCGGAGACCCTTATGGGATCCAGTCGGTTGTCCAGTCTGAGGTCCCCCATCTGAATTCCTCTTGGTTTTGTGGACCGGACACTAAACTCAGTGTGGACTCTCATTCTGAACGTGTTCTGTTACTCTTACGCTGATCCCCACACACGCACAGTATGGGAGCCTGTGAGGTTAAAGAGGATGACAAAAGTTTCCTGTCCTCTATGAAGCTTATCCGCTGAGCTCCGTATCTCTCAGAGGAAGCCCCCCAGGCCGCCGGCCCCCTCTCGCTGTGGCCTCCGAAACGGCAGGCAGGAAGGAGCTGATTGACGGCGAGGTCAGAGGCAGCTTGGAAAGCGCTGACGGCCTGCTGGACAGGAGGCGTGTGGGGGGTGTTTATCTGGAGGGACACAGCTCAGGCGTGATGATGCTGCTGCTGCTGCTGTGTTAAGCTATGTTAATGTACTGAAGCCCGTGTTAATAGATAACAGTGCGGCGGAAGCCACATCAGCAAGTTTATGAGAGATTACGGAACATCTCCGCGCAGCTGGAGACCTGCTGCTCTCCAACTTCTTATTGTAATGTTTCAGCTTCTGTTCTGGCTTCAGGAGCTAGAAAGTAACTGCTTTAGGTTTAAAGACGTCTGGTTCCATTGACTTACATTACAAGTGAAGTAACGTTACTGTATTGAGTACGATGCTTGTGCTTTAGTGCAGTTTTCAGTTAAATACAGTTCCAACACTGTCCCGACTTTAGAACCGGGTTTGTTCATCAGAACGTGAACGGTTGCTTCATTTCCTAATTATGCTAGTAGTTAATGTAACATGCAAAACCCTCAGTCCAGCTCCTGAAGTCCTGACTAATGGGAGAGCTTGCTCAGCTTTATCTGCCTACATACCACTAAGAATAAGTTTTTATCTTCATTTGATTTCATATCCCAGGTGGTGGCTATGAAGTTGATTGGTAGAAGCCGTGTTATCCCAGGTGGTTGTTAATACTAAGACTAAAATTAATATTCATAATAATAATGTACAAATGTATATGTTTATATAAATACTGTTTGTACTGTATGTATATGAGTCTGTACTGAATGTATGTGAGTCTGTACTGTATGTATAAGAGTGTACTGTATGTACTGTGTGTATGAGAGTGTACTGTATGTACTGTGTGTATGAGAGTCAGTACTGTATGTGCTGTGTGTATGAGAGTCAGTACTGTATGTGCTGTGAAAATGAGTCTGTACTGTATGAGTCTGTACTGTATGTATGTGAGTGTACTGTATGTATGTGAGTCTGTATTGTATGTATGAGAGTCTGTACTGTATGTATGTGAGTCTGTATTGTATGTATGTGAGTCTGTATTGTATGTATGAGAGTCTGTACTGTATGTATGTGAGTGTACTGTGTGTATGAGAGTCTGTACTGTATGTATGAGAGTCTGTATTGTATGTATGTGAGTGTACTGCGTGTATGAGAGTCTGTACTGTATGTATGAGAGTCTGTATTGTATGTATGTGAGTGTATTGCGTGTATGAGAGTCTGTATTGTATGTATGTGAGTGTACTGCGTGTATGAGAGTCTGTACTGTATGTATGTGAGTCTGTATTGTATGTATGTGAGTGTACTGCGTGTATGAGAGTCTGTACTGTATGTATGTGAGTCTGTATTGTATGTATGTGAGTGTACTGTGTGTATGAGAGTCTGTACTGTGTGTATGTGAGTCTGTATTGTATGTATGTGAGTGTACTGCGTGTATGAGAGTCTGTACTGTATGTATGTGAGTGTACTGTATGTAATGTGTGTATATGAATCTGTATTGTATGTATATGAGTCTGTTCTGTATGTATGTGAGTCTGTACTGTGTGTATGAGAGTCTGTACTGTGTATATGAATCTGTATTGTATGTATATGAGTCTGTACTGTGTGTATGAGAGTCTGTACTGTGTATATGAATCTGTATTGTATGTATATGAGTCTGTACTGTGTGTATGAGAGTTTGTACTGTATGTACTGTGTGTATGAGGATGTACTGTATGCACTGTGTATATGAATCTGTATTGTATGTATATGAGTCTGTACTGTGTGTATGAGAGTTTGTACTGTATGTACTGTGTGTATGAGGATGTACTGTATGCACTGAGTATATGAATCTGTATTGTATGTGTATGAGTCTGTACTGTGTGTATGAGAGTTTGTACTGTATTTACTGTATGTATGTGAGTCTGTACTGTGTATATGAATCTGTATTGTATGTATATGAGTCTGTACTGTGTGTATGAGAGTTTGTACTGTATTTACTGTATGTATGTGAGTCTGTACTGTGTATATGAATCTGTATTGTATGTATATGAGTCTGTACTGTGTGTATGAGAGTTTGTACTGTATTTACTGTATGTATGTGAGTCTGTACTGTGTATATGAATCTGTATTGTATGTATATGAGTCTGTACTGTGTGTATGAGAGTCTGTACTGTGTATATGAATCTGTATTGTATGTATATGAGTCTGTACTGTGTGTATGAGAGTCTGTACTGTGTATATGAATCTGTATTGTATGTATATGAGTCTGTACTGTGTGTATGAGAGTCTGTACTGTGTATATGAATCTGTATTGTATGTATATGAGTCTGTACTGTGTGAATGAGTTTGTACTGTATTTACTGTATGTATGTAAGTCTGTACTGTGTATATGAATCTGTATTGTATGTATATGAGTCTGTACTGTGTGTATGAGAGTTTGTACTGTATGTACTGTGTGTATGAGAGTGTACTGTATGTACTGTGTGTATGAGAGTCAGTACTGTATGTGCTGTGTGTATGAGAGTCAGTACTGTATGTGCTGTGAAAATGAGTCTGTACTGTATGAGTCTGTACTGTATGTATGTGAGTGTACTGTATGTATGTGAGTGTATTGTATGTATGAGAGTCTGTACTGTATGTATGTGAGTCTGTATTGTATGTATGTGAGTCTGTATTGTATGTATGAGAGTCTGTACTGTATGTATGTGAGTGTACTGTGTGTATGAGAGTCTGTACTGTATGTATGAGAGTCTGTATTGTATGTATGTGAGTGTACTGCGTGTATGAGAGTCTGTACTGTATGTATGAGAGTCTGTATTGTATGTATGTGAGTGTATTGCGTGTATGAGAGTCTGTATTGTATGTATGTGAGTGTACTGCGTGTATGAGAGTCTGTACTGTATGTATGTGAGTCTGTATTGTATGTATGTGAGTGTACTGCGTGTATGAGAGTCTGTACTGTATGTATGTGAGTCTGTATTGTATGTATGTGAGTGTACTGTGTGTATGAGAGTCTGTACTGTGTGTATGTGAGTCTGTATTGTATGTATGTGAGTGTACTGCGTGTATGAGAGTCTGTACTGTATGTATGTGAGTGTACTGTATGTAATGTGTGTATATGAATCTGTATTGTATGTACATGAGTCTGTTCTGTATGTATGTGAGTCTGTACTGTGTGTATGAGAGTCTGTACTGTGTATATGAATCTGTATTGTATGTATATGAGTCTGTACTGTGTGTATGAGAGTCTGTACTGTGTATATGAATCTGTATTGTATGTATATGAGTCTGTACTGTGTGTATGAGAGTCTGTACTGTGTATATGAATCTGTATTGTATGTATATGAGTCTGTACTGTGTGTATGAGAGTCTGTACTGTGTATATGAATCTGTATTGTATGTATATGAGTCTGTACTGTGTGTATGAGAGTCTGTACTGTGTATATGAATCTGTATTGTATGTATATGAGTCTGTACTGTGTGTATGAGAGTCTGTACTGTGTATATGAATCTGTATTGTATGTATATGAGTCTGTACTGTGTGAATGAGTTTGTACTGTATTTACTGTATGTATGTAAGTCTGTACTGTGTATATGAATCTGTATTGTATGTATATGAGTCTGTACTGTGTGTATGAGAGTTTGTACTGTATGTACTGTGTGTATGAGAGTGTACTGTATGTACTGTGTGTATGAGAGTCAGTACTGTATGTGCTGTGTGTATGAGAGTCAGTACTGTATGTGCTGTGAAAATGAGTCTGTACTGTATGAGTCTGTACTGTATGTATGTGAGTGTACTGTATGTATGTGAGTCTGTATTGTATGTATGAGAGTCTGTACTGTATGTATGTGAGTGTACTGTGTGTATGAGAGTCTGTACTGTATGTATGAGAGTCTGTATTGTATGTATGTGAGTGTACTGCGTGTATGAGAGTCTGTACTGTATGTATGAGAGTCTGTATTGTATGTATGTGAGTGTATTGCGTGTATGAGAGTCTGTATTGTATGTATGTGAGTGTACTGCGTGTATGAGAGTCTGTACTGTATGTATGTGAGTCTGTATTGTATGTATGTGAGTGTACTGCGTGTATGAGAGTCTGTACTGTATGTATGTGAGTCTGTATTGTATGTATGTGAGTGTACTGTGTGTATGAGAGTCTGTACTGTGTGTATGTGAGTCTGTATTGTATGTATGTGAGTGTACTGCGTGTATGAGAGTCTGTACTGTATGTATGTGAGTGTACTGTATGTAATGTGTGTATATGAATCTGTATTGTATGTATATGAGTCTGTTCTGTATGTATGTGAGTCTGTACTGTGTGTATGAGAGTCTGTACTGTGTATATGAATCTGTATTGTATGTATATGAGTCTGTACTGTGTGTATGAGAGTCTGTACTGTGTATATGAATCTGTATTGTATGTATATGAGTCTGTACTGTGTGTATGAGAGTTTGTACTGTATGTACTGTGTGTATGAGGATGTACTGTATGCACTGTGTATATGAATCTGTATTGTATGTATATGAGTCTGTACTGTGTGTATGAGAGTTTGTACTGTATGTACTGTGTGTATGAGGATGTACTGTATGCACTGAGTATATAAATCTGTATTGTATGTGTATGAGTCTGTACTGTGTGTATGAGAGTTTGTACTGTATTTACTGTATGTATGTGAGTGTACTGTGTATATGAATCTGTATTGTATGTATATGAGTCTGTACTGTGTGTATGAGAGTTTGTACTGTATTTACTGTATGTATGTGAGTCTGTACTGTGTATATGAATCTGTATTGTATGTATATGAGTCTGTACTGTGTGTATGAGAGTCTGTACTGTGTATATGAATCTGTATTGTATGTATATGAGTCTGTACTGTGTGTATGAGAGTCTGTACTGTGTATATGAATCTGTATTGTATGTATATGAGTCTGTACTGTGTGTATGAGAGTCTGTACTGTGTATATGAATCTGTATTGTATGTATATGAGTCTGTACTGTGTGTATGAGAGTCTGTACTGTGTATATGAATCTGTATTGTATGTATATGAGTCTGTACTGTGTGAATGAGTTTGTACTGTATTTACTGTATGTATGTAAATCTGTACTGTGTATATGAATCTGTATTGTATGTATATGAGTCTGTACTGTGTGTATGAGAGTTCGTACTGTATTTACTCTATGTATGAGTCTGTACTGTATGTACTGTATGTATGAGTCTGTACTGTATGTACTGTATGTATGAGTCTGTACTGTATGTAACATCTATGAGGGTCAGCATGTGAAACAATGTCTGAGACATTTTTGTATCAGTTTAAATGGAACTTTCTTTCATTTCATACACGAGAAAAAACACGTACGATTAAATGCTGTACAAAAACCATACCTGCAATTGGTCCTACAAGTATGTTGTTCCTGTATAGGCTCTAGAGATCTATAGGAATCTATAGGGATCTATAGGGATCTATAGGGATATGTAGGATCTATAGGGATATGTAGGGATCCTGCAGAAGCAGAACAATAATAAAAGAAACAGTTAATTAACTCATGAAGCCAGACTTCTCCATCGCGGTTGGTCTGGCGTTACTGTTATTTATGATGATGTCATGCATGGTGTGCGGCCTGTGGACACACACTCAGGCTCACAGATGAACACAGCAGGTTTTATGTTTTTAATGACGGGTCTGCAGTTTGTAATCAGCTCGAGCGCTAAAGGGCCGCGCTGCTGTTTAACAGTGCTCAGAGAAGTGTGTGTGTGTGTGTCTGTGTGTGTGTGTCTCTGTTTGTGTGTGTGTGTTCTGAGCTGGAATGCTGATGTCACTGGGAGGTATTTGACAGTGGTACTGTAAGCACTGTGCTAAAATCCTCATTAGCACAAAAAGCTTCTCTGAATGTTTGCTCTGCTTCATCCATCAGATACAGAAGAAAGGCAGCCGCAGACGCATACCTTCATTTATACACTCGGTCCTTTAATTCAGGCTGCTACTATAAAATAATCGATATTTTAGTATCGTTATCATTATTAATGCTAATCATTTTTCTAAATTTCCTCCATAATTGACATAATTATTAATTTGAAATACAAACAGAGAGATTCAGAGTGGGTTTGGTGTGTTAGGGGTCAAGATGTTGTTTACAGAGGCGGTGATGGAAACCAGGGGTCTCCATATCTACAACACAAATATAGACATTTTATATTTTTATATTTTATATATTTTGTATTTTATTTCACCAGTGAACCTACACACGTCTTCTGAGTGCTTGTACACGGAATGTTGATGGTAAAATCTGGAAAATCATGAAAATAGTAAATTTTCTTTGGGGACTATATTTAGTCTTACAGCGTCCAGCATGTATCCCTCCACCGTGAATGGAGTTTAAGACCAAAATCTTCTCAAAACTATCATAAACAACATCTGAGACATCAGACAGTGTATTCATGGTGGAGGGATACATGCAGGGCGCTGTGAGGCACAATATAGTCCTCAAAGAAAACTTGTTATTTTGATTTTCAAGATTTTTTTTGGGGACTATATTTTGCCTCACAGTGCCCTGCATGTATCCCTCCACTGTGAATGGATTTTAAGGCTAAAGTCTTCTCACAAACAGTGTCTCTGGCATCAGACAGTGTATTAATAACCATTTACTGTAATAACCTTCTGTAAGGAACTTTAAGAGGTGGACGTCTGGTTCCATTCACCACCACTGTGAACAGTTCAGACTTTCTTTACTTGTGCAGCTAACAGTGATGTAAATGTAGGGACTTCATAATGACTGTATCTAATAAATGAACATGTGGTCCAGTGGCAGTGCTTTCCATTACTCCAGCTAATGTTGTTGTTGTTTCCCAGTAACAGCACTTACAGCTTACTGGGGCAGGTCTGGCAAGTTGTACTGAACTGTTGTCCAATAAATTTCATATTTACAGACATAAAATTCATATTTATAACATAATAAATTATTATTATTATAATTATTATTATTATTATTATTATTATTATTATTAAGTTATAAGTTAGAGTAGCCAAGTGTCTTTAACACCTGTAGCCTAATAAAGAATAGAGCTGCTTATTTCTAAATCTGTACAGTGTGATTCTAAGCATATGTGTGGGCGGAGCTTCTGAGAGAAGGGGAAGCTGTGGCTGTCGAAGTCCTGAATGGAAGTTTCTGGCAGCTGTGTTTTAATATTAGGGTTCCCTCGCAGGCTTTGATGTTCTGCGGGTGGAGCGGTCAGCCTTGGTCCGTCCAGCCTGGGCAGATGGAAGGCTCTGAGAGGAGCGGGCAGAGGAACAGGCTGAGCTAGAGGGTGGAGACCAGAGAGTCACAGCTGGAGTTTTCTTCCTCTCTTACTGTCTCTCTCCAACTCTGTATGTTATTATTACTCACTCCTTCACAGTACAGACCAGTCTACGTTAGTGGTGGTCTGATTGGTCTAATCGGTGGCCTGATCGGTCTGAATAGTGATCTGATTGGGGTCTTATTGGTGGTCTGATCTGTCTGAATGGTGATCTCAATGGTGGCCTGATTGGTTGTCTTATTGGTGGTTTTATTTGGTTGTCATATTGGTGGTCTTATTGGTCATCTGATTGGTCTGACTGGCGGTCTGATTAGTGCTCTTATTGTTAGCCTTTTTGGTGGTTATATTGCCAGTCTAATTGGTGGTCCTATTAGGCAGCCTTATAGGTGGTCTGATTTGATGGTCTTATTGGCAGTGGTATTAGTGGTCTTATTGGTGGCCTGATTTGGCAGTCTGATTGATCTGATTGGTGGTCTTATTGGCAGTCTTATTTGGTGGTCTTATTGGTATTCTGATTGGCGGTCTTATTGATGGTCTTATTTGGTGGTCTTATTGGTGGTCGGTGTAAGACATGATGAGCGACAGTTAACCTGTGACCTCACAATGACCTCATGATGACCTACACCGCTCTGGAGTGAAGTTTAGAGTTTTGGGTCAGGAATGCACACGTGTGTGTTTGTTTTGGCCAACACAAATTCTCTGTTGGGGTAAATAGCCTGCACCCCTATGGATTCCCTGAAGTATTCTTTAGCATTCATGCTCCATTTACCAAATCATCCTCCAGGACCGCAGGGGTTAGTTTAGCCCTTCGCTCGGGTCTGATGTTCTGATGTTCAGTAAGGATCTTCAGAGCTAAAGCTGAAGCAGATATTACAGCCTTATACACATTACACTTACGTACAGTCAGTCTTCACATTCACTGCTATTAAACCTGCTATTATTAGTATTTGTGTAATCAGGTATTTAGTATCCACAGTGCTAATTAGCAGTTATGTAGTAAGTTATTTGATCCATGCTAAGACAATAAGCATTTTGTTAATTAGGTAGTTTGTAAGTACTTTTTGTAACTAGTAGTTAAGTACTAACTAATGGTTAGGTAGTGTTATTTGGTAAATGATAGAGAATGAAAGTTTTGGCAATGTAATTTGGTAAATACAACATATTTGGTAATGAGTAATTTGGTAAATACTATGTACTTAGTAGTTTGGTAATTAGTTACTTGGTAAAAACTGTAATTAGTAGTTTGGTGTTGAGTTATTTGGTAAATACTATGTGCTTAGTAGTTTGGTAATTAGTTATTAGGTAAATACTATTTAATTAGTAGTTTGGTGTTGAGTTATGTGGTAAATACTGTGAAATTAGTAGTTTGTTGGTGAGTTATGTGGTAAATACTATGTAATTAGTAGTTTGTTGATGAGTTATTTGGTAAATACCATGTAATTAGTAGTTTGTTGAGTTATTTGGTAAATACTATGTAATTAGTAGTTTGTTAAGTTATTTGGTAAATACTATGTAATTAGTTTGGTGTTGAGTTATGTGGTAAATACTATGTGCTTAGTAGTTTGGTAATGAGTTATTTAGTAAATACTATGTAAGTAGTAGTTTGTTGAGTTATGTGGTAACTACTATGTACTTAAATGTTCGGTAATTCGTTATTTGGTAAATACTATGTACTTAGTAGTTTGGTAATCAGTTATTTGGTAAATACTATGTAATTAGTAGTTTGGTAATGAGTTATTTGGTAAATACTATGTAATTAGTAGTTTGTTGAGTTATGTGGTAAAAACTATGTACTTAAAAGTTCGGTAATTCGTTATTTGGTAAAAACCATGTAATTAGTATTTTGGTGTTGAGTTATGTGGTAAATACTATGTGCTTAGTAGTTTAGTAATGAGTTACTTGATAAAGGATATAGAATTAAAGGTTTGGTTAATACTATAGCAAATAAACCATTGGTAATTAGATATTTGGTAAGGACTGTAGTAATTAGTAGTATTATGGTAATAATAATAGAGTATTGAGTTGTTTTGGTAAATAGTATTATTATATTAAGAGTTCAGAGTATTGTAGAAGTTTAGAAGTATTATAGAAGTTTATTCACTCTGGAGTTATGACTGATCAGACTGTAAAACCTACAGACAGTGCAGATTCATACTGGATTTAAGTTTAAAGGCAGAGTGTATCTCCAACACACACACACACACACACACACACACACCTCTGTACGGCCAACTCCACATCTGCGTGTGTTTGTCTGCATTTTTGTGTGTGTGTGGTTGGAAACGGTGTGTGTTTATGAAATGAGCAGACTGTCTGGACAAGGCTGTGTCCAGTCTGTGAGAGACAGAGAACCTGACATTATCTGGTCAGAATGAAAGAATCTGCCGTGTGTGAGGTCAGGTGTGGTCGAGGCTGCTGAGGCTGTGTTTTAGTGTGTGTGTGTCTATGGGGGTGTGTCTGAATCTGTTCTGCAGTGAACAGTCCAGCAGATTTGTTCAGTAGTGGATAATGTCAGCGTTATGTCCCAGCAGTTTTGGCAAAAATACTGAAACTGGGGTCGAAGACTTCACATATTAATGAGGTTAACTTTTCGTTATATAATCCAGAACATGCACCGTCCAGACTTCAAAAACAACTACTGACCCAAACATGAACCAGCAGAGCTCACAGTTCAGGGGTCGTCAGGTTCAGGTCTATTGGGTCAAGACAAGATTTCACTTTAATTCATATTGTTGCTGTCCAAACACAAACACAAAAAAATATTAATTTAAATTTTTCAGTAATTGAAATTTTTCTGTTTCATGATGATTGGCGGTTTGATTGGTGGTCTGATTGGGGTTCTGACTGGCGGTCTGATTGGTGGTCTTTTTGGTGGTTACATTGCCTGTTATATTTTTGGTCTTATGGGTGGTCTGATTTAATGGTCTTATTAGTGATCTGACTTGGCAGTCTGACTTATCTGATTGGCGGCCTGATTGGTGGTCTGATTGGGGTTCTGACTGGCGGTCTGATTGGTGGTCTTTTTGGTGGTTATATTGCCTGTTATATTTTTGGTCTTATGGGTGGTCTGATTTAATGGTCTTATTAGTGGTCTGATTTGGCAGTCTGACTTATCTGATTGGCGGCCTGATTGGTGGTCTGATTGGGGTTCTGACTGGCGGTCTGATTGGTGGTCTTTTTGGTGGTTATATTGCCTGTTATATTTTTGGTCGTATGGGTGGTCTGATTTAATGGTCTTATTAGTGGTCTGATTTGGCAGTCTGACTTATCTGATTGGCGGCCTGATTGGTGGTCTGATTGGGGTTCTGACTGGCGGTCTGATTGGTGGTCTTTTTGGTGGTTATATTGCCTGTTATATTTTTGGTCTTATGGGTGGTCTGATTTAATGGTCTTATTAGTGGTCTGATTTGGCAGTCTGACTTATCTGATTGGCGGCCTGATTGGTGGTCTGATTGGGGTTCTGACTGGCGGTCTAATTGGTGGTCTTTTTGGTGGTTATATTGCCTGTTATATTTTTGGTCTTATGGGTGGTCTGATTTAATGGTCTTATTAGTGGTCTGATTTGGCAGTCTGACTTATCTGATTGGCGGCCTGATATTTTTGGTCTTATGGGTGGTCTGATTTAATGGTCTTATTAGTGGTCTGATTTGGCAGTCTGACTTATCTGATTGGCGGCCTGATTGGTGGTCTGATTGGGGTTCTGACTGGCGGTCTAATTGGTGGTCTTTTTGGTGGTTATATTGCCTGTTATATTTTTGGTCTTATGGGTGGTCTGATTTAATGGTCTTATTAGTGGTGGTAGTAGTGGTCTTATGGGTGGTCTGATTTGGCAGTCTGACTTATCTGATTGGTGGCCTGATTGGTGGTCTGATTTAATGGTCTTATTTGTGGTGGTATTAGTGGTCTTATGGGTGGTCTGATTTGGCAGTCTGACTTATCTGATTGGCAGCCTGATTGGGGGTCTTATTGGTCTTATTGGCAGCCTTATTTGGTTGCCTTATTGGAGTTCTGATTTGGCAGTCTGACTTATCTGATTAGTGTTCTGATTGGTGGTTTTAATGGTCTTATGGGTGGCCTTATTTGGCGGTCTGATTCAGTGGTCTAATTGGTGGTCTTATTGGACATCTTATTGGGGGTCTGTGTAAGTCATGATGAGCGTCAGTTAGCCTGTGACCTCACCGTGATGTCATGATGACCTTTGTTACTGTCGAACTGCCCTAAAGGTCTGTTTCTTCTCACTACGCTGATCTGGAGCGAAGTTGAGACTTTTGGGTTTCATGATGAACGGACCAATAGAAATGCTCCAAAATCACTTCGAATAAAACCTCTTTACATGAACTTACACTGAAAGTAAAGAAAGATTTAGCTCTCTCCTGTAAAGTTACTACTTTAGAAATGCTTGTTTTTCTTTGGACAGCTTTGATATGACAGAAACGAATCTAATCTTACTTTAGGAATTTTGTCTTATCTTACGGCTTCTTATCTCCAGTTAGAGGATCTTAAACTACTCAATCAGACTCTACAACCAATACCAACAACCAAACATACCATCAACACGTAATCAGAATACAGTTAAAACTGTAGGTTAGTTATTCAGACAGCTCCAGTTACCCATGTAGAAAAGATCTAAACTAAAGTCTGATAAACTGGAGGTTATGAATACTGTGTGAGCGCCCCCTGGCTGTTTATCAGAGCGCCACCGCTCCCCAGTTACAGTTTCTATTTCCTAAATACTTTAACCACTAACACACTAACGTTACACCTCCTAATAAACAGCCACACGTTCAGCTCTCTCTCCTCATTACTCACCAGCATCTCTGTAATATTGTATCTGAGCAGCTTCATCAACAGTAACAGTAATAAGAGGTGACGGTGGAGCTCGTGTGTCCATGGCTGGATTACTGACCGGGCGAGTGGGTCCAGCGCCCAGGCGCCCTTGAGGTCAGGCGCCCTTGAGGTCAAAACATTTTGCTATGCCTATCAACATTTATGATAATTATCATTTCATGATTATTGGCGGTCTGATTGGTGGTCTGACTGGTGGTTTGTTTGGTGTTCTGATTGGCGGTCTGATTGGTGGTCTTTTTGGTGGTTATATTGCCTGTCTTATTAGGCGGTCTTATGGGTGGTCTGATTTAATCGTCTTATTATTGGTGATATTAGTGGTCTTATCTGTGGTCTGATTTGGCAGTCTGACTTATCTGATTGGCGGCCTGATTGGTGGTCTTATTTGGTACAATTTGATACAATATATTTTTATTTCCGAGGGCCCTCCATTTTAAGGTTCCTCTGACTTTTAGGGACTTTGACCCCAGGGCCTCTTAGGGGCCCTAGCCATTTGGGTCCCTTATGAAAATGGACGAGGCGTTGTGGCCCTGGTTATAAGAGCCCCTACCAGGGGGCCTTAGAGAAGAGAAGGGCATACCATTAGAGGGCCCTTGATCACGAGGGGCTTGGGTTGGGGGGGCCCAGACTATCCTTAATCCGTCCTTGTCTGCAGTGTCTGGAGTTTTAAACACACTGTTAGATTAAAACCCTCACAAGTAAAAACACTCAGTTTACAGTGGAGATCAATGTGAGGTCAGTATGCTGGTTATAGTTACAGTGGACGCTGCTGCCGGTCACTCTCTCTCTCTCTCTCTCTCTCTCTCTGTATAAGCTCTCTGTGTCTTGAGACTGATTTGTAGATGTTAATCTGAGGTCAGAGCGGTTATTGAATTAGCGACGCCGGACGCTGGAGAGCCAGTTGTGTCCGAGGCCACAGTGTGAAGAATATTCCGTGCTGGGGGGATGAGGCCGGGGCGGGGGGGTGGGGGGAGTAATGGGACTGTGAGGGTCTGAGGAAGTGCAGGAGAGATGAACACAATGGCTCTTTGTGAAGGATCTATACTTCTGTTACACGCTGATTGCAGCGGTTGCAGTTTTATTTTTATTAGCCGCACAGCGCGGCCATTGTGAGCGGAACGACCAGCCGTCGCTCGGTTAGACTTGGCTGCTGCCTTCCTCGCCGCTACTGTTTCAGAGAAGCGGCCGGCTGTCCAGGTGCCAGACCCTCCCCTCCTGTCAGTCCTTACCGGAGACTGATTCGGTTTCCCAGAGCGATTCTTATCAAATGTCTGATTCTCTGATTTAGTTTATTGATTACTGCATCGTCGTCACCTTCAGAGTTGAGTCCTCTATCCAAGACTGGTAGGTTTGGTTACAGGTCAGTGAGCTGGGATGAGCTCTCAGCCCTGATGGTCAGTTCAGTTGGACTTGTGAGTCATTTTGAACATCACTGCTGGACTAAAAATTTCGATTCTCATGTTTTCCTACAGACACTAAGCAACAAAGCACGACAGAGAGAGAGCGAGAGAGAGAGAGGGAGAGGAAGAGAGACCCCCCTGAGAAACGCCCAGAGGAAGCAGCTGCAGGACACTTCTTCTACTGGTGTCCTCACCTGGACAGGTGAGTGGACACTGTGTTATGTGGTGGGACAGGGCAGCACTCAACATGTGTTTACATCTCTCTCTCTCTCTCTCTCTCTCTCTCTCTCTCTCTCTCTATATATATATATATATATATATATATATATATATATATATATATATGTTAATTGTGTCCAACTCCAAAAGACTGGCCGTTCCTTTACACTCACTACAACACATATAACTCCAGACATAAGCTTGTCTCTTAGGTAGTTATGGTAACCTAAGTGATACTTCATAAACTAAGAGTAGAGATGGACCGATCAGTGTTTTTGAGGCCGATTCCGATCGCCGATCACCTTTCACCACGATCGGCCGATAGTCGATACTGATTGGGGGCGGGCCTATATGCCACGACAGCGCTACATATAGTTATAAGCGCAAGTAAGTCATGAGACATTGTCTAAACTGGTTTATTACCATTTTTAACCAGCTGAAACAGCATAATATTTTGAACAAAATTAACAGTAAATAAACAAAGAAATCAAACAAATATCTCCAATACTGCACTCATTACATTTAGACCATTAATTTAAAACTAAAAAAGCTAATTAAATACATGCAGTAAAAACGGCAGTCATTAAACACAGACTAAATAAGAACTGTAATCATTAAATGTAGAATATTGAATTGCTGCTGCTGTTCTGTTTGTACCGGTCAGATCTGGTCTGTATGGTGTTCTGGGTTGTTTGTTTTGTGTTAGCTGTGTGTGCTAGCTCTGCTGTTTGCTGGTACTCACTGTATTCAGTTGCGTGTAGTGTTGTATCAGATTAGTAGTGTTAAATGTCTTGGTTCCCACGAGACGCTGATTTAACTAATTTTAAAAACGTCCTGGATGAGTCTAAGTCACATACGGTAAACACTGGTAAACGGATGACATTGTTCCTCTCAGCATATTTCCACCTAGTGGTTCAGATAGGAATTGCAGGGAGCTGGCCGGAGGACTCCTCTTCCGGGATGAAACGCTAGCTGGAAATAGAGAAATTAAGCTCATTTGTTGAACACCATCGATCGGCTCTTGGGATTGGCTAAATTGGAGAAATATCAGTCGATCACATATTTTAATTAAAAAACATTGGCCGATACCGATACATAGCTGATCGATCCTTCCATCTCTAACCATCTGTAACAACGTATAGAACAGTGGTCACCTATAGGTGGACCGCGGTCCGGGTCCAGACACAGACGTTGTCCATTAATAATTCATTCAGTTCAGCATTTAAACAGTAAATGGACTGAAATATACTGAACGGTATGTGTGATGTGTTGGTGTTTCAGTAGCTGATGGTATAAGATGCTGATACTAGACTACTTCAGTAAACAGGATACACCACTGAATCAGAACACATGTTAGAAACAATGATGGTCCAGACCTTGGCCTAAGGAACTCTCCTCTAACTGGACCTTACTGAACTCTAATTAAACACCGCTGGTATAGAGTATGTTTTTAAAAGACTCAGAGTGTTTCACTCTCTTCAGCTGAACTGACTGTTTGAAGAAGAACCCCGTGCGAGACGTGAAGCTTGCAGAGTTGAAACGTTCACATCTGCTGCACCGTCAGCGGAAACTCTCCATTAACAGGCTGTTTTTAGTGCAGACCGGAGCTTAAGGAGCGCTTCTCCACAGAAACCTACTTAATGGTTTCCCTGGTGGATGAAGTCTCGGGCAGGGCCGTTAGCCTAGTGCTAAAGGAGCCGCGGCCTGACCTGTCCACACCTGGGCTCGCGTGGCCGGGCGCTTGGTTTTGGGCAAAGTGGCCCCCGTCTGGGAAGCTGCCCTCGGTGTGTGGATGTGGCTGTGCAGCTGGATTGTGGGCGGACCTGGTCTCCAAATACCCACAAGCCCCTGCTGCTGATGATGTAAGGGCGCCGGGTGGAGTGTGGTGTGAATTTAGAGGACATGGAGCTTTCAGAGTAGAGCAGTGAGGAAGAAGCACCTCATGTTTCTGTCGTTGGTGTGTATGTGTGCACACGCATATGTTTTTTTTGGAATAACGAATAGCAAAACAATTCAATCCAACGGCTCACATATGATACCGGGACAGATAGCAATGGCCTAGCAACATATTAGCAACCACCTGGGATGCCATGGCAAAGGCCTACATTGCAACCTCCTGGGATACCGTAGAAATGGCCTACTTAGCAACTTCCTGGGATACAATAGAAATGGCCTAGCAGTGCATTAACCACCACCTGGGATACCATAGCAATTTCCTAGCAACATATTAGCAACCAACTTGGATACCATAGCAATAACTTACTTAGCACCCTAATGGGATAACACAGCAATGGCCTACTTTGCAAACTCTTGGGATATCTTGACTGTGGCATAGTGATGCATTTGCAACCACCTGGGATACCCAAAAAATTGCCTAGCAACATATTAGCAACATATTGGAATACCTTAACAATGACTTACTTAGCAACCTCCTGGGATACCATATCAGTGGCCTAGCAATGCTTGAGCAACCACCTGGAACACCACAGAAATTGCCTAGCAATGCATTAACCACCACCTGGGATACCATAGCAATTTCCTAGCAACATATTAGTAACCAACTCGGATACTATAGCAATAACTTACTTAGCATCCTAATGGGATAACACAGCAATGGCCTACTTTGCAAGCTCTTGGGATATCATGGCAGTGGCCTAGCTATGCATTAGCAACCACCTGGGATACTAAAACAATTGCCTAGCAACATATTAGCAACCAAGTGGAATACCTTAACAATGACTTACTTAGCAACCTCCTGGGATACCATATCAGTGGCCTAGCAATGCTTGAGCAACCACCTGGAATACCATAGAAATTGCCTAGCAATGCATTAATAATCACCTGGAATACCACATCAATGCCCTAGCAACACTCACCCCAACCAGTTTTGACGCCCCGTATCTAGATTTAGTCCATTCAGTACTGAATATAAGCTGGTAATCCAGATAACTTGTGTGTAGTATTGCAACATCAGCTGTCTAACCTTTCCAGAAGCTTAGATGCAGCTTTGGTGGTCTTACAGGTGACAGGGAGACCCTCAAACAGGAGGCAGGAACTGACACTTCTGAAGGGGGTTTGAGATGGCTGCTCCTGTGTTTAGCCATGTGACACACTTTTGTTCACAGCGTTGTAGCACTTTCACACGTAAAACCTGCTTCAATACCCACATGCCTTTGCTGGACTCAGTGTCAGTCACACTTACAGCCATGAACCCCTTATTATCTCCATTACCCTCACAAAAACATGAATATTAACCTGCTTTTCTACAACAGTCAGCAGATGTTGTGTGTCTATTCGATCTAACAAAGCATTTATATATATATATATATATATATATATATATATAAATATATACCATCGCTGTTAAAAAAAACATGTTCCGTTGACTTACATTGAAAGTAAATGTCTCTCCTATAAAGTAACCATTTTGGAGGTACTTGTTTTTCTTTGGATAGCGAATATATATATATATATATATATATATATATATATATATATATATATATATATATATATATATATATATATATATATAATACTACCAGTCAAAAGTTTTAGAACAC
>CM038717.1:38167335-38327335 GCA_021613375.1 Megaleporinus macrocephalus
CACACACACAATCTCTCAATCACTTACACACACTCTCTCTCTCTCACACACACACACACACACATGAACTCAAAGACAGTTATAACAGCAGATTTTGTTTAGTGTTGTCTTATTAATAACTTTGAGTGATTGTTTATAACCAACAGTAAGTTATTACCTTATAAATAATATACTTTAATTATTTATTTACATTATTCTTGATATTATAGCTGCCTCGGTATTCTGTCACCTCTCGGGAAATACTCTGATCATAACTTCATTGTGAATATATATTTTATGATCATTAGATGATCATAGATGATTTTATGAATTAGATTCTGTATGTTCTGCAGTGGTTTATCAGGCTGGTGAGGTCCTGCGAGCTTGTGGAGGAGACGTATTACATTCCGATCATTAATCAGTGGTGCTGGATTTGAAAGCCTGAGCGTGTGGAGGGGTTTCCCAGACCGTTCAGGTGATAAACACAGCTGCACTTTACCCGACCTGCAGGTCCTGCGCTGACGGGATTCTGCTGCTGCAGCGTTTCCGTATCTCGGGAACGCTGTTGTGCTGATAGCGCTCCCGGCTGCGGAAAAGCAGAAGCAGCTCTCTCCGTCCACCTTTGGCCTGGACAAGAAATGTGTGCGAACAGAATTCCCAGGGAAGGAGCTGCCTGACCGCCCACTCAGGAGCACAGCAGACGGCTTGTCTGCTGTTTCGGTCGGCCTCTGTGTTCATACATGAAAGCGAGGACGTTGTGTGTGTGTTTATATACACCCGCTGATTTGTGCGTACATTTGTTTACATGTATACACACAAAGGCACCCACGTGTCTCACACGTGCACACTGTTGCACCAACATGTGTAAGCTGAGTAGACTAGTTATTATGTGTTTGTGTTGGCCCTCTTCAGTAGGGACAACATACCGTGTAATCAAGTCTTGCCAATGGACACATATTGGTGGGGCCGCCTGAGCGGGGATTCAAACCCCCCATCCAGTGTCCTGTATGGTGGGCAGTAGAGGTACCCACTCTGTTAAACCAGCTGTTGTGCCAACACCAACCACAACCGTCTAAACAGTGGGGCTGTGTGTTGGTAAGAACCTGGCAACGTGGTATGTATGATGATTCGGTGGTTATGGTTCAGTAAACTGTGCGATACTACAAACAAACTGATGCGGTGCGCCCTTATGCTACTTGTTTAACGGAAGAGTCTAATGACTGTGGATGGATTACACCACTGCCATCTAGTGGTCAGGTGTTTAAACACAACACCTACACCCATCTTTACATTCAACTTTTTATTAGTAATCAATACTGGTGGTGTTGTGGTTAACACTGTGGTGTAGTATGGTGGTGTAGTGGTTAGTACAGTGGTGTAGTGGTTAGTATGGTGGTGTAGTGGTTAGTATGGTGGTGTAGTGGTTAGTACGGTGGTGTAGTGGTTAGTACGGTGGTGTGGTGGTTAGTACGGTGGTGTAGTGGTTAGTATGGTGGTGTAGTGGTTAGTACGGTGGTGTGGTGGTTAGTACGGTGGTGTAGTACGGTGGATTAGTACGGTGGTGTAGTGGTTAGTACAGTGGTGTAGTGGTTAGTACGGTGGTGTGGTGGTTAGTACGGTGGTGTAGTGATTAGTACGGTGGTGTAGTGGTTAGTACGGTGGTGTGGTGGTTAGTACGGTGGTGTAGTGGTTAGTATGGTGGTGTAGTGGTTAGTACGGTGGTGTGGTGGTTAGTACGGTGGTGTAGTGGTTAGTACGGTGGTGTAGTGGTTAGTACGATGGTGTAGTAGTTAGTACGGTGGTGTGGTGGTTAGTATGGTGGTGTAGTGGTTAGTACGGTGGTGTGGTGGTTAGTACGGTGGTGTAGTGGTTAGTATGGTGGTGTAGTGGTTAGTACGATGGTGTAGTAGTTAGTACGGTGGTGTGGTGGTTAGTGCGGTGGTGTCGTGGTTAGTACGGTGGTGTAGTGGTTAGTATGGTGGTGTGGTGGTTAGTACGGTGGTGTAGGGGTTAGTATGGTGGTGTAGTGGTTAGTACGGTGGTGTAGTGGTTAGTACGGTGGTGTAGTGGTTAGTATGGTGGTGTAGTGGTTAGTACGGTGGTGTGGTGGTTAGTACGGTGGTGTAGTGGTTAGTATGGTGGTGTAGTGGTTAGTACGATGGTGTAGTAGTTAGTACGGTGGTGTGGTGGTTAGTGCGGTGGTGTCGTGGTTAGTACGGTGGTGTAGTGGTTAGTATGGTGGTGTGGTGGTTAGTACAGTGGTGTAGGGGTTAGTACGGTGGTGTAGGGGTCAGTACGATGGTGTAGTGGTCAGTACGGTGGTGTCATGGTTAGTACAGTGATGTAGTGGTTAGTACGGTGGTGTAGTGGTCAGTACGGTGGTGTAGTGGTTAGTACGGTGGTGTAGTGGTTAGTATGGTGGTTTAGTGGTTAGTACCGTGGTGTAGTGGTCAGTATGGATGTGTAGTGAATAGTACGGTGGTGTAGTGGTTAGTACGGTGGTGTAGTGGTTAGTATGGTGGTGTAGGGGTCAGTACGATGGTGTAGTGGTCAGTACGGTGGTGTCATGGTTAGTACCGTGGTGTAGTGGTTAGTACGGTGGTGTAGGGGTTAGTATGGTGGTGTAGTGGTTAGTACGGTGGTGTAGTGGTTAGTACGGTGGTGTAGTGGTTAGTATGGTGGTGTAGTGGTTAGTACGGTGGTGTGGTGGTTAGTACGGTGGTGTAGTGGTTAGTATGGTGGTGTAGTGGTTAGTACGATGGTGTAGTAGTTAGTACGGTGGTGTGGTGGTTAGTATGGTGGTGTAGTGGTTAGTACGGTGGTGTGGTGGTTAGTACGGTGGTGTAGTGGTTAGTATGGTGGTGTAGTGGTTAGTACGATGGTGTAGTAGTTAGTACGGTGGTGTGGTGGTTAGTGCGGTGGTGTCGTGGTTAGTACGGTGGTGTAGTGGTTAGTATGGTGGTGTGGTGGTTAGTACGGTGGTGTAGGGGTTAGTATGGTGGTGTAGTGGTTAGTACGGTGGTGTAGTGGTTAGTACGGTGGTGTAGTGGTTAGTATGGTGGTGTAGTGGTTAGTACGGTGGTGTGGTGGTTAGTACGGTGGTGTAGTGGTTAGTATGGTGGTGTAGTGGTTAGTACGATGGTGTAGTAGTTAGTACGGTGGTGTGGTGGTTAGTGCGGTGGTGTCGTGGTTAGTACGGTGGTGTAGTGGTTAGTATGGTGGTGTGGTGGTTAGTACAGTGGTGTAGGGGTTAGTACGGTGGTGTAGGGGTCAGTACGATGGTGTAGTGGTCAATACGGTGGTGTCATGGTTAGTACAGTGATGTAGTGGTTAGTACGGTGGTGTAGTGGTCAGTACGGTGGTGTAGTGGTTAGTACGGTGGTGTAGTGGTTAGTATGGTGGTTTAGTGGTTAGTACCGTGGTGTAGTGGTCAGTATGGATGTGTAGTGAATAGTACGGTGGTGTAGTGGTTAGTACGGTGGTGTAGTGGTTAGTATGGTGGTGTAGGGGTCAGTACGATGGTGTAGTGGTCAGTACGGTGGTGTCATGGTTAGTACCGTGGTGTAGTGGTTAGTACGGTGGTGTAGTGGTCAGTACGGTGGTGTAGTGGTTAGTATGGTGGTGTAGTGGTTAGTACGGTGGTGTAGTGGTTAGTACGGTGGTGTAGTGGTGTAGTGTGGTCAAAATGTACTTCGTCAGAAAGTTGTGACCATGTTATCTGACAATGTTGTGATAACATAGTGGCATCGTTGTCAGTACGTTGTCACAACCTCCTAAAATCCTTCATACCTTCCATTATATCTGCATGGAACTCCATGGAATTTTGCCAACAGGTAGTAATAATACTATATAATATCATTATTTAGTATTGATGTGGTGACAACATTGTTCAGACAATGTGAAAAGTACCACCTATTGACAATGTTGTAGCAACGTTGTAAGAAAGTAGACAACTTGGGACACAGTTTGTGGGTCAGTAGAAACTCCAGATGTGTATGTACACAAAAGAGGGGGTTTTAATTGGTTATAATAGAGGAGATAGACAAAGAGGAGGTGAAAACTGGACTCCGTATTGCTCTAGATGGGTCAGTGAACACAGTAAGACATTGTTCAAAGAGAGAAATCCTGAGATAACTGCTCGGTGGGAGCTCCGTAAGAACTCTTCCCTGGTTTTGAGGACCTTGTGTGTCCCATACTGCATTCCTCCGCTTCCTGACATGAAAGCCAGCTTTTTTCCTACACACACACACACACACACACACACACACACATATGTTATATGTGAGACCAGCCTGCTGGTCTGGTTCTAAACTCTCCTGCAGACCCCAGTATGTTAGCGCTGGTGGTGAAATCAGCCCATGTGAGGAAGGAAGGGAAGCCGGTGGAGAGTCTGGGCTGCGAAGCTTCCAGTAGCACCTCAGACTTCTTACATAACGGCGAACAATGAGTGCAGTATCCCCCTCTGCTCTCACCATTCTCCCCGATTCCATCTATCCCAACTTCTAAGTCTCTGAATTCCACCGTCGTTTCTGGATTTATGGGTGAGCGTTGCTGTGTGGGGGCTCCTTTGGACAGCCTCCTCTTTAAATCTCTGATCTGAGATGACACGGGTTGACCCCGGAGCATTCTAATACACAGTTCTGATTTATTGCTCTCCCTTTCTTGTGCGTTCTCAACAGCTCTGGTCTTTCAGTGTGTTGATTCAAAGCGCTGAGAATGACCTTGGGATCCAGATGGCCTTTGTCTCCGTTTGAACCCCATCTGGCCTCGTTTGGCTAGGAACGTTGGACGTTCTAAACGGTTGTGTTATGAACGATCCAGAAGATACGTTCAAGTATGTTTCAGTATCTGCAGTGGTTGCTTTAACTTTCTAAAATCTAAAGTCTGAAGTTTATATTCTCAGCAGTAGACGGTTTGTGAGGCTGTAGAGCAGAGCTGCTCAACCCTGGTCCTGGAGATCTACCACCCTGGAAAGTTCAGGTCCAGCACACCTGGTATATAAAGCTAGAAGCCTTTGAAGGCCTCGATTACCTGGATCAGGCGTGTTAGATTAGGGCCTTTAAGACTGATCTAGGATAAATGAGCTCTGTTCTGATTGGCTGTCCTGCCTCATTTAAATAAACACTCTTTAGAACTTCAATATGAGTGGGCGGGGCTAAACTGGGGTAAGCTGAATTGGATAAAAGTTTACTCATAGTACTGTAGATCTACTCCTCCTCTACTGTGGATCGGTACTGTAGATCTACTACTCTACTGTGGATCAGTACTGTAGATCTACTCCTCCTCTGCTGTGGATCGGTACTGTAGATCTACTACTCCTCTACTGTGGATCGATACTGTAGATCTACTACTCTACTGTGGATCAGTACTGTAGATCTACTCCTCCTCTGCTGTGGATCTGTACTGTAGATCTACTCCTCCTCTACTGTGGATCAGTACTGTAGATCTACTCCTCCTCTGCTGTGGATCGGTACTGTAGATCTACTACTCTACTGTGGATCAGTACTGTAGATCTACTCCTCCTCTGCTGTGGATCTGTACTGTAGATCTACTCCTCCTCTACTGTGGATCGGTACTGTAGATCTACTACTCTACTGTGGATCAGTACTGTAGATCTACTCCTCCTCTGCTGTGGATCGGTACTGTAGATCTACTCCTCCTCTACTGTGGATCGGTACTGTAGATCTACTCTTCCTCTACTGTGGATCTGTACTGTAGATCTACTACTCCTCTACTGTGGATCGGTACTGTAGATCTACTACTCCTCTACTGTGGATCTGTACTGTAGATCTACTACTCCTCTACTGTGGATCGGCACTGTAGATCTACTACTCCTCTACTGTGGATCTGTACCGTAGATCTACTCCTCTTCTACTGTGGATCTGTACTGTAGATCTACCCCTCCTCTACTGTGGATCAGTACTGTCGATCTACTCCTCTATAGTAGAGCGGTACTGTGGATATACTCCCTCTCAACTGGGGCTCAGTATGGTAGATCTACTCCTCCCTCACTGTGGATCAGTACTGTAGATCTACTCCTTCTCTGCTGTGGATCGGTACTGTAGATCTACTCCTCCTCTGCTGTGGATCAGTACTGTAAATCTACTACTCCTCTACTGTGGATCGGTACTGTAGATCTACTCCTCCTCTGCTGTGGATCAATACTGTAGATCTACTACTCCTCTACTGTGGATTGGTACTGTAGATCTACTACTCCTCTACTGTGGATCAGTACTGTAGATCTACTCCTCCTCTACTGTGGATCTGTACTTTAGATCTGCTCCTCCTCCACTGTGGAACTATACTGTAGATCTTCTCCTCCACTGTGGATCTGTACTGTAGATCTACCCCTCCTCTACTGTGGATCAGTACTGTCGATCTACTCCTCTATAGTAGAGCGGTACTGTGGATGTACTCCTTCTCAACTGGGGCTCAGTATGGTAGATCTACTCCTCCTCTACTGTGGATCTGTACTGCAGATCTACTCTTGCTCCACTATAGTGGAGCTATACTATTGATCTTCTCCTCCTCCACTGCAAATCTGTACAATAGATCTACTACTCCTCTATTGTGGTTCTGTACTGTAAATCTATTCCTCCTCTATTTAGAGCTATACTGTAGATCTACTCCTCCTCCACTGTTGAGCTTTACTGTGGATCCATGTGTTGTTTTAGATAACAAATGGCTTCCAGAGCCCTCGTGGCCCTCACTAATCCTGCTCAAGCCGTTAGTAAGGCCTGTAATGGGTTAACTCTTACAGCAGGGTCCGTAAATGTATTTCCTCTGAAGGCTTTGTGTTTGGACTGTGGGCCCCCCGTGGTGGGGGGGTGAGGGGGTGTGGGTGGGGGTTGCTGAGGAGGTGTAAAAAGGGGATAGAAATGGTAAACTGATGCTGGTTAAAGGCGCAATTGTAACACTGGTCTGAGAGCAGTTTGTGGTTCTCTCGCAGTAAAGCTATAAATATCTGAGACTCGGTTCTCTTTAAAATTAGTTTTTTATAATTTGTCCACCTCAAACTCTCTCAAATGTTGGTCTGGGGTCCGATTCAGGGGGTCTCAGTCTATGAGAAACACTAAAGCCTCAAAACTCAGGACACATCAAGATATAATGCTCAGGCTATGTGTCATTCACAAGTGCAGCCTTCTAAGACAAGACATTGTGATGGATTTTATTAAGAGATTGCACCAATGACACCAAACTAATCATAGAAAATGGCAAGAAATATACCTAATATATCATGATTGGTAAGTTTATATCCACTTGCAACTGTGAACCTAAACAATTTTATGGACAGCTTAGCTCCGCCCACACTAGACATCTACATTACCAGCATTTAGCACATGGGCCAGCGCTGATACCCAGAAAGAAAAATACTTGAGAGAGTTAAATACAGAAGAAATGCAATACCTAGTAATACATAGTAACTTGGGTAGATTAAAGACGAGCCATTCTGGATCAGCTGAAGGTCCTGATGGCCCACATAGGAAGAAGACCAGCCAGGAGCGAGTTGCAGTGGCCAATCCTGAGAAGAGACTGGGAGGATGGCAGGTGGTAGTCAAAGCAGAACCACATCATATGATGTTCTGAAAGCCTGTTTCCTGTAGGGCTCTCAGAGTTTTTCTTAACATTCAAAACCTATTCTATTTTGAGGATGACTTGATGAACATTGTATCATGTTTATAACGTGCAGTGCTTCTGGGATTCTCTATGAAGCTGGGGCCATTTGTTTATTTATATAACCAGAAGGTCATATCTGCTCAGTTAATGTCAAACATATTATTTCTAACTTCCATCCATCCATCCATCTTCTGCTTTATCCAGCTAGTCAAGGTCACACGACTGAAATGTCCCAATCCCAGCGTCATCAGGCAAGGGCGGGGTACACCATGGACAGGTCACCAGTCCATCACATGGCCAACACACTCACACCTACGGGCAGTTTAAAGTGAGCGATTAACCTAACATGCATGTGTTTGGACTGTGGGAGGAAACCGGAGTACCTGGAGGAACCCACTCAAACATGGAGAGAACATACACACTCCACACAGAACCACCCAGACCGGGAATCCAACCCAGATCATTTTACTGTGAGGAGACAGTGCTAACCACTACACCACCGTACTGACCACTACACCACCATACTAACCACTACACCACCGCACTAACCGCTACACCACCGTACTAACCACTACACCACCATACTAACCACTACACCACCATACTAACCACTACACCACCATACTAACCACTACACCACCGTACTAACTGCTACACCACCGTGCCCTATTTCTATCTTATAGGCGCTTATATATATAGGCGCTATATAAGTTATATATGAAATTTCGCAAAACCTTCAGTATATACTCCAAACCTCCAAAAAACAGGGTCAGACAAAGGTTGTGAGATCTGATGTGGCCTGTTTTACTAGCAGGTTTCAAGTGTGGATGCATGGAAATTCCAGCAAACAATGACTGATACATAAGCAGGAAAAGAGTTACGTAACCAAGTGTTGGTTACGGCGGAACAGCTGAATGTTCCTGGGACACTTTTGTTGTTGCAGTGTTGAGTTTGCAGGTGTGAGAGAAGAACATCACTGGCTTGTGTTTCACAGACGGTTGGAGAGGCTGTGTTGACATGTTTAGGAGTGGAATTCTTTTCCGACGGGCCGTGTTAACAGTGACTGCAGAACCTGCAAGAGAAACCTGAGCGTCACTTTGTTGAATCGAGCCCAAAGTCCTGAATCCCAAACGTCTGGAACTGGAGACGAGACTCTTCTTGGGAATGAATGTTGTCTATGTTTTCCTCCCGGTGAATCATTTCAGCATCATTTGATTTATTACTTTAGAAAATTACAACCACACACAGCGTTACCAACAACAGGAAACCCCAGCAGCCCTTTCAGACCTTTATATCATCATCGCTGTCCCAAGAAAGAAAACCATACATCTCTATTTTGGGGGATTTTTATTTTTCTGCATCATCAGAATGCAGCGACTGCCGTTTACATTGTCAAATGATTGTCTGATGAACGGACCAATAGAAATGGTCCAAAACGGTTTGGAAAACATTCTGGTTCCATTGACTTACATTAAAAGTGGTTTACTTGGCTTCTCCTGTAAAGTTACCGTTTTGGAGATACATATTTTTCTTTGGACGGCAACGACATCATTTATATTATTATTTTTTTATTTATGATGATTGGACCAATAGAATCACTTAAAATACATTGGAATAAAACCCCATTTCTATTAACATGCACTGAAATGAGGAATGTTTTTCTCCTCTCTTGTAAAGTTAATATTTTGGACTGTTCTGTTTTTCTTCAGACGGCAACGGTGTAGAAATATCACAATAAACATAATTTAATAGACCTGTTATCAAACCTGGCTTTAAAACCTGCAAGAATAAAAACTTGAGCTGAATGTAAATTCAGATGAGGTTCTCTTCTTCAGAACAGAATGTTTATCCATTAGTTTTAAATTAACATGATTAGATAGTCGGACTGATTGTTCATCTGGTGCTGCGCTGCTTACATTCACTGTTAAAGCCGTGTAGTCAGCTTACATTCAAGAACAGGTGCTGATAATCTACATAGAGGAAGCACTGCGCTCAATTGTGCTTAATTGAGACTGTTTAGTTTCCTCACTTGCAGTGTTTCTTTCTGCAAAACTTTTCATCCATCCATTCATTATCCATCCTTCTATCCATTATCTTCCAACACAGAGCTGTAGCTCAGAGATACGTCAGACAAAATATTAGTAAAGGTACTTAAAAGTCTAAACACCATGAAGGATGTAGATGGATAACCATCAGTAAGTGGTCGGTGAAACTTTTTTATCCATCCATCCATCCATCCATCCATCCTTCCATCCATCCTTCCATCCATCCATCCATCCATCCATCCATCCATCCATCCATCCATCCATCCCTCCATCCATTATCTTCCAATACTGAACTGCAGCTCAGAAATATGTCAGGTACTTTAGGTACGTTTAGATACTTTACAGTCCAAACACCATGAAGAACGTAGGCAGATAACCATCAGTAAGTGGACGGTGAAACTTTTCATCCATCCATCCATCCATCCTTCCATCCATCCTTCCATCCATTCATACATCCTTCCATCCATTATCTTCCAACACTGAACTGCAGCTCAGAGATACGTCAGATAAAATATTAGAAAAGGTACTTGAAAGTCTAAACACCATGAAGGACATAGACATATAACCATCAGTAAGTGGTTGGTGAAACTTTTCATCCATCCATCCATCCATCCATCCATCCATCCATCTATCCATCCATCATCTTCCGACATTAAACTGCAGCTCAGAGATACGTCAGGTACTTTAGGTACGTTTAGGTAAATTACAGTCCAAACACCATGAAGGACGCAGGCGGATAACCACCAGTAAGTGGTCAGCGAAACGGGGGACACTGGACGCCTCTGTCCGCCATCAGCATCAGTCAGCGGTTCCGTTTGAAGGAGGTCATTTGAATCCTTTCTGTGCTTTTATCTCTGCTCTGTCAGCGGAGGGTCCTGCGTGGGCCGTGTCCAGGCTTTCCCTACCCCTTATTTTCTTCCCACTCTTTTTCCCCCTCTGTCCTCTCGGCGCCTGTCTCTTCCCCCCTCTGCGCTGTCAGGCGGGATGAAAGACCTCGTCTCTGCACTTAGCGGCGCTGAGGACCGCTCGGTCACGGCTGCAGCAACGTTTACGGTTTGTTGTGCTGCCGTTGCTACGCTCGGGTCACTGGCCTCTTCCCTCCCGCCCCCTTTGAAGTGGCGCCTGGGCCGCGTCTCTGTCCTCAGACCTGTCAAGACGCTATCAGGGCTCCGTCTCGGAGCTTTTCGGACTGACCGGGGGTCGGCGAGAGCTCTGAGCCGAGTTCCATGGCAGGATTAGGAGGTCGACAGGGCACGCCTAGGCCTCTGAACTCTCCCCTGCACCCGCACACAGCTCAGCTCAGGAGCTGCCCGTACGGCTGTGATGGACAGCTTAATGTCCACGCGGTGTAGGAGGAAAACATCAGCAGATGAAAGAGGATGAGGACCTGTGCAGCCAGTGCAGGAATGTCTTGGAGCTCATTGGGGAAGTTTTTCCCACCAACTGGACCCAAAAGAGTCTTGACACTCGTCTTCCTTGTGTCCTCATATCTTCATAATTGTTTTATTTATGTTGAAGCTTCATATTAGAGAGAACCACAGTTGCTTGTTTTCCAGTACTGAGGGGGACGTGCTTCCTCTGTCCCTCCTCGAGCATGAAGGGGGTTTATGAGAGTAGATAAGTCTGGTCATATGGACCCTATGGGGTCTTATTCTTTGTGTACCAGCTCATACTGTGTTTACATGCAGTGAGTTGGGAGTTCTGGGAACTGGAGCTGCATCTTCAGGCTTAAGAAGTTTCCCAGACGGTTTCCAGAAGGATCTTCACTGATATCTTGACTCTGCGCCGATCATAACAATCAGACTTGACTGGGTTTGTTTGAAATCCTGGAGTCCTGGTTGTGAAGTTTTTAGGATATTTTTACTGCAAAAAAACAAAACTTTCTTTGTGGCTGCACTTGTGGAAAAGAAGTATACTCAAGAGCACTAAACATATATTCAAAGGAATCATTTAATTCAAATGAATAATTTAAATATACTTTCAGTTCTTTTAAGTATCCTTTTTTAGTACACTATATACTAATCTATACTTTTTATGATTAATGTTATAAAAGTGGGCTATTTTTATGTATTAACTATATACTTACTATGCTAAATATCATAGTGCTATTAAAAATATACTTCATTAACTAATTATACTATCTTGAGACGCCGTTACAACACATATAGGTATACTTAAGTATCTTTTTCCCACTAATTCAGTATTTAATTTTTATATTATTCTTAAATATTTAACTAAAACATATTTCTGAATGTACTTACAGTGTATATACAATGTATTGTTTTGTATTGACAGCGCTAACCAAGTCTAGTGGTCAGCACTGTCTCCTCACAGTACGATGATCTGGGTTGGATTCCCGGTCCGGGTGGTTCTGTGTGGAGTGTGTATGTTCTCCCCGTGCTTGAGTGGGTTCCTCCAGGTACTCCGGTTTCCTCCCACAGTCCAAACACATGCATGTTAGGATCCTCACTCTAAACTGCCCATAGGTGTGAGTGTGTGTTGGCCATGTGATGGACTGGTGACCTGTCCATGGTGTACCCCACCTTGGCCCAATGATGCTGGGATTGGCTCCAGCCCCTCCGTGACCCTGACTAGCGGGATAATGGATTGATGGATGGATGGATGTTTTCATTGTTTCATATTTACACAGTGGGGTCATTGTTTATCTGGACTATTTTGTTCATCTAATTTTAGATATTAAATTATTCTTTTTTTATAACTCATAAAAGCGTTTAGGCAAAATGATTTTTTGGCAAAATTACGAAAGGCAGGGAGAGAGAGGGAGGGAGAGAGAGAGAGAAAGAAAGAGAGAGAGAGAGAGGTGAGGCTTTCCAAGTCTGTGTTATTGTAACCCAGATTCAGAGCTGAGAGTTGGGCTCCTGCCAGAGGGGTGGAACTCTTGCCAGGTGGGCGGTGCTAGGGGGGGGTGCCCCTGACAGCTCTGAGGGTTTGGAGGTGGAGCCGAGGGGTAGGGGGATGGGGAAGCTCCTCCAGGCTGAGGGATAGACTCATTCAGTGAGCCGCTGCGGAGAGGAAGGAGCCGAGCGTTCGGGACATGGAAACGAAATCCCTCTCCCAAACGGTGAGAGATCTTTACCTGCTCTTGTCTACCTGCTCACTTGTACTTACCTGCCTGCTCGTATTTCCCTGCTCTCGTATTCACCAGCCGTGAGGAAAGATCAGAGTGGCAGTGCAGAGCTTTAAAAAAGGGGCTTCAGGATCTTGTAGGTGACCACGTATGGAAAGCTGACCCTGCTGTGGTTGAGATGGTTGGAGAGTTGCTGGGAGTTGCTGGAGGTCTTTGTTTTGACTTTACTTCTCCAGAACGCGTCCGAGCTGTGGATCTCTTTGTCCGTGCTGAATGAGGCAATGGCCACATCTGGATCCAGATGTGGGGAACTTGTGGTTCCGGTTAGTGCTGAAGGGGCTGCTCAGTTCTAGGACTGGCTGAGGGTCGGCGGGGTGGGAGGTGGTGGGGGTGGAAATAGTTGCTGGGCCATTGTGATGGATTAGCCGGCGTGTGCGTTGATGTAATGTGTTGGAGGAGAAAGTGTAGATGTTCCCATGGTGAGCCGGAGTTGCCGTGACTCAGTCCTCCTCTCCTCTGTTCCGTTTCACTGTCCCTGTGACTGACGACTGTTTATCCTCACCGTTTAGTGATTCAGCTCCGTCTGGCTTCGGGGCTGATCGCTGCACTCGCCAGGCTCTTCTGTTTATCCTACTCAGGGACACAGCTGCGCCGAATAAACCATAGTTTGTGTGGAATCATGCTCTCTGGACGGTCCCTGTGAGGAAGACATGTTTTTCTTTTTACCTTATGTATACTTTTACGTTACTGTCTGAAACCCACACACATGTGGAACAACCCCCAGCAGCCCTATCAGAGCTCTACATAGAAGTCTTGGAGCTACGAAGGATACTTAAGAGCAATAAAAGTATATTCAAATGAATAATTTAATTGAATTTTATAATTAAATAAACTTTTTAGTACTTAATCTATGCTTTTTACTTATAATTAATGTCATAAAAGCTATTTTTGTATACTATATACTTAGTATGCTAAACAAATATAATAGTGCTATCAAAAAATGTACTTTAAATTTGAGACACCATTACGACACATTTAAGTGTATTTAAGTCTCTTTTTCAGGCTAATTCAGTATTTTTTTTAATATTCTTTGATTCAATTAAAAATATATTTATGAATATAGATACCGGTATTGAATTATACATATAGTTCTTATATATTTATTAGTATTATTTAAGAGTTATCTTAAAGGTGGATTCAAATATACCCCAAGTTGACACAATATATATATATATATATATATATATATATATATATATATATATATATATATATATATATATATATATATATATATATATATATCAAAATATATTTTATAAAAATACCTGAGATGCACTTAATAAACTTTATAAACTTAATGTTGTCTTTATAAACCTAAAATAGAACAGTTAAATATATTTAGATGTATTGAAGTACATTTTTATTAGTAATAAAATATACACATAGCATACTAAGTACAAAGTTAGTACACAATAAAAAACAGTTTTAATACTGTAATCATAAGTACATTGAAGTATACTAAGTATATTCTGCCGTTACTCTAAAAGCAGAGCTGCTTTTAGTGATTAATATGTTTGCTTGAACACCAAAAAACTTGGCGCGCAATATAAATCGAGTGGGTTCTGTCTGTTTAGATGAGGTTCTCTTCTTCAGAACAGGATGTTTATCTATCAGTTTCATACTAACATGATTAGATCATCTGACTTGACATCACTAGTGCTGCACTGCTTACATTCGAGTCCTCCCGCCAGCTGTACGAGAACAGGCCCTGATAATCTACATAGAGGAAACATCTGCTTTCAATGCATTGAGCCTAACTGAGATCGGTCACCTTCAGACATGTGATCACAGGACAGAACTCTGTACTTGTACCACGTTACTTAGTAAAACTCTGGACCTTGCACACCGTCAATCAAAGCTCAGTAAAACCGACCCATAAAGATAGTAATGCTGTAATGTGTGTTTCTATTGAAAGCTAGTTGTGGGTTCATATGTCAGACTTTAACTCTAGGAGGAGGTGTAATCTAAATGGAGGGATGGGGGTTGGGGGTGATGGAGTGGGAGGTGGGGTGGGAGATGGCGAGAAGGGGGTGGGTGACAAAAGGGGGCTGCTCACCGTCAGGGAAAATCCTTTTAACGTCATTGCTACAGTGAACATAAACAAGTTTATTAGTTAGAAGTCAGTAGTTGGTGGCCTACAGCTGTGAGCTGGAGGCAGATGGTGTTTCAGTGAATGCTCTGAATTCAATCTTTAACCCAGATTTATGAGTCAGATGGAAACAAAATAAATAAATTAATAATTTACAGGCGAAATGCTTGTGGTACAAGTAGCAAGTAGTGTAACACACTTTCCTCCACATGGCTTTGTTGTCATTGTTGGGCCCCACTTTCCGTGATTGCCGGCCTTGAACCTCACAGCTTGTCGTGGAACTGGTTTGGTCTCGTGCAGCATTCCCACGCTAATGAAGTGCTCCGGGCTTTGTGTTCCGGATCCTCCTGCTGCTGTATTTCATTTCCAAACCCAGACGCACGCTGGACTCCCCCTGACCTCACGCACTACCCGCTGCAGCGCCCTCTGTTTCGGTCCACAGTGTGCGAGCGTGGTGTCTCTGACCCTCAGTATTCCCCTGCGAGCGTCTCTACATCCCCTCCGTCTATTTCCGTCGCTCGGCCGGCTTTTGTCTCCCCGAATTCCTCTGGCGTATCTGCGGCGACCCTATTGTTAGTGTTTCCTGGTCGGAGGAGCTGGGTGGGTTAATGAGTTCCTCTAACTGTCATCTTTGAGGAGCAGATCCAGTGAATTTGGGCTGACAGTTGGCACCTGTTTTAGCGAACGTGGGTCATTCCAGTGTCACAGCAGACAGATATAGACTGGGATTGGGAACTGGGTCCAGAGCTTTGTCCATAATCGTTTCGTTAACCCTTATAATACGTATGAGCCCATCGTGTGTTTAGGTGAGCGTTCAGTAGAATCAGGAAAACATTCCACTGTGTGATTTTCAGCTTCAGATATAATTTAAAATCAACCCCACTGACCACAATATCTTCTCCAAGACTCCAAGCAGACCAGTCGTCTTCCTAAACCTTAAATTTAGACACTAAGAGTGTTGACTAGTGAACTTTCTGGCTGCATGCTCTGCAAGTCAAGCCAGACGCAACAGTGGCAAGAACACCTCCCTCAGACTGGAGGAAGAAACCTTGGGAGGAACCAAGACTCACAAGGGGAGACCCGTCCTCCTCTGGTCAAACAGTATTTACAGTTTAATAAACTAAACACCAAAGAAAAGAGTCTCTGTTTGAAATCTGGATAGCAAAGCTTTAGAAGCTGCACAGGTAGAGGCAGTCTCTGACTGAGGCAGTCTCTGACTGAGGCAGTCTTTATGTAAAGTGGGCGTGAGCTGAAACAGTCCCATCCTATCTCAATGCTGGTGCATCAGGATGGCTCAGTGATGTAACTGAGTGTGTAATGCTCTATGTTATCTGTCTTTTTGACATAGGTGTTGTTATTGATCATAAATTAACATGGAAAGTAATTAACAAAGTCCATTTCAATCCTATATAACTCTAAAAATATATTAAATTATAAGTCTCTACACATAATTTATTGTTCACTTATACTTCTATATATATCATAGTTTGTGGAAGTGTGGTTCTACGTATAAAACAGCATTAAATGCTGTATACATATTATTAATAAAGTTGGTTATTATGAACATATTAATATACTGTTTATAAAATCCCATGTTAGGAAATTTTATGATTTGGTTCATTATAAAATAATGCAAATAATGTACAAAAATATGACTTTTATATGAGATGTTTGTAAATTTGTGGTCCAAAAAGCTAGAAAATAGGTTTAAAGGCGATGTATATCTGTTGTTGGAGTTAAACTTGATGATGCTAACATGGATTTACGAATGTTCACTTTCAATTTTCAAAAAAATGGTATGTAGGATCATTTTTGAAGGTTATAAGTGTTAATTGCTTTTTTTTGTCTTTTTTTTCTTTCTTTTGTTATATTGTAAGAATTAGTTATGGGTAGCTTAAATGGTTATAATAATAAGCATTATGCTTCTGCCTGTGCCTTTTCAGTTACTATTTTGTTGACAATGATTGTCCTGCTGATAGTGTTTGTCTTTGTATTATGTGATAATTATCTGATTGACTGAATAAAGAGTTATCATCATCATCATCATCCTCATCATCTGTCTTTACTGGAAACCAGTAAAACCTGATGGCTTTGCTTGCCAATGGGAATTCGAGACCAGTAGTTGTCTGAGGGACACGTTTGTATCCCATCATGAAACAATCATCCAGAAACATCTGGAATCAGTTGAGAACCCTCTGTTCAACCATTTATATCAGCCCATCAGCAAAACACTGAAGATCTAAATTCAGCTTTTGTTGGGATATAAGTTGGGAATGTTTCTCTCTACCACATTAACACCAATGGTCAGTGCATCTCTGCTACTGTACAGCACCTCAGATCAGGTGTTGTTGGGCTCGGACACTGGCTGGCCAAACAGTTGTTTAAATGACAGCATGTTTGCGATATGTGTACCTGATCCAGACGTGGAGATGATGAGGCCCATTAACCTTGATGGTCATTCCATCCCGGCTACCGTAGAGCACCTCAGATCAGGTGTTGTGAGGCTCGGACACTGACTGGCCAGTTTGTGGGGGGTCACTACACCAAACAGTTGTTTAAATGACAGCATGTTTGCGATATGTGTACTTGATCCAGACGTGGAGATGATGATGCACATTAACCGTGATGGTCACTCCATCCCATTGTTGGGTTCGGACACCGGCTGGCCGGTCTGTGTTTTTCTGGGGGCCCTTACGTGAAACAGCTGTTCAAATGACAGCATGTTTGTGATGTGTGTACCTGATCCAGACGTGGAGATGGTGAGTCACACCTGTTTCTCACTCGTCTTATCATTACTGACCTGAGAGTTCCTGTAAACTCTCCCCTAGCTTTCCTGTAAGAGCCGTTGGATCAGGTAGACCTTTTTTTATATTCGTATCCGAGTGGGTTACAGTAAACATGTTAAAGCAATAGCTCAGTGGAAAATTAAAATTTAACCAGACCCACCCCCCCCCACAGCGCCCTTTCCCTAAATGTAGTCCATGAGCCAAGACATGTTTAGAAGAACAGACTTTCCTATCAGGACAGTTGGGGTCTTGTTTGTCTGTAATTGCTGTGTTTTATTATTATTTTTAAATTATTATTTTATATTGTAATTGGTTAAAAGTGACATGGAATACAACTGGTTATATTAAAATGTGTTCATGTATAAAATATATATTTTTAATCTTTAAAAACACACACCTTTCCTGGGCTCTGGAGCTCTAGCACTAACCAACAATGAATATTCATAGCTTTGCCCCAGGGCAGGTGGTCTAACACGAGGTGGTCTAACATGATAGGAAGATACATCACAGCTCTAGTAAGGGTCAGTGTGGCATACACGCTGTAAGTAGTTCAGTTATTTAAAGAGAAGAAATGCTTGCAACTGATTTACTACTGAGTATTCAGACATACTAGCCACGCTCCCCTACTGATTTACTACTGAGTATTCAGACACACTAGCCACGCTCACCTACTGATTCACTACTGAGTATTCAGACACACTAGCCACGCTCACCTACTGATTTCACTACTGGGTATTCAGACATACTAGCCGCGCTCGCCTACTGATTCACTACTGAGTATTCAGACATACCAGCCACGCTCACCTACTGATTCACTACTGAGTATTCAGACATACTAGCCACGCTCGCCTACTGATTTCACTACTGAGTATTCAGACATACTAGCCACACTCGCCTACTGATTTACTACTGAGTATTCAGACATACTAGCCACACTCGCCTACTGATTTACTACTGAGTATTCAGACATACTAGCCACGCTCGCCTACTGATTTCACTACTGAGTATTCAGACATACTAGCCACGCTGGCCTACTGATTTCACTACTGAGTATTCAGACATACTAGCCACACTCGCCTACTGATTTACTACTGAGTATTCAGACATACTAGCCACGCTCGCCTACTGATTTCACTACTGAGTATTCAGACATACTAGCCACGCTCGCCTACTGATTTCACTACTGAGTATGCAGATATACTAGCCGCGCTCGCCTACTGATTTACTACTGAGTATTCAGACATACTAGCCACGCTCGCCTACTGATTTACTACTGAGTATTCAGACATACTAGCCACGCTCACCTACTGATTTCACTACTGAGTATAAACCTCAGGAACCTAAACCTCAGGAACCTAAACCTCAGAAAACTAAACCTCAGGAACCTAAATCTAAACCTTAGGAACCTAAAGCTAAACCTCAGGAACCTGTGTGTGTGTCTTATGGTATGTGTGTGTGTGTATGCTAATGGTGTGTTGATGCTGTGTGTATTACAATGTGTGTTAATTGTGTGTGTGTGTGTTCTGATGTGTGTGGTATGGTATGTGTGTGTGTAAACCTCAGTAACCTAAACCTAAACTTAAACCTGTTACCTAAACCTAAACCTCAGAAACCTAAACCTCAGGAACCTAATTCTAAACATTAGGAACCTAAACCTAAACCTCAGGCACCTAAACCTCAGAAACCTAAACCTTAAAAACCTAAAGCTAAACCTCAGGAACCTAAACCTCAGAAACCTAAACCTCAAAAACCTAAACCTAAACCTCAGAAACCTAAACCTCAGGAACCTAAATCTAAACATTAGGAACCTAAACCTAAACCTCAGAAACCTAAACCTTAAAAACCTAAACCTAAACCTCATGAACCTAAACCTCAGGAACCAAAACCTAAACCTCAGGAACCTAAACCTCAGGAACTTAAACCTAAATCTAAGCCATAGGAACCTAAATCTTAACCTTAGGAACCTAAACTCAAACTTTAGTAACCTAAACATAAACCTGAGTAAAGTAAACCTGACTACAGACTACAGGCAGTCTTTCTACTCTTTAATCTTTTCCCACTTTTACTTCTCAGCTGAAACAGATGTGTGTGAGTGTGTGTGTGTGTGTAAGTGTGTGAGTGTGTGTGTGTGTGTGTGTGTGTGTGTGTTTCTCAGCTCCAGTTTCTCAGTTAAACCTGGCTAGCATTCAATTTCAGTTTAGCTCAGAGGTCAGTGGTCAGTGGTCAGAGGTCGGGGTCGATGGCCTTGAAGCCGAGCCTGAGGGTGGCCAGTTAGTTTCCATTGTTGCTGAATGTGCGTGTGTGTGTGTGTGTGTGTGTATATGTGTGTGTGTGTGTTTGTACTCACTCATGCTTTAGTACACAGAGAATCAGATGAACTACAGTCTGTAAGTGTAGCTCCTATACGGTCAGTGGAGCTGATACAGTGGACAGTGAGTGTAGATACAAGGAGGTGTACCTGATAAAGTGACCGGTCAGTGTATATTATAGTAAATTGGAGTGATACTGTATAGCAGTGTAATATAAGGTGCAAACACTGGTCCTAGTTGTTCATTGTTTGATGCTAGTGTGTGTGTGTGTGTGTGTGTGTGGTTTACTATTGTTCACGTTTGTGTAATCAGGATTTCCTTTATTTCTTTCTTTTTTTTGATGCTGAGTTTGTTTACATATTATTTTTCCCAATTGTATTGTGTGTGTTTGAGATACGCTGGATAACAGGAGTCACAAACCAGCTTGGAGACAGTTTCGCACACACACACACACACAGGCACAGCTGGATCTGGGACGTATGACATCATCTCCAGTCTCCGGCTGAGGACCACCATCTTTTCCACCGTGGCTGCAGACGGGAGTTCACCTCATTAGCCACATTTACACACAGCCTGAGTTATAATAATAATAGTAATAATAATAATAAGTAAATAATCTATTATATAGAAAAATAACATTTAGGCCTGGATCCAATTATATTCCCAATCAGAGATGTAATTATGTGCTGTGCATGTACATTTGCATCATAATAGACATTCATGTCGTGGCGGGAGCAGAAACTGGACCACAGAGTTAATAATAGTGATCAGGTTGGACGTACACTACCGCTCAAAAGTTTGGGATCACAGTGAAATGTTCTTGTTTTAATGGAGTATCTTCTTCCTTAACACAACAATGGACTGACGGGTCTCTAAAGAAAGTTGTTTCTTTCTGGTCATTTTGAGTCGGTCAGCAAGCCATCAACTGCTGATGCTTCAGATACTAAACTAACCTAGAATGTTGTTCTCCCTTTTGTACTCACTTATTAGTAGAATGTTTTTCAGCTGTGCATCACAATTGAGCAAGAGTGTCCTAACAACCAATTAGTCCAATAACATCCTTAACTTGGATTGGTGGACGTACCAGGAGATTTAGACAGAGGACTGAGAATTACTGATAATAGGACTATATGCAAAATAAGCCTCTATACAAAAATAGACTTTAATACAAACATTTTTATTCTTTAAAAATCCTCTGATACACTTACATTAATTGTGAAATGGACAATATTGTTTGTGAATTGCATGAAAATAGCATGAAATGAAATTCTAAAGTGATCCTAAACTTTTGAGCGGTAGAACAGAGATTAAACTCTTTTCATCACAGTGTTTAGCATGTAAACACCTCAGTCTTCACTAAGAATCCGAATCAGTTCAGACAGATTAGATAAGATTCAGATTAGATGGTGAAATCTTTGGAGCCAGTGATTCTTATGGAGCTGTATCTGACCTGTCTGAACTATTTGTTCTGATATAACATCCAGAATTATTTGACTGGTTCACATGTTCCACATGTGTTGTCCAAGTAATAATAGCACTTGTTAAAGTAATGACTGACCTTACGCTGTTTCTGCTTTCACACACACACACACACACACACACACACACACACACACACACACAAAGTGAGTATATAGTCAGCAACAGGGACCCCTTTCTCTGGGCCTGGAGATCCACTGTCCTGCAGTTCCTGAGTCTAGTCTAGCCTTGATTGGCTGGTTCAGTAGTATTGGACAGGTCAGGATTGGGGGAAGGCTGGGTGGATGGATGGATGGATGGAGGATGGATGGATGGATGGATGGATGGATGGATATTGTTATGCACTAAAAGCTGCAGCAGACTGTTTAGATGTGTTTCCTGCAGAGGACTTGGTCTGTGTGTGTGTGTGTGTGTGTGTGTGTGTGTGTGTTATGTGTAATGTGACAAGGGGGCTTTCCAATGACTGTATATGACTGTAAATGAGGTCCCAGATCCTGAAGACAGCAGTGATGACCCTCTGAGCCCTGTACAGCCCAGATAACCCCCTGAGAACACTCCGGAACAACAGCAGGACCTACACACACGCACACATATGCAAAAACAACACACACACAGATCAGATTTCCACCCACCTGCACAATAACCCTGTAATCTACAGCTGAGAGTGTATGCGTCATGTGTGTGTGTGTGTCTGTGTGTGTGTGTGTGTGTGTGTGTGTGTGTGTGTGTGTGTGTAATGCACATGTGCGTGTGTTTACTCCTTTAATTACATCCTGGTCTCTGTCTGCTTTGCTGGATTCACATTCCATGAGCGGTTCAGATCCCTGATACACGCTGACCTGGAGATAACCCCCAGAGAGAGAAGTGTAGGGGGGACCAGTTTCTTAACTCCTGGCCCTCATACAGTCCAAGTACGGTCCGACCCGGCCCAATCCAGACCACGTCATCAGGTTTTGAGTCTGAAACTGACCCAAGCCCAACAGAATGACCCCTCTGTGCGTAGGCAATGGCCAGAAACCACAACTGAATGACCTTTGACCCCTCAGGCGGCACAGCGTTGAACACCTGCATGTTTATGTGATGATGTCACCACATGGGCTCAGGAATACTTTAACACACCGTCATCAATAAACACCGACCATCACTGCGTCCACAAACACAGGTCAAGCCTGGACTGAACAGAGTGGTCAGTTATATATCAACAATGTTTAGAAACATTGCTCAAAAGAAATGGAAAGGACAGGGCCATCCAAATTGTTATCGTAAAATTCAAAATCCATCATCTGTCATGGTGGGGGTAGGTTGGTATTCATGTGGGAAGGGGTTGTCAGTGTGGGGTGGAGGGAAATTAGTGTGGGGTGGAGTGGTATTAGTGTGAGGAGGGGGTATTACTGTGGGGTGGAGTGGTATTAGTGTGAGGTGGGGGTATTACTGTGGGGTGGACTGGTATTAGTCTAGGACTATTGTATTAGTGGGGGGTGGAGTGATATTAGTGTGCGGTGGGGGTATTACTGTGGGATTGGGGTATTAGAGAAGTAGGGGGTGTTAGTGTGGGGTGGAGTGGTATTAGTGCGGGGTTGGGGTATTAGTGTGGAAGGGGGGTGTTAGTGTGTGGTGTTGGGTGGAGTGGTATTAGTGTGAAGTGGGGGGTATTACCGTAGGGTGGAAGGATATTAGTGTGGGATGGGGTATTAGTGTGGGCTGGAAGGGTATTAGTGTGGGATTGGGGTATTAGTGGAGTGGGGGGTATTAGTGTTGGAGGGGCGTGTTAGTGTGGGATGTTAGGTGGAGTGGTATTAGTGTGAGGTGGGGGGTATTACTGTAGGGTGGAAGGATATTAGTGCGGGATGGGGTATTAGTGTGGGCTGTAAGGGTATTAGTGTGGGATTGGGGTATTAGTGGAGTGGGGGATATTAGTGTTGAAGGGGCGTGTTAGTGTGGGGTGTTGGGTGGAGTGGTACTAGTGTGAGGTGGGGGGTTTTACTGTATAGTAGAAGGATATTAGTGTGGGATGGGGTATTAGTGTGGGCTGGAAGGATATTAGTGTGAGATTGGGGTATTAATGGAGTGGGGGGTATTAGTGTTGGAGGGGCGTGTTAGTGTGGGATGTTGGGTGGAGTGGTATTAGTGTGAGGTGGGGGGTTTTACTGTATAGTAGAAGGATATTAGTGTGGGATGGGGTATTAGTGTGGGCTGGAAGGATATTAGTGTGAGATTGGGGTACTAATGGAGGGGGGGTATTAGTGTTGGAGGGGCGTGTTATTGTGGGGTGTTGGGTGGAGTGGTATTAGTGTGAGGTGGGGGGTTTTACTGTAGAGTGGAAGGATATTAGTGTGGGATGGGGTATTAGTGTGGGCTGTAAGGATATTAGTGTGGGATTGGGGTATTAGTGGAGTGGGGGGTATTAGTGTTGGGGGGGCATTAGATAAAGCCTGACATTTCTAACAATAGCATCACATATTTTCTTGTATCCCACAAATACCTTCATCAGGCTGTCAATCAGCATCTCAAATCCGATCAGTCCTGTCGGGGTTTAGAACTGACGACCTTCCGAGCACAAGCCTGGTTCCAAAGCCTCCAGGTGGACTGTGGACTGGTCCAGTGCTCATCGGAGAAAAACCAGCACAGACCAGAACTGACGTGGTCATCAGCTGAACCAGTATATGCTGTGTTTTGGGGGCTGTTGTGCTTGTTTGCTTTAGAGGGATAGCATTTAACAATTTATTTGAAATTATTTATTTTATAATAAGCCACTGGAGGGCTTGTGTTTCAGGGATTGTATCCCAGGTAGGAAGCTTGTCCTTGTTCTTGTCCTGCTTATTCTGTGATTAATACCCTTATGGTCATTCATGGCCTTCTGGAGCTTTTGCTTTGGGGATTCTTCCTGCATTCTTCCTGTGCCTGAAAAAAAATGATGCAATTCTTGTACATGTCGTCCCTCGTACTGCTTTGGTGATGAGGTCAGTGGAACTGCAGTGCGTGTTATTGGGACGCAGCTATGTTCGTAAGGACGGAGCGCCATCGCTTGACAGCTAGGAACGTCAGAGGAGCTTATTCCATGGTCTGTTCTTAGACATTTGTATACAGGGGTTGGACAATGAAACTGAAACACCTGGTTTTAGACCACAATAATTTATTAGTATGGTGTAGGACCTCCATTTGCGGCCAATACAGCATCAGTTGGTCTTGGGAATGACATATACAAGTCCTGCACAGTGGTCAGAGGGATTTTAAGCCATTCTTCTTGCAGGATAGTGTTCAGGTCACTACGTGATGCTGGTGGAGGAAACGTTTCCTGACTCGCTCCTCCAAACCCCAAAGTGGCTCAATAATATTTAGATCTGGTGACTGTGCAGACCATGGGAGATGTTCAACTTCACTTTCATGTTCATCAAACCATCTTTCTCTAGTCCTGCTGTGTGTATTGGTGCACTATCATCCTGATACACGGCACCGCCTTCAGGATACAATGTTTGAACCATTAGTTGCACATTGTCCTCCAGAATGGTTTGGTAGTCCTTGGCAGTGACGCGCCCATCTAGCACAAGTATTGGGCCAAGAGAATGCCATGATATGGCAGCCCAAACCAAATCACTGATCCACCCCCATCCTTCACTCTGGGCATGCAACAGTCTGGGTGGTACGCTTCTTTGGGGCTTCTTCACACCGTAACTCTCCCGGATGTGGGGAAAACAGTAAAGGTGGACTCATCAGAGAACAATACATGTTTCACATTGTCCACAGCCCAAGATTTGCGCTCCTTGCACCATTGAAACCGACGTTTGGCATTGGATGAGTGACCAAAGGTTTGGCTATAGCAGCCCGGCCGTGTGTATTGACCCTGTGGAGCTCCTGACGGACAGTTCTGGTGAAACAGGAGAAGCTGAGGTGCACATTTAATTCTGCCGTGATTTGGGCAGCCGTGGTTTTATGTTTTTTGGATACAATCCGGGTTAGAACCCAACATCCCTTTCAGACAGCTTCCTCTTGCGTCCACAGTTATTGAAGCAGTTGAGCTTCAGCCTCTGCTGTTAGTACACCATTACTAGCTATTTGCCACCTACTGGATCTGTTTTGAACTGCAGTTACTTACACTTAAAATGATAAAATGATATTAATGATCAAATGTAAGTATCGCCAGCCATAGAATAGAGTACGTTTTCAGATATAGACCCGTCCACTCTGATTTCAGTGCTGTCGGTGGCCAGTGGAGGCGGAGCTGCTGGACACTGGGCCTCTGGGTTAGAGAGATTACAGAGCTTTAGAGGAGACCTGAGACAGTTTATCACAGCAGTGTGGGTGTGTATGTGGGTGTGTGGGTGTGTGTGTGTGAGCCCAGCAGAGATAAATACTGTTATCAGCTACAGACTGACCTGTGGCCAGTGTGGGATGGAGGTAAATTACAGCCTTGTGCTATCTCTTTCTCTCTTTCTCTCTCTCTCTCTCTCTCTCTCTCTCTCTCTCTCTCTCTCTCTCTCTCCTCTCTCTCTCTCTCTCTGTATATGTGAACCAGATGTGACTCGGTTGAACGGGGTAAACAACGTGATACTCTACACGGCTTTTCAAGTCCTAACAGATTATACAAACCTCAGTCTGTGCAAATACCAATACAATCAGAAATCAGTGACCTATAAACCGGGCAGTTTGGGACTAGAACATTGTGAAACTTTCAAAACAATCCAGTGTTCAGAAAAGAACAAAAAAAACAGTTCAAGATCAACATTTCCTCAAAGATTTTCGATTCTACAGAGCAGAGCATCATCAGAAGTTTCAGTCCAGTGAGTCTCTGTGTGAAGGCCAAGGCCAGAAACCACAACTGAATGACCTTTGACCCCTCAGACAGCACTGCATTTGCGATGATGTCACCACATGAGCTCAGGAATCCTTTAACACACCTTTATCAATAGACACCGGCCACAAACGCAGGTTAACACGTTGGCCAGTTATATATCTACACTGGTATATATACAGTATCCACAACTGCTGACCTCCAGCTTATCTGAAACGATGCTCCGTGGAAACAGATGTTGGACAGGACCATCCAATTGTTATCACCGTTAAAAGTCTAACTCCAGCGTCTGTCATGGTGGGGGTAGGTTGGTATTTGTGTGGGGTGGGGTTATTAGTGTGGAGTAGAGGGGTACTAGTATAAGGTGTGGGGTGGAGTGGTATAATTGTGTCTAATTGGTGTGGGGGAACTTGTCTGGGCTATTAACGTGGGGTTGAAGGATGTTAGTGTGGAGTGGAGGGTTTTTTGTTTACGGTGGGGGATATCAATGTTGGGGGGTGGATATTATGGGGTACTAATGTGGGGTGGGTGGGGGGTATTATTGTGTAGTGGGAGGATATTAGTGTGGGGTGGAGGGGTATTTGTTTTTGCAGTGGGGGATATCAGTGTTGGGGGAGTATTATAGGGTACAAATGTCAGGTGGGTGGGGGGTATTATTGTGTAATGGGAGGATATTAGTGTGGGGTGGTGGGGTATTAGTGTGGCCTATTAGCGTGGGGTTGAAGGATATTAGTGTGGAGTGGAGGGGTATTTGTTTTTGCGGTGGGGGGTATCAGTGTTGGGGGAGTATTATAGGGTACAAATGTGGGGTGGGTGGGGGTATTATTGTGTAGTGAGAGGATATTAGTGTGCACTGGAGGGGTATTTGTTTTGGCGGTGGGGGATATAAGTGCTGGGGGAGTATTATAGGGTACAAATGTGGGGTGGGTGGGGGGTATTATTGTGTAGTGAGAGGATAGTGTGAAGTGGAGGGGTATTAGTGTGGTCTTTTAGCGTGGGGTTGAAGGATGTTAGTGTGGAGTGGAGGGTTTTTTGTTTACAGTGGGGGATATAAGTGCTGGGGGAGTATTATAGGGTACAAATGTGGGGTGGGTGGGGGGTATTATTGTGTAGTGAGAGGATATTAGTGTGGGGTGGAGGGTATTAGTGTGGCCTATTAGCGTGGGGTTGAAGGATGTTAGTGTGGACTGGAGGGGTATTTGTTTGTGGTTGGGGGTATTAGAGTTGGGGGAGTATTATAGGGTACAGATGTGGGGTGGGTGGGGGTATTATTGTGTATTGTGAGGATATTAGTGTGGAGTGGAGGGGTATTTGTTTTTGCGGTGGGGGGTATCAGTGTTGGAGGAGTATTATAGGGTACAGATGTGGGGTGGGTGGGGGTATTATTGTGTAGTGGGAGGATATTACTGTGGGGTGGAGGGGAATTAGTCTGGGCTATTATCATGGATTTGAAAGATGTTAGTGTGGAGTGTTTACAGTGGGGGATATCAGTGTTGGGGGAGTATTATGGGGTACAAGTGTGGGGTGGGTGGGGTAACATGCATCTGTGACAGCTTCATTAATACTGAACACGTTCTGGAGAACATACTCTGCCTTCTAGACTCCGTCTTTTTCTTTTTGTGTACCGTATCTCTGGTGAAGATACTTAGACAGCTACTCATTCTGCTAAGATAACTGTAGTTTCATCGCACCCCCCCAACCCCCACCAATCCCCCCAACATCCCCCAACCCCCACCCCTTAAAGACCACACACACCTGCTTCTGTGACACTGCTTCTGTGATATTTCACTGTAGATGTGTTCTGTGTTCCTCCAGTCCAGCATCTCTAACCACCTTTTATTCTGTTAATGAGTGTCTCACCAAGACCTGAACTCATCTTCTTACTCTCTCTCTCTGTTTCTCTTTCTGCAGGAGCGGCGGGCACCATGGTGCCACTCCTTCAGTAGGATGTAGGAAGCAGAAGAAGAGGACGAGAGACAGAGAGAAAGAGGGAAGACAGCGGAAAGCTAGCGAGCTTGCAAGCGAACCACGAGGACCGACAGACAGACAGAAGAGAGAGAGAGAGAGAGAGACAGAGGGAATTAGTGGCTGGTTCACTCTTCTCTCCATAACCAGAATTGATTTCACTGAACAAGTAAGATCAGCACTCACAGAACATCCGCCTGATCTCTAATTACACACAGTCAGATTTTCGGACTAAACCAGATCCGGAGATCCCAGTATTCCCAGTATTCTTAAATATTTACACTGGATACCAGTATGTTATAGAACTTTTACAGGACTTCCAGATACAGTTACTGGTCTGGATATCACTGAATGGTGCAGCACCAGAATGTTATATAATATTGTAATATTTAATATTTATCTGGGTTGCTGCAGCGATGTGAGCTGAGCCGAAGTCTCAGATCATTAGGAACTAGGGGTGGGCGATATGGCCCTAAAGTAATATCACAATATTCAATATTTTCAATATAACGCCGAACAATATTTATATATTTAGATTAATTTCAGAAACATACTATTGCAACAAAATACATGTCAATGTTTGATTTATTATAAATATGTGCTTCAAATATTCAGTATTTCTTTTTCACTTGGCAGCAGTGAATCAATTTTAAACTGACAATGACTACAGCAAAACGAATCACAGTCTGTTAATTGATTCACAATCGGTTCAGTAAAATGAATCAAACTTTCTATCAGGCTCTGAATGAAACTTTAGAAAGCATAGACGTTCATTTCAGATGAATTCAGATGTTTTCCGGGCTCTCTGTGTGAGTATTTTGTTTTATGTGCTATATTAATAACAGAGGCTGATATTTCATAGAAATTAATAAAGGAAACTTACCAATAACAACGTGGAGACGATGTCCAAGGCATGACAGTCTGGTCCAGTTATTCAGTTTGATTGGCTTAACAACGTTTGCCCCCACTGTCTCTTCGAGACACCACGACTGGAGAACCTCCCTTAAACCATCTGCTATATTTGGTACTCGGGAAAGTAGCTCATCTCAATACACAATCAAATCCTCACAGCAATGTTCAACATCATTACCTGGCCTTACTAATACTCAATTCTCACAGCTTAGTTCAACGTCACTACTCGACCTCACTAATGCTCAGTCAAATCCTCACAGCAATGTTCAACATCACTACTTGACCTCAGTAATCCTCAATCAAATCCTCACAGCAGTGTTCAACATCAGTACCTGACCTCACTAACACTCAATCAAATCCTTACAGCAATGTTCAACATCAGTACCTGACCTCACTAACACTCAATCAAATCCTCACAGCAATGTTCAACATCAGTACCTGACCTCACTAACACTTAATCGAATCCTCACAGCAATGTTCAACATCATTACTCGACCTCACTAATCCTCAATCAAATCCTCACAGCAATGTTCAACACCAGTACCTGACCTCACTAACACTTAATCGAATCCTCACAACAATGTTCAACATCAGTACCTGACCTCACTAACACTCAATCAAATCCTCACAGCAATGTTCAACATCAGTACCTGACCTCACTAATACTCAAACAAATCCTCACAGCAATGTTCAACATCAGTACCTGACCTCACTAATACTCAAACAAATCCTCACAGCAATGTTCAACATCAGTACCTGACCTCACTAACACTCAATCAAATCCTCACAGCAATGTTCAACATCAGTACCTGACCTTGTTAATCAAGACTGGCGCTGCACGGCTTCCATTCGCTGTTTTATCGTTCAAAAAATTATTTACGTATTATCGTGAACAATACCATATAATACACCTCAATTAGGAACTAGTCAGTTGTCCTGCCTAAGGTGAAGACTAAACAGGTGTTTAGCTACCAGGCTGCTCTGAAATGTAACCAGAGAACATCAGAAGAACCCCGGTACTAGACACTTTCCTCAGTTTTAACACAGTTAGGCACTTCTATGTTCTGTAGCCATCAGATTATTAAGTGGATGTAAACAAACTCAACACAGTGTTTTGTTCTGGACCCTCCCTCAGCCACCACACCTGACCTCGTCTCTAATCATCAGCTAAACCAGGTTAATGTGTTACAGTACACAGTTCCACTCAATTTGATTTGTTTCTCCTTTTCTCCTCCTCCGTGTCTCCTCCTCTTCCCCCACCCCACCCCCTCTCAGCATGTGTCACGTGATCGTGACGTGCCGTTCCATGCTCTGGACTCTTCTCAGCATCGTGGCGGCCTTCAGTGAGCTCATCGCCTTCATGAGCACCGACTGGCTGGTGGGATTCCCGCGGACGCCCGACGCGGTCATCTCTTCGCATGGGGCGCCGGCGGCGGGCGAGGCGTACCGCCCCACGCTGGGCCTGTATGGACGCTGCATCCGGCTGCCCCAGCTGCGGCGCGGCGTGCTGTGCGGCCCGTACGCCGTGCACTTCGGCGAGATCGCCAGCGGCTTCTGGCAGGCCGCCTCCATCTTCCTGGCCGCAGGCATCCTCCTGCTGTGCGCCGTGGCCTTCATCTCGGTCTTCACCATGTGCTTTCAGAGCATCATGAAGAAGAGCATCTTCAATGTGTGTGGACTACTGCAGGCCATCGCAGGTGAGACCCCGGACTGAACTTCACCGCTCTGGTCAAAGGGACAGCTTGTTTACACAGCTCTGGAGTCGGGCCGTCGCAGAGAGGTTTGGTGTCTACCTGACCTCGCTAAAGCTCAATCAAATCCTCACAGCAATGTTTATCATCAGAACCTGACCTCACTAATAATCAATCAAGTCCTCAAAGCAATGTTCAACATCAGCACCTGACCTCGCTAATGCTCAATCAGTTCTCACTGTTAAGTTCAACATCAATACCCGACCTCACTAATCCTCAATCAAATCCTCACAGCAATGTTCTAACATCAGTACTTTACCTCAATAATCCTCAAACAAATCTTCACAGCAGTGTTTTAACATCAGTACCTGACCTCACTAACACTCAATCAGATCCTCACAGCAATGTTCCAACATTAGTACCTGACCTCACTAACACTCAATCAAATCTTCACAGCAATGTTCAACATCACTACCTAACCTCACTAACACTCAATCAAATCTTCACAGCAATGTTCAACACCAGTAGATGCAATGTTCTATCAGTACCTGACCTCACTAACACTCAATCAGATCCTCACAGCGATGTTCCAACATCAGTACCTGACCTCACTGATACTCAATCAAATCCTCACAGCAATGTTCCAACATCAGTACCTGATCTTACTAATCCTCAGTCAAATCTCACAGCAATGTTCAACTTCAGTACCTGATCTTACTAATGCTCAATCAAATTCTCACAGCAATGTTTAACATCAGTACCTGATCTCACTAATCATCAATCAAATTCTCACAGCAATGTTCAACATCAATACCTGACCTCACTAACACTCAATCAAATCTTCACAGCAATGTTCAACACCAGTAGATGCAATGTTCTATCAGTACCTGACCTCACTAACACTCAACCAAATCCTCACAGCAATGTTCCAACATCAGTACCTGACCTCACTAACACTCAATCAAATCCTCACAGCAATGTTCCTGTATTTAGTGTAAAGCCTCTCAGAGGAGTAGCGGCTGTTACTGCAGCACAAGCTCCACATTAACACTGTAATTGCAGAAGAGCTGCGGGTTTGGACGGGTAGTGTGTACAGGGTGGGAGATGGAGGTCTTGTGGGGAAGGATTGTGGGGGTCAGTGGAAGAGGGGTGGGAGCGAGGGATGGGTGGGAGAGGAGAGGAGAGGAGAGAAAGGAGGAGTATAGAATCTTCACTTTGAGGTTGTAACTTTGTCGCTGTTTAAACATTTACCAGATCAATTAAGTCTCCAGGGTGACCGTGTGCGTGTGTCAGCACCCTCTAGACCCCCGCTCACTAAAGTCTGATGACCTCATAGAGGTCACAGCAGTCTGGCCGGGGTCAAACGCATGGCTGTCTCTACGGCAACGTAATCCACATGAAAATATTTCCACTCTTGTGTCAACTCCATATGAGCTCCTCTCAGAGTGCGTGTGTGTTTGTGGCTGTGTGTGTGTGTGGCTGTGTGTGTGTGGCTGTGTGTGTGTGTGTGTGGCTGTGGGGGAGGTGGTCACATGAGGAGGTGAGCTCATTTTGGCTGGATGGCTTTTCACTCTTTTTCTCCACAACGTTCCACCAAACTCAGACCACCGAGTGGTGTTGGGGTCCGTTAACCCCTTACTCTCCTAAATTACTTGTATGTGGTACTTATATGTAACTACTGAGTAGATGCAAAAAAAATCCATAGTAGAGGCTGAATAATTTGTAGTGGATACTGAATACTTCATAGGAGATACTGAATACTTCATAGTAGATACTGAATAATTCCTAGTAGATGCTGAAAAATCCATAGTAGATGCTGAATAATTCATAATAGATGCTGAATAATTCATAGTAGATACTGAATAATTCGTAGTGGATACTGAATACTTCATAGTAGATGCTGAATACTTCATAGTAGATGCTGAATACTTCATAGTAGATGCTGAATAATTCATAGTAGATACTTTATAATTCATAATAGATGCTAAATAATTCATAGTAGATGCTGAATAATTCATAGTAGATACTGAATAGATGCTGAATAATTTATAGTAGATGCTGAATAATTCATAGTAGATACTGAATAATTCATAGTAGATACTGAATAATTCATAGTAGATGCTAAATAATTCGTAGTAGATACTGAATAATTCATAGTAGATGCTAAATAATTTATACTAGATACTGAATAATTCATTGTAGATACTGAATACTTCATAGTAGATACTGAATAATTCATAGTAGATGCTGAAAAATCCATAGTAGATGCTGAATAATTCATAATAGATGCTGAATAATTCATAGTAGATACTGAATAATTCATAGTAGATACTGAATAGATGCTGAATAATTTATAGTAGATGCTGAATAATTCATAGTAGATGCTGAATAATTCATAGTAGATACTGAATAATTCATAATAGATGATGAATAATTAATAGTAGATACTGAATAATTCATAGTAGATACTGAATAGATGCTGAATAATTTATAGTAGATGCTGAATAATTCATAGTAGATGCTGAATAATTCATAGTAGATGCTGAATAATTCATAATAGATGCTGAATAATTTATAGTAGATACTGAATAATTCATAGTAGATGCTGAATAGATGCTGAATAATTCATAGTAGATGCTGAATAATTCATACTAGATGCTGAATAATTCATAGTAGATACTGAATAATTCAAAATAGATGCTGAATAATTCATAGTAGATACTGAATAATTCATAGTAGATACTGAACAGATGCTGAATCATTTATAGTAGATGCTGAATAATTCATAGTAGATACTGAATAATTCATAGTAGATACTGAATAATTCATAATAGATACTGAATAATTCATAGTAGATGCTGAATAGATGCTGAATAATTCATAGTAGATGCTGAGAAATTCATAGTAGATGCTGAATAATTCATAGTAGGAACTAAATAATTCATAATAGATGTTGAATAATTAATAGTAGATGCTAAATAATTAATGGTGTATACTGAATAATTCATAGTAGATGCAGAATAATTCATACTAGATGCTGAATAATCAATAGTAGATGCTGACTTAGCCATTAAACCTAGTAGTTTATGATACAAAGGAACATTAAATTGAATAAATTTAAAAAAATATATATATATTTAATTCTGACATATCAGTTGCTGAGCTGTTTATGTTGTTATGCTACACTGTGGTCAGTCACCGTGTGGACGGAAATGCCCACAAAGTCATGATCAGCTTATAACTGGTGTCCTGCCGTAGGTTTAGTTTGTGTCTGTCTTGGCTTTGTTTTCTTCATGCTCTCCTGCTCTTCTACTGTTTCATGGGGGAAGAACTACACAGAAACCACAATAGAGCACTCTGCCTGCGCCACACCGCTTTGCACTTAATCTAAACCAGCCGGCTGACAAACAGTAGTCGTGTGTATGTGTGTTAACACGCAACCCACAAAGGTGCCACCGCGTCAGTGTTTCTTGTGACTGCAGGATTTACACTACAGGAAGTGTAGGGGGCGATATGATTGTTTAAAAAGCTTTATAATGTTTATATGACCTACACAGACGTTCTAACAGACTGTAATACACTACAGGAAGTGTAGGGGGCGATATGATCATTTAAAAAGCTTTATAATGTTTATATGACCTACACAGACGTTCTAACAGACTGTAATACACTACAGGAAGTGTAGGGGGCGATATGATCATTTAAAAAGCTTTATAATGTTTATATGACCTACACAGACATTCTAACAGACTGTAATACACTACAGGAAGTGTAGGGGGCGATATGATTTCTACTGTTTCAATTCAATAGCATCTGTAATGTTTGCATGATCAACATGGTTGTACTGACAGGTGGTGGATCTGAGAGTCTCTGATAGATCTCAGGACTTTTCTTCAGTTTCTGAGGTGGTGTCTGGTGGATCTGAGGGTCTCTGATGGATCTCAGGACGTTCCTCAGGGTTCTGGGGTGGGGTCTGATGGATCTGAGGGTCTCTGGTGGATCTCAGCACATTTCTCTACATTCTGGGTGGGGTCTGATGGATCTACGGGTCTCTGGTGGGTCTCAGGATGTTTCTCTAGGTTCTCGGGTGGTGTCTGGTGGATCTGAGGGTCTCTGATAGATCTCAGGATGTTTCTCTAGGTTCTCGGGTGGTGTCTGGTGTGTCTAAGGGTGTCTGATGGATCTCAGGACTTTTCTCCAGGTTCTGGGGTGGTGTCTGATGGGTCTGAGGGTCTCTGGTGGATCTCAGGACGTTTCTCCAGGTTCTGGGGTGGTGTCTGATGGATCTAACGGTCTCTCATTGATCTCAGGACTTTTCACCACATTCTGGGGTGGCATCCGATGGCTCTACGGGTCTCTAATTCATCTCAGGACTTTTCTCCGGGTTCTGGGCTGGGGTATGATGGATTTGAGGGTCTCTGGTAGATCTCTGGATTTTTCTCCCGGTTCTGGGCTGGGGTATGATGGATCTGAGGGTCTCTGGTGGATCTCAGGATGCTCCTTAGAGTTCTGGGGTGGCGTATGATGAATCTGGGGTGGTCTTGGACATGTCTGGAAAGTCTCTGATGGATTTGGAGGGTTTCTTATATGCAGTCTTGGGAAAGTCCTATCATGTGTTGTTCACCTCTGTGACCGTAAAGGAAGAGAGGAGGGCCAAAACTCACAGCAGTGTCCCATCGTCCAGCAGGGCGTCAGTGTTGATGTTGGTTCAGATAGTGTGTTTTCCAAGGTGCGTGTGTTCCTTGTTTTTCTTCACCCCCAGACTCTGATAGCACCAGCTGTACGACCCAGTAATGGAAAGCTTTGTCCCAGCTCTGTAACACACACACATACACACACACAAGGAGAACCGGCTGGGCTAAATCCACAGATGCAGTAGGACGCTAGAACCTTCTCATTTTTGTTGGTCAGTGTCAGCGTTCCAGATTTACAGCACATCACTTCTTACGTAACCAAATGTCTTTCCCAGCCTGAGACCAGTTTTACAAGGACTGGAAAATTCTACACGTCCTTATGTTGACCTTGGAGAGTGTTTTAACGCCAGGGAAACTTTTTTTTATGGAAAGAAATATTAATGTAGGACATGGAGTACAATCATCTGAGCTTCTTCACTCGCTTAGTGCTGGAGCTGCAAGGCTTCTTTAGTTAACCCATTTTCACGATAGTGTCAGGTTCTGCATTGCTGTTTTTGCATGTAAGTAGCAGTGCGAGGTAGTTTTCCATACGTCAGTGTGTTTATTTAACCCTTTCCAAGCTTCTCCTTGTGGAAACAACCCAGTATTATTTATAGTTCTCATCTAATACCTGCTTTGACTGCTCAGTACTTCATTAAGCTAAATCAAGATTGCTGCTGAAGGAACTGAATACATTCATACAATGTCTGGGGCGTCCAGGAGAAATCTGGAACTACACTTTGTTCTCCAAACTGGAGCTTAAGATCTGATCTACTTCTCTCACAATAACATATTCATGTTACTTTGTATTGTATGTAGGATTATATCCATCTGTTCTAATTATATCTACATCTATTCTAATACACTTATTGATTAGATCAAGGCTTAGGTTTCTTAGACTTTTGAACAGTAGATGTTTTGTGTTTGTGGTTGTTTGTATTTAGATTAAATGCTGTCTTGACTGTAGTGGTTGTACTCTACTGTCTTTGTGGATAGGTGTGAACTGGTTTTCACAACAGGGCATCTCAGCCCTCCCTTTGGCCCCCTCATTGCTCACTAGCAGCTCAACATTTCATGCGCATCCAACAGTGTTGTGTTTTATTCTGGATAAATATTATGATGTAATGATGACTGTTAAAAGATATAGCGTCCATTTTCACTCCACGACTGCAGGTCGAGGCTGTACTCCCTAAATCTGTGTGGTCACTAAAAATAACAATACAGTGTCCATTCAATGGCTGATGCGGATGTTATTCCAGGTCTTTGCTCATACTGGGAAAAGCGTACGGTCCACTAGGCCCTCCACATGGTCTAGACAGCTTGGTGCCCAAAACCTAGTGAGGGTTGTTTACTTCTGCAGGTGGACAGAGGGATGCCCATCAGCCAAGCTTATTAGAATTATAGGCCAACGCCCAGATAGCTGTAATCTAACTTGCCTTTTTTCCATTTCTAATATCGGCGCTGTGTTTGCTGGGACTTTGATGCGCAATGGAAGTATATCGTCGCTGTCCAATGAAAAATAAGTGTCTCCAAAATGGCAGCTTTACAGGACGGGACAAAAACTGTCTCCACCTTCAATGCAAGTCAATGGAACCAGATTTTTTTCCAAGGCTCTTTCAAAGCATTTCAATTGGTCTGTTCAACATGAGATCTTCCCACAGTGCAAAGGCCAGCTGCTGCATTTAAATAATGTAAAAAAAATAAATATCCACAAAAATGGATGGACGTGTTTTTCATTGGACAGCGACGATATACTCCTTCAGTTAGCACGATGCTAACAGCACGCTTAAATCATCACAGACGTTTTAGTTGGTCAGTTCCCTCAAATAGACTTGAGAATGTGGTTCCTGATGCTGTAAGATACGGTTCGGTAGCAAAGGGCGACTTCCCTCAGCGCCCACGCCACTGATCCATGACCCCTGAACTGGCCGCAGGCGTCTGATTGGACGTACAGAGCTGTGGTGACTCACAGCTGGAGTTTGGCTCTGAAAGTCGGGTGTGTCCAAATAAATCTCAGCCTGATTCACCCGGGCGGTGATTTCATCAGTGATTCACTGCCGCACAGCTGTGTGTGCGAAAGAGAAAGAGAGAGAGAGAGATGGTGATGAATAGTAAAGTGATACTCAATCACTGTTTTCATTGGACCGATGGGTTGCGGAGTGAAGAGAAAACGAAACTGCCAGCAGGATGAAAGAAGTGTATCAGAGAATGATTACAGCCTACAGATTTATTGTCCCTTCTTTTATTTACACCGGTTTTAAATTATAAAGACTTTGGCTCTGACAGCACTTAAGTGTAATGATGTTTAACAGCTCAGTAAATATGAGCAACAATAAACCAACATGCACAGTACAGTCAAACACCGCCCCCCCAAGAGCATCATTATCCCACCTACACCAAACTTCACTGTTGGCACTATACATTCCTATAGACGGCAGGTTCATCCCCCAAACCCAGATTAATCCATTATATTGCCAGATAGTGAAGAGTCTAGTGGTGGAGCTTTACACCACTCCACAGTCCAGTGGTGGAGCTTTACACCACTCCAGAGTCCAGTGGTGGAGCTTTACACCTCTCCAGCCGACGCTTGCCATTGCTCGTAGTGATCTTAGGCTTGTGTCCAGCTGCTCAGCCATGGAGACCCAGCTGTTGGTGCTCTTAGATCTTACTTCTGTTTCACAATAACAGCACTTACAGTTGTCCTGGGCAGCTTTAGCAGCTCTAGCAGGACAAAAATTCACAAACTGACTTGTGATTGAGGGTTATGCCATAATAGTGTCATGGTAAAAGTCAGTGAGCTCTTCAGTACGCCCCCATTCTACTGCCACTGTTTGTCTATGGAGGCTGCAGGACTGTGTGCTTGATTATGTACACCTGTTAGTGATGGTTGTGGCTGAAACACCTGAATTCAATAATTAACACAGCACATGGCCAAATACCTTTGACCAGGATGTGCAAACTTTTGCATATGACTGTATGTAATACCCTCTCAGTGTGCTAAATCAAACAGTTCAGATCAAACTAAGTCCAAATAATTGTAAATAAGTATTATTTTATTTAAATGTATTTAAATTTGAAAATACATCGAGGAAATCTTTCGTTTAGCTGAATTATATAAGAAGAAAAGTAGAAAACATAATAAAAATAAATGAAATGAAATGAAATAAAAATGAATTCGTATAAATAAACGAAATGAAATGAAATAAAAATGAATTAGCATAAATAAATTTAACGAAATTAAATGAAAAATGAATTAGTATAAATAAACAAAATGAAATAAAATAAAAGGAATTTTTGTAAATAAATAAATAAATAAATAAATAGATAAATAAATAAATAAATAAATAAATAAATAAATAAATAACAAGTGGTAAAATGTCCAGGAGCAGCAATAAATCTGGAGTGTGATGTTAGTAAACATTCCTCTGTAGCCTTACACTCTGCAGCCGTCTGTGTGTTTGTGTCTGAAGGGTCAGTAAACTGTTGAAGTGGACCGTTGTTCCACAGGAAGTGGCCCCCCGAGCATCCTCTGAGACACAGGAAGTAATGCGAGTGGTCAATGAAGGGGGGAAGCCCCTCCGGCTCTCTTTTCCTGTTATTACGGGACAGTTGACCTCTGAGTCAGTCGGCCACAAGGCTCAAGGGAGTGGTGGTCAGCACTCCCCGCTGCCAGAAGATCCATCAGGTCAGCGCTCGGCTCGTTAAAGGCACTGATGTCCGTTTCGGTTACATGAGTGTTGTTACAGAACTCTGAACAGACTGACTGGTTACTTAGTCATAGGGTATAATCACTGTACTTATGTTCTGGTTTCTGATTGGCTGGTTATATATATGACATCACTATATGTCCATCACACTGTCCACTGTATTAGCTCCACTGACCACACTGGAGCTACACTTACCGACTGTAGTCCATCTGATTCTCTGTATACTTTATTACTCTGTTCTTTAATGATCAGGACCCCCACAGGACCACCACAGAGCAGGTACTATTAGGGAGGTGGGTCATTCTCAGCACTGCAGTGACACTGACAAGGTGGTGGTGTGTTAGTGTGTGTTGTGCTGGTGTGAGTGGATCAGACACAGCAGTGCTGCTGCTGGAGTGTTTAAACACTGTGTCCACTCACTGTCCACTCTATTAGACACTCCTACTACTTGCTGGTCCACCTTGTCAGAGACAGTAGCTCATCTGCTGCTGCACAGTTTGTGTTCCTCTAGTTCTTCATCAGTGGACACAGGACGCCGCCCACAGGACACTGCTGTCTGGATAGTTTTGGTTGGTGGACGATTCTCAGTCCAGCAGTGACACTGAGGTGCAGCACTGCAACACTGCTGTGTCTGATCCACTCACACCAGCACAACACACACTAACACATCATCACCACCACGTCATTGTCACTGAAGTGCTGAAAAGAATCCGCCTCCCTGTTAGTGCCTGCTCTGTGGTGGTCCTGTGGGAGTCCCCCGGACTCTGCGCTATGCTGGATATGCTGTAATGTGATTATTTGTAATTCGGTATCTCTCCCTCTTTGTCCGCAGGTCTGTTTCTGATCCTGGGGCTGATGCTGTACCCTGCTGGTTGGGGTTCGGATAAGGTGCAGCTGTACTGCGGTCCGGACGCCTCTCCCTATAAGCTGGGGCTGTGCTCCATGGGCTGGGCCTTCTACACAGCACTGGGCGGCACCGTCCTCACCTTCATCTGCGCCGTCTTCTCCGCACAGGCCGAGATCGCCACCTCCAGCGACAAAGTGCAGGAGGAGATCGAGGAAGGCAAGAGCCTCATCTGCCTGCTTTGAGTCAGAAAATGACAGAGGAGAAAGAGAGAAAGAGAGAGAGAGAGGGGGCAGCTTCTCCAGCGTGGCCTTACTGTGAGCCATCATGAATGAGTAAAGGATGAAGTTTGCCCCAGGACCACCCCCAACCTCCAAAACCCTCCTTAACCAGACAGCGCCCTGTTTTTTACCACTAAAGCGGACTTCGAGACCTCGTTGTGTTATAATGTGGGAGAACTCTGCGGTGCCAAAGCTTCTCGGTTTCCTCTAGTCGTGTGTATTTTCTTTTTTTTTCTGTTTCAGTTTTTGTTTTTCTACTTGGTGTTCTACTTTCCAGTACTAGCTGTCTTCTAAACGCTGAATGAATTGTAAATACGAGTGTAAATATTGTATATAATAATGATGATGATGATGATGATGATGATGATGATATTGATGATTGCATTAAGAAGATGAAGAGTGAGATCTCAGTTTGAGGTTAGCGTTGGTTTGAGAACTGATGCTCTGAAGTACATAAAGGTGCTGAAACCATGGAACCACTATCTCAGAGAACAGCTCTTCTCCTGCCCCTCTGAATGACCAGAACGCTGTTTCCAGAAAAGGTGGACATTTCAGCAATGGCCTTTTCTGCAGTGGCTGGGATTCCAGTAACCGAGACTTTCCCTCTTTCTTCTGGTCCTGGGTCAGTTCATCCCTCCAAACAAGTAGTGCTACTGGGGCTGGTCCAATTTTAGCAGGAGAAGCTGCGTGACGTACAAAGAGGTGTTGTTCTCTATTAGCAGGTTTCAGTGTGAGGTGGATTCTAACAGGACTACAATTGCTTTAGGAGCTTAAGCCAGCTCACGAAAACCAGATTCATACCGGATTCAAATCACTCCACAGTTATTACTGTCGGACTGTAAACACTACACACACTGCAGATTCATACCGGATTCAAATCACCCCAGAGTTATTACCATCTGACTGTAAACACCACACACTCTGCAGATTCATACTGGATTCAGATCACTCCACAGTTATTATCATCAGACTGTAAACACTACACACACTGCAGATTCATACCGGATTCAAATCACCCCAGAGTTATTACCATCAGACTGTAAACACCACACACTCTGCAGATTCATACTGGATTCAAATCACTCCACAGTTATTACTGTCACACTGTAAACACTGCACACACTGCAGATTCATACCGGATTACATTCCCTCCACTAGACCTGGTGCAGATTCATACTGGATTCAAATCACTCCACAGTTATTACTGTCAGACTGTAAACCGCACACACACTGCAGATTCATACTGGATTAAAATCACTCCACTGTTATTACTGTCAGACTGTAAACACTACACACACTGCAAATTCATACTAGATTAAAATCACTCCACAGTTATTACTGTCAGACTGTAAACAATACACACACTGCAGATTCATACTGGATTAAAATCACTCCACAGTTATTACTGTCAGACTGTAAACAATACACACACTGCAGATTCATACTGGATTAAAATCACTCCACAGTTATTACTGTCAGACTGTAAACACTACACACACTGCAGATTCATACTGGATTAAAATCACTTCACAGTTATTACTGTCAGACTGTAAACAATACACACACTGCAGATTCATACTGGATTAAAATCACTCCACAGTTATTAATGTCAGACTGTAAACAATACACACACTGCAAATTCATACTGGATTATAATCACTCCACAGTTATTACTGTCAGACTGTAAACAATACACACACTGCAGATTCATACTGGATCACAATCACTCCACAGTTATTACTGTCAGACTGTAAACAATACACACACTACAAATTCATACTGGATCACAATCACTCCACAGTTATTACTGTCAGACTGTAAACAATACACACACTACAAATTCATACTGGATTATAATCACTCCCCTGTTATTACTGTCAGACTGTAAACACTACACATACTGCGGATTCATACTGGATTACATTCCCTCCACAATTGTTACCGTGAGGCTGTAAAAACTAAACCTGGGGCAGATTCATACTGGATTAAAATCTCTCTACAATTATTACAGCCAGTCAAAGCTGCATGTGACAGATCCATACTGGAGTACAGTCCCTCCACAATTATTACCGCCAGACTGTAAAACTACCTAGCGGCAGATTCATACCCCATTAAAGTCACTCTGCATGTTCAGGCTGGATGCCGATTCATACTGGAAACACTGTCTGATCTGGATTTGTACTGTAATGTAAGTGAACACAGATGGTTTGAATTCAGTATGAATCTGGATTCTGTATAGTTGTGAAGATATAACTGTTGAGTAACTCAGTTCCTGTAATGAAACAATAAAACCTGCTAATAGTGATGTAAACATCCGGGTTACGACCTTCCAGTTCAAGCTATGCGTGGGAATTTACACAGATCCTTTATCCAGTATGAACCGGCCAGTTAAATCCCACACAGAGCTTCTCTGGACCAAACTAATCCAGCTTCAGTAGATCCTTATGAGAACTGTACGAAGGTTCAGTTCGGGTTGAAAGTTGGAGCTTTATCAAATCTCACTGCGCAGTGGGATAGTGGATGCTCCTGTGGTGCTGTTCTGGCTGGACACGCAAGGCCAAGGAGGAAGAAGAGCTGGCAGGGCGCTGAGCTTCCTGGGCATTGGGATTAGCCCTTGAGCTGGGCCTTCTTAGTCTGGCTCCAGAGCAGGCTGTCTGTTTGTCTGTCTGTCTGAGTGTGTGTGTTTGTGTATGATTGTGTGTGTTATTGTGTGCCATAGTCCACTACCACAGTAATCACCAGCCATATCACCTTCACTTTGCCAAATAAATAAACCTGACCAAACTGTGCCCGCTGTCCACTGCCTGCTTTTTCACTTACATTCACACCGCTTAGAAGACGCTCTTAACCAGAGTCACTTGTCCTTAATTGTCCACTCAGAGTATGTGTCCTAGCTAGTGCGTATAGGTCCAAACAGCCCTTCAGCTCAAGCACTGCCAGAACAAGAGCTGCCGTGTAGACCTTGAAAGGAAAATACACAGTTAATAGCACAACATGGATCAGTACTCATTTAAGTAGTGCACATAGAGAATATCTTTAATCTACCTCTGTTTAGACACCCAGTGGAAGTTCATTCCAACATCTAGGCTCAAGGACAGAAAAGAGTCTGGACGCTTGTCTTCCATGCATCTTGAAGGATAGCGGGTCCAGCTGAGCTGCACTTGAAGCTCGACAGTTTGGAGGTACATATGGACAATTGGCCACTGACATAAGAAGAGAGGGGGTCAGTTTTTGGCTTTGTAGGAATCAAAGGTTTAAATCTGATGAAGCCAGTGAAGGAAGATGAGCAGGGCTTCTGAGTTCTGGATCAGGTGAAGGGCCCACACAGGGAGACCAACCAGGAGCAAGTTGCAGTAGTCAAGCCTAGAGCTGAGAAGAGACTGGATACGCAACTTGGAGGCCTCCTGAGAGCAAGAGCTGGATGTTGTAGAAAAGAAACCTGCACAACCATATCAGGGTCACAACATGAGCTGAGCTGAGCTGAGCTGAGCTGAGTACAATGACAAGTCATCTTGAATTCCATCTAGAATCCTTACATCTTCAAAGGAATTCTCAAACGACATGTTGGCAAGATCGTAGTGAGGATGTGGAGCTCCCTTCAAGACTCTAGGGGAGCTTTGAGAAAACAGAAAGTGTTAATCCACACAATCAATAAACAAGATTAAAAAACCTCTAAAAGAAAAAACATGATTTATTCCACATCCTGCAGTTAAGATTCGGACTAAATTATAAATATATGGTATTATTATTATATATGGTCACTCAGAAGCATATATCATTCTGCTGACTTGATAAGATCATCACCTCGCTCACTGGTAGCCAATGTTGGTTCATCCTCGGACCACCCAGATTACTGTCCTGCATACAAACTCAAACTCATTTTCTCAATCAGATTTTCTATAGTCTTTCATTTTACACAACTAACGATCAGTATGTTAGGTTCATTGGTCACCTCTAAATTGGCTGTAGGTGTGAGTGTGGGCGTGAGGGTGTGTTAGCCATGCTATTGCCATGCCATTGGCTCCAGCCCCACCCTGTGACCCCCCCTAGCAGGATAAAGTGGAAGATAATGGATGGATGGATGGATGGATGGATGGATGGATAATTTTAAATGTCTATAGACTTTAATTTTACAAAATAATCTAACAGAAAAATCACAAACTGAGTGAAAATAATAATGATATGAACCTGATATGAATTGATTTGGTTGAGAATGTTGCTGATTTATAGGATAATGAACGAAAGGAAAATAAGTAAGTGGAAAATAAGATGAACGCCCTGCTAAACCACCTGCGGGCCACCCGGAAAACGATGAGCAAAACACCACTGGACCACCAACTTAGTGGCTGAATAGTGGTCCATTATCCTCTTACTGTCAGGGTGGTTGAAAAACATGTTGTTGACACTGAAAATGATTCACTAAACTAATTGACAAAGGACACTGAAAGAAGGAAAGGAAGGAAAAATCAATGAAATGAGAGCTGAGAGATTTAATTTCCTCTACTAGTACACAGCTATACTGTCAGTGGACTAACAGTGGGCCAATATCCTGTTACCATCAGCCATTTTGCTGTGGTACAAGTAAAACTATTAAAAGTTGTGAGTTGTTACAAAACAGACTTATGTATGTAGCTTGAGACAATGAACACAGTTCTCGGCCACAAACATACCCAGCAAGACATCAGACGGTTACTGTTGTGTAAACTAGTGACTGATATGTCGATTAAGTCCTCATGTTCTACGTCAGAACTCAGTTTGGTGGAACCACATTAATAAAAAAAAAAACAACATGGTGTTGATGGGATACTGCTCAGATAACTTGCTATTTTTCACGTTCCAAGTTTACAGACGAACCAAAAGAAATACTGATTTACAGACTTTGGGACACATTTCTTCCAAAAATGATGGACACCAAAACCTTGTTAAATAACCGACAGAGACCACTGTACTCCCACCAAATTTTAGCATCATGTGACCTGGTGACGCCCTGCAGTGCCAGCGAAAGTTCTAACCAGCTTGAGTCACAGTCAATTGCTAAAACACTAAATGGTCAATACCCAATTGCTAAAACACTAAACGGCCAATGCCCAATTGCTAAAACACTCAACGGTCAATGCCCAATTGCTAAAACACTAAATCCCAATGGCTTAACAGAGCTCCCAGTTGCCTAAACTCATTTAGCTAATTGTTCAGTCTGTTGTCAATACACATTCTGCACTCGTATGCACACATCATCCATACTACTGAACACAAGCGGCAGCAATTATAAATACAAACGAAGTGCACACAACACTGATCACAACCAGTATACGCCAGTTCAGAGAGCAAACAGGTTGTTGAAGTTGGGAATGAGAAAGTCCCTTTGTATATATGTATTGTTTACTGTAGTACAGTGCATTGTATGACCCTAAACATTGTGCTTTCCATTTGTCTACAGTACTGACTGCTCAATAGATTTTGACTGGTTGCAGGTTCATATAAAAAAAAAAAAAGATTTGCCATTGAGCTATTGGGATATAACCTGTTTTTGTTCATTAAAAGCCAATGACTGACTAAAATATGTAATTTGTTTTGAGATTAAAAATGTTCTTCTCTCTTTTTGGTTTGAACAGTATGTTTTCTATTTTTTGGGGTGTTGGTTACTGACAGCTTGATAAGGTATATCTTTTTGATGGCTTTGTTTATGGTTTGAGAGCAGCGTTTGGTTTTGAGCACAGGTGAATCTGTTTTGAAGTGAAAGAATGATTTTGCTAGAGGAGTCGGAGGTTTTGTAAATGCTGCTTGAAGATGAAGTTTGGTGTTTAATGTGGAGCAAAGTTTCAGAAACTGTGTTTTAGCAATTGAGAAAAACTGTAAGTTGGCCGAAAATGTGCCTGCACCCCCCCAGCGGTCCTCACAGTGACGTAGAGCACTGGGCGCTGCAGAATGCAGTTCAAATGAATAACACTGTTTGCTTTCTGTTAAATCATGACTACACTGTCTGTCTCAGTTAGAGTCTCTGCATTAAACCGAGTTCAATCCACATTCAGCTTTTCCACCGAGCCCCTGCCCCCTGAACTGTCCCTCCACACAGCCTGCTCTCTCCTATAGCACATCTCTCCAGCCAAAAGCTGATCAGCACTCAGAATGACTTCACCCTCTCTAATCCCCGCACAAGCGTGTGTCACTATAGGAGAGAGAGGGTCCAAGCATGAGTCACATCCTGTGTCAATCACCAGAAACAGACACATAGCGACAGAAACGGCATTAAGGAGAAAAACAGAGAGACAAAGGGTAGAGAGAGAGAGAGAGAGAGAGAGAGGAAGAGAGAAAAAAAGTGAGTGGAGGGGGGAGTGAAAGAGAGAGAGAGAGAGAGAGAGCGAGATCACTAACCGAGGGCTCCTAATGGCCAGGGCCCCTGGGCACATGTCCAGTAGGCCCTGTTGATTATTTGATTACCCTGCAAAGCCCATAATCAAGGCCAATAATCATCAGCCCATATCAAACCATTACCAATAGCAAGCATATATCGCTGGCTTGATGGGCTTAGCACGCCGCTAAGTATTCGCTACTGCTGGTCCATCCTTGGACCACCCATTGTCCATCTTCTAGTTTTACATCTCCTCAAACTGATTTTAAATGTTAAAAAAAACTCAAGATTACTGTCCTGCATACAAACTCAAACTAATTTTCTCAATTTGATTTTAAACGTGGCAGCATGGTGGCGTGAGGGAGAGTGAGCACTTCCATAATATAGCCCAGAGTCCAGTCTAACCCTAGCCCAGCTAGTCCAGTCCAGTTTTAGCTGCCCTGTTGGAGATTCTGATCATTCTGATGTCTGAGAAACAGCCAGGTCGTTATCTTTGCACTCACTTTGTAAAGACCTTTATTCATCTTCGGTCAACTCTACATAGTTTGAGGAACGTCTGTTAGGATTTGGGCATACTGTTAGCATTATGCTAATTGCTGGAGCATAAGCTTCCCCACTAACTGCTTGGTTAGCCTCGTTGCTCTAGTGCGAAAACAAAAGAAGTTATCTTTAGCCACCAAGCATGGCAGATGAGGTAAGGAGGAGTAAAGCTATCACTTTAAAAGACTGATCACTGTTCACATGTGGGTCATTGAGTGGAGCACACACATGCAGAGCCTCCTCACTGCATGCCTTCAGTTTCATTTGCCTTCATTTGCTCCGTTTCAGGACTGGAATGGGTAAATAAATGTTTCTGGCCTCGATTAGAGGAGGACATTGTGGCGACCACACAGACACACACAGAGTAGGTAAACACTGCATGTGTGGTAAGGCTCATGTGGAGAGGAGCTCTGCTTGTATCTGCCAGCGTGTGGCAAGAAGGGAGCTTAAGGGAAGTAGATGAAAAGAAAGGCGAGAAAGACTCGGCGAAGTAACTAGTGGTAACTGTGTTGGCCCTTGAATGAACCCCCCTCCTAATTGGCTTGTGATGTTCTAAAGAGGCTCCACCCACTATAATCAGTATATGCTGAATAGTGAATAAGGTTCATAGTCAGCTGACATGCACACAAACAATGTCACCAGGAGGTACAATAGAGATATATGAATGTCTTATTGCCTTTAGTGGATAACCTATAGATAAAGTACTGCTAGATGTTTTTAAATTAGACAAGTTAATGGGATGCAGTTGACACTAACTGACCATCTATATTAGGGGTGTCCTATCTTCTCCGCAAGGGGCTGGTGTGGCTGCAGGTTTTCATTACAAATGCGCAGGAGCTCACCTGATTCTACTTGATTAGTCAACTACTCAGACCTCAAGCAGCCGATTGTGGGATTTCCTGCTTTGTTGCAATGAAAACCTGCAACCACACCGGCCCCTTGCGGATAAGATCGGACAGCCCTGATATAGATGGTCAGTTAGTGTCAACTGCATCCCATTAATTAGTCTAATCTAAAAACATCTAGCAGTACTCTATCTATGGCTTATCCACTAAATGCAATAAGACATCCATATATCTCTATTGTACCTCTATTGTACCCCTTTATAAGTTTTTCCTACTGTGGGCAAGACTTCAAGAGAGAGCTGGTGGCACTGGTGGTTTACTGGGACAGTGGGACAGTGTAGTCCCTGCTGTGTCGAGAATGAAAAGCGGGTGTGGCCCAATGCACCTATGGGATTCCACTCTGGTTGTTTTTTGTGTGGTCGCCAGGACAGCTCTTTTAAAAACGAACAGCAATTTAGCACCCCACCACTGACTAAGATAAAGCTGGACGGAGGTGTAGACCCCTGGAAAAATGCTAGAAGTCCTGTAAGTAGTTGGACAGTTAGCTAAAAGTTGTATATGTATGCTTATTGGGCCATTTTGGGCTGGGCTATGGTTGTGTCCACTGGGTCTTTTGTGCATCAGAGCTTGGGCAGTAATCAACAGCGAATATTCTAGATTTTGCCTGCGAGGGGGCAAATATTCTGAATATTGTTCAGAAAATCCAGGTCCGACTTCCTTGCTAAAGCACATCTGCGGCTTCATTCACCATATATTCGAGTCTCCAGGCTAGCTGCTGCACACACATTGTTGCTTCACTCCATCTACCAGCCCTGCTAGCCTCTCTTAGTGCTTAGGGCTAATGGGCAATAGCACAGTCCATAGTGGTGCATAGCAGCGCTTGCAGGGGTTAACCCAACACTTCACAGCAGTGGTCTAACTTGAGGTACAGAAGGCTACACCACAGACATTCTTGTTGAATGCGGGTGGAGTGGTGGGTTTTCCTGAGTAGAGCAAAGCGCTGTGTTTTAAGCTGTCAGCACAGTTCCTGCCTTCCTGTGGAGTTCAGCTCCAGCTTAAATCTGACACAACTTGACAAATTGTAAATGTAAATACATTACTACAGAACAGTTTCAGATACTCAGAGCTGTCCTTGTGCTTTTTAATAACAAAATTTATTTCAGTGTGTGTTTAATTAAACTAGCACTTTATGTCCCCTGAACATTCTGTACCTAAATATGTATTAATTAGATTAATATACATTAAATAGTTACATTATGACAACACTTTGGGTCATTTGGGTTGTTTTGCCCTGAGTGTGTTGCAGATAGAGTGGGAGGCAGCGCTTGGAGCTAATTAACAACTAAGTTACACTGTGCACAGGTGTTGGGTCTCTTTAAAATGCTTTCTAATGTGGAGATCTGGGGCCCTCTTGTTGCTTGCCTTTCTGTCCTGCAGGTCCATTTTTAGGTAATATTAATGCTGATGGGGTTTCAGTGAGGTGGCTTTGCTGGGAGGATCTTGACTGCTTGACTGCTACCCACTTCAGTAGGCAAACCATTTTAATAGCTTTAAATATCTCTCTAACTACTCGTCAACTCTCTCAATTGTTTGTTAGGAACTTGCTGGAGACCAATCCATAACATACAGTATACATCTAATGAAAGTTAAACTCTATAAAAAGTATAGCAGATCAAAAATGTGCCATGTGTATCGTGTGCCATGTTAAATCTCATAAGACAACAACATTAGTCTGTTGATAATTCTCTCTGGCTACTGCTGAGGTATCTTCCTGTGTTGTCTCCCACCATCTCTGCTGTAGCTCCTCAGGTTCTGCAGGGGGGCTAATTATCAGGTGTTTAATCAGGTTTGTTGTGTTTCCACAGTATTTAGCTATCCTTCAACATTCATCACATGTGGCCTTGTTGTTAGTTATTGGAGTGAATACTACATTACTACACGCCATCCTCCAATGAATCATGGGGTCTTGAGACAGTGAGCTGTCTAAGTAGGCACTAATTAGATAGGCAGCTGTTTAAGTAGCAGAGTAGAGATTACTGAGACGCTCTAGTTAGAGAGAGACTGCGTCACGGCTCGTTCCCGCCCTCTGCAGCACGCGACAGATGGTTTAGCTGGTTTGTAAGCTACCCGCCGGCTTCCAAAACAATAGCATACTAGCATAAATGCTAATGGCTCGAGTATAAAACTGCTAAACAGTCAATGACTCGTTACAGAGTTGATAATAAAACACTGTTTTGTGTGATTATATGACCAGAAACACATTAAAACTCCAGAGAGAATCAAAATAACTCCAAACCCAACAAAACCACTTCACTGCTCGTAGATTAGCCGGTGTAGCATCATGGGATTGTCTTAGTGACTGAGGAAGCGTTTGATGCTTCTTTAAAATCTGGTCTAAATAAGGTTCCTCAGTAGACAGCATGTTTAAGGTATGTAAGAATTGGGACAGTCTACATGTCGGGAGCGCATACTTTGACGTCAAATGCTGTCTATATCCTTACTAGGTTTTGAGATAGACCCATGGAGTGAATCTGTGACTGGCTACTTGCATTCCGTTTTCAGAGTGCCTGTGTATGTAGGGGGTGAGGAAGCAAGTGGAAGGTAGTTATTTACAGCAGCATTTTGTTTTATTTTTATTGATGGATTGAATACACATCCATTCTACTAAACAGAAATGTATTATATTGATCTTGTATATTTACATGTGAGGTTGTACTTTGTTCGAAAGCAGGACTTTTTTAATGATCTGGTCATTTTTTAAGTTTTCCTCCAGTCATTTCAGTTTCTCCAGCAGTTTTCATTTTCATGTAAAAGAAAATGTGACACTCATGGTTGCTGACTAAAGAAATCAGTCATAAAGATTGTTATTTTATAAGCTCAGGAAATCTTAGTTTTTGTATTACTGGTATCTCATTCAGGAGAAAAACAATTCTGCTACAGCCCTAAAACTGTGCTCTGCTGCCACCTGCTGTCAGTAGGGTTTCACTACACAGGATAAACAGGATAAAACAATAACTTCTAGTAATGTGTCACTACTGAGCACCATCACTGCAGCTTTACTGCTCCGATTCCATCTAAATCTAAAAAAGAAACCTTCTGTTCCACAATCAGATCACACAGTACCATATATATATATATAATCACAATGCTTTTTAAAAACTTCATCCAAGCTTATTGTCCTAAGACGTTACTGTCAATAATATTGTAAAGATCAGTATATGAGCTTTGTTTCAGAAGTAGATAGTCACCTCATGTAGTACCCTATTGGAAAAACATTATGGCCTTACCTGGGAAAACAATAAAATATGCTCTCAAAATACTTACTTTTCGTCAGTAAAATCTGAGACTTACCTTTTACATTTGTACATGAATATTAACCCAAAATATAGATGTTAACTGCTCTTTTTTGTAATTTAATTGCTGAGAATGTGTTTCACATATTTTGTGTTTCACTTATTAGCTATACAGTGGCAAGGAAAAAGTATGTGAACCCTTTGAAATGGCCTGGTTTTATGCATTAACTGGTCATAAATGTGACCTGAGTCCCATGTATAGACAAACATAATGTGCTTGAGCTAATACCAATACCGTTTCCTGTAGCTTCTGATCAGACCTGCATAACGTTCAGGAGGAATTTTGAACCATTCTTCCTTACAGAACTGCTTCACGTCAGCCATATTCGTAGGATGTCTGGTGTAAACAGCTCTCTTGGGGTCATTCCACAGCATTTCTATTGGATTCCGGTCTGGACTCTGACTGGGCCACTCCAAAAGGCAGGCCATGAAGCAGCAAAGCAGCCCCAAATCATGATGCTCCCACCACCATACTTCACCATTGGGATGATGTTTTCTTGTTGGTATGCAGTGCCCTTTTTACGCCATACATAGTGCTGTGTGTTCTTCTCGATCAATTCAACTTTGGTTTCATCAGTCCACAAGGTACTCATTGGCAAACTTCAGGCATTCAGTGTCCTGCCATGGACACCATGCCTTTTCAATGATTTGCGTATGTAAGACTTATGAACAGAGATGTTAACCAGTTCCAATGAATCCCCTTAAGCCTTTAGCTGTTCGTCTAGGGTTCTTGTTTACCTCTCTGAGCATTCTGCGTTGTGCTTTTGGAGTCAACTTGGCGGGGTGCCCACTTCTAAGGAGTAGTAGCCATTGTACTAAATTGTCTCCATTTGTAGATAGTTTGTCTAACTGTGGATGGGTTAATACCTAAAGTCTTGGAGATTACATTTTAACCCTTTCCAGTTTTATACAAATCAGCAATTCTAGATCGTAGATGTTAAGAGATCTCTTTATTGCGAGGCATGGTTCACATCAGCAGATGCTTCTTGGGAACAGCAAACTCCAAATGTTTCAGTGTCTTTTATAAGTCACAGTAGCTCTACACCTTGCTCCAATTTTGTTTCATTGATTTGCTAACTCCTGACTCTAATAAGCTTTTGTTGAAGTCAGTAAAACTGTGAATGTTTAATGGATGTGTCCAAAAAAAGACATGAAACATTATAATTGTCTGTGTGGTATTAGGTTAAGTACATTGTGTTTGTCTATACTTGGGAGTTAGATGTAGATCAGATCACATTTTATAACCAATTAATGAAGAAAACCAGGTAAGGTTCAAAGGTTGCATATTTTTTCTTGCCACTATATACAAGGTGTATATTCTCTTTAGATAGATAGTCAGGGTTCCAGTAAGGGTTTGGACCCAAGCGCAGGGAGGAAACCCGTTTGTGTTGTTTTTTGAAAACAGGTTTTATTGATTTATTTGTTTACTTTTTAAATGCGTGGCAGAGAATTGTGTTTTTTGTACCTTAGTCAAGTTGGGAACCACGAGCTGAGTCACGTGGCAGAGCGTTAGTCAACAAGGAGTTAACGGGGAAATGTGAAAACTGGTGGACATTAAAGTGCATGACTGAAAACCCACCTGTTTTCGGGGAGAGTTCCTGGCGGCGAAACAAACAAGGAAATAGGGATGAAAACACGTGGAAAAGAAAATAGCGCAGACAAAACCCACCACTTGCCAGGAGAGTGGTTTTTGTAGAGTTATCACGTCTGTTTTGATCAAATGATTTCCAACAAAAACTTCTTGATAGATTTTGTGATAACAGAGCCCTTGCTTAAGCTGTTGTTCCTGTAGTGTGGCGGTTGTCATATTTGCTTTACAAGCGAATGGTCCCAGGTTTGACCCCGGGCAGAAACATGTCTGTGTGTGTTTCTTTAGGTACCCTGCAGAGGCGGTTTTGCTGCTGTTATCTAAGCTTTTGTTTTAAATGTCTGGATGTGCATGTGATTGGCAAATTAATCAACAAGACTTAGTCCTGGTTAGTATAAAGAACTGGGTCTGGGCTTTCCTTGACTTCCCGGCGATTGGACTGGAAGAGCGCAAAGCCCATGTTTCTTCCCAAGGTGCGTGGGGCCGCATTGATCCATTTGAGCTAATTGAAGCTGCATTCTCGTGGCTAGAACACACACCCTGGAGAATTCTGGACAGAACAGTCAAGAAACGTTCTCAAAGAGTGATGGGCGGCTTTCACGAAGAGTCTCTGCTCCTGTCCTTAACTCCCTGGCTTTTGGAACGGAGAAGCACGAAGCCAATTGTTTTCGCCCCGGCAAGATTTCTGATAAGGCGCGCTAAAGGTCATGCGTTGGCCGGGAATCAAACCAGGGTCAATTGCTTGGAAGGCAGCTATGCTCACCATTATACCACCAACGCCTGGGAAAAGAGGCGGTGGTGTTCCCTAAAGGGAAAAGCATGCAGCTTGCTGCTCAAATGATTTCTAACAGAAATTTCTTGCTAGATTTTATGATAACAGAGCCCTTGCTTAAACTTTGGTTTCTGTAGTGTAGCGGTTATCACGTTCACTTTACACGCGAAAGCTCCCCGGTTCGACCCCGGGCAGAAACACGTCTGGGTGGGTTTCTTTTGTCACCCTGCGGAGGCGGTATTGCTGCTGTTGTTTAAGCTTTTGTTTAAATGTCTGGCTGTGCAAGTGATTGACAATTTATCAACCAGACGTAGTCCTGGTTAGTATAACGAACAGGGTCTGCGCCTTTCAGGCGGCCGGACTGAAAGAGCGCGAAGCCCACGTTTCTTCCCAAGGGGCGCTAAAGGACATGCGTTGGCCGGGAATCGAACCCGGGTCAACTGCTTGGAAGGCAGCTATGCTCACCACTATACCACCAACGCCTGGAAATCAAACGCGGAGGTGTCCCTTAAAGGAAAATGACAGGCGGATTGGCGTGGAAGTGATTTTCAAAAGAAACTCCTGGCTAAAATTTGCGATTACAGAGCCCTGGCTTTAGCTGTGGTTTCTGTTGTGTAGCGGTCATCACGTTGGTGTTACACGCATTCTCTTATCGGACGAGTAAAACCAACTTTGGAAACGGCCATCATCTGTCACAATTGCAAGGTTGAGAGCGTTCAGTAGGCCGGTTAGCTCAGTTGGTTAGAGCGTGGTGCTAATAACGCCAAGGTCGCGGGTTCGATCCCCGTACGGGCCACGTGAGGTTTTGCACCATGTTGCGCCAAGCTCGGCCTGCTTCGTTTAAGTAGAGACCTGGAAGCTTTCTTGCCGTCGACGTGCAAGATGGGAAAAGACGCCGCAAATTTACTACGTGTCGCCAAAAACAAGGAGCACGGAGCAGACCACGCTGGAGAATGCGGGCATCGATCCCGCTACCTCTCGCATGCTAAGCGAGCGCTCTACCATTTGAGCTAATTCCCCACGTCGCAGATTTTGAAGCTGCATTCTCGTGGCTAGAACACACACCCTGGAGAATTCTGGACAGAACAGTCAAGAAACGTTCTCAAAGAGTGATGGGCGGCTTTTACGAAGAGTGTCTGCTCCTGTGCTTAACTCCCTGGCTTTTGGAACGGAGAAGCATGAAGCCGATTGTTTTCGCCCCGGCAAGATTTCTGATAAGGCGCGCTAAAGGTCATGCGTTGGCCGGGAATCGAACCCGGATCAATTGCTTGGAAGGCAGCTATGCTCACCATTATACCACCAATGTCGGGAAAAGTAGCGGTGGTGTTCCCTAAAGGGAAAAGCATGCAGCTTGCTGCTCAAATGATTTCTAACAGAAACTTCTTGATAGATTTTGTGATAACAGAGCCCTTGCTTAAACTTTGGTTTCTGTAGTGTAGCGGTTATCACGTTCGCTTTACACGCGAAAGGTCCCCGGTTCGACCCCGGGCAGAAACACGTCTGGGTGGGTTTCTTTTGTCACCCTGCGGAGGCGGTATTGCTGCTGTTGTTTAAGCTTTTGTTTAAATGTCTGGCTGTGCAAGTGATTGCCAATTTATCAACCAGACGTAGTCCTGGTTAGTATAACGAACAGGGTCTGCGCCTTTCAGGCGGCCGGACTGAAAGAGCGCGAAGCCCACGTTTCTTCCCAAGGGGCGCTAAAGGACATGCGTTGGCCGGGAATCGAACCCGGGTCAACTGCTTGGAAGGCAGCTATGCTCACCACTATACCACCAACGCCTGGAAATCAAACGCGGAGGTGTCCCTTAAAGGAAAATGACAGGCGGATTGGCGTGGAAGTGATTTTCAAAAGAAACTCCTGGCTAAAATTTGCGATTACAGAGCCCTGGCTTTAGCTGTGGTTTCTGTTGTGTAGCGGTCATCACGTTGGTGTTACACGCATTCTCTTATCGGACGAGTAAAACCAACTTTGGAAACGGCCATCATCTGTCACAATTGCAAGGTTGAGAGCGTTCAGTAGGCCGGTTAGCTCAGTTGGTTAGAGCGTGGTGCTAATAACGCCAAGGTCGCGGGTTCGATCCCCGTACGGGCCACGTGAGGTTTTGCACCATGTTGCGCCAAGCTCGGCCTGCTTCGTTTAAGTAGAGACCTGGAAGCTTTCTTGCCGTCGACGTGCAAGATGGGAAAAGACGCCGCAAATTTACTACGTGTCGCCAAAAACAAGGAGCACGGAGCAGACCACGCTGGAGAATGCGGGCATCGATCCCGCTACCTCTCGCATGCTAAGCGAGCGCTCTACCATTTGAGCTAATTCCCCACGTTGCAGATTTTGAAGCTGCATTCTCGTGGCTAGAACACACACCCTGGAGAATTCTGGACAGAACAGTCAAGAAACGTTCTCAAAGAGTGATGGGCGGCTTTTACGAAGAGTGTCTGCTCCTGTGCTTAACTCCCTGGCTTTTGGAACGGAGAAGCACGAAGCCGATTGTTTTCGCCCCGGCAAGATTTCTGATAAGGCGCGCTAAAGGTCATGCGTTGGCCGGGAATCGAACCCGGATCAATTGCTTGGAAGGCAGCTATGCTCACCATTATACCACCAATGTCCTGGGAAAAGTAGCGGTGGTGTTCCCTAAAGGGAAAAGCATGCAGCTTGCTGCTCAAATGATTTCTAACAGAAACTTCTTGATAGATTTTGTGATAACAGAGCCCTTGCTTAAACTTTGGTTTCTGTAGTGTAGCGGTTATCACGTTCGCTTTACACGCGAAAGGTCCCCGGTTCGACCCCGGGCAGAAACACGTCTGGGTGGGTTTCTTTTGTCACCCTGCGGAGGCGGTATTGCTGCTGTTGTTTAAGCTTTTGTTTAAATGTCTGGCTGTGCAAGTGATTGACAATTTATCAACCAGACGTAGTCCTGGTTAGTATAACGAACAGGGTCTGCGCCTTTCAGGCGGCCGGACTGAAAGAGCGCGAAGCCCACGTTTCTTCCCAAGGGGCGCTAAAGGACATGCGTTGGCCGGGAATCGAACCCGGGTCAACTGCTTGGAAGGCAGCTATGCTCACCACTATACCACCAACGCCTGGAAATCAAACGCGGAGGTGTCCCTTAAAGGAAAATGACAGGCGGATTGGCGTGGAAGTGATTTTCAAAAGAAACTCCTGGCTAAAATTTGCGATTACAGAGCCCTGGCTTTAGCTGTGGTTTCTGTTGTGTAGCGGTCATCACGTTGGTGTTACACGCATTCTCTTATCGGACGAGTAAAACCAACTTTGGAAACGGCCATCATCTGTCACAATTGCAAGGTTGAGAGCGTTCAGTAGGCCGGTTAGCTCAGTTGGTTAGAGCGTGGTGCTAATAACGCCAAGGTCGCGGGTTCGATCCCCGTACGGGCCACGTGAGGTTTTGCACCATGTTGCGCCAAGCTCGGCCTGCTTCGTTTAAGTAGAGACCTGGAAGCTTTCTTGCCGTCGACGTGCAAGATGGGAAAAGACGCCGCAAATTTACTACGTGTCGCCAAAAACAAGGAGCACGGAGCAGACCACGCTGGAGAATGCGGGCATCGATCCCGCTACCTCTCGCATGCTAAGCGAGCGCTCTACCATTTGAGCTAATTCCCCACGTTGCAGATTTTGAAGCTGCATTCTCGTGGCTAGAACACACACCCTGGAGAATTCTGGAAAGAATAGTCAAGAAACGTTCTCAAAGAGTGATGGGCGGCTTTTACGAAGAGTGTCTGCTCCTGTGCTTAACTCCCTGGCTTTTGGAACGGAGAAGCATGAAGCCGATTGTTTTCGCCCCGGCAAGATTTCTGATAAGGCGCGCTAAAGGTCATGCGTTGGCCGGGAATCGAACCCGGATCAATTGCTTGGAAGGCAGCTATGCTCACCATTATACCACCAATGTCCGGGAAAAGTAGCGGTGGTGTTCCCTAAAGGGAAAAGCATGCAGCTTGCTGCTCAAATGATTTCTAACAGAAACTTCTTGATAGATTTTGTGATAACAGAGCCCTTGCTTAAACTTTGGTTTCTGTAGTGTAGCGGTTATCACGTTCGCTTTACACGCGAAAGGTCCCCGGTTCGACCCCGGGCAGAAACACGTCTGGGTGGGTTTCTTTTGTCACCCTGCGGAGGCGGTATTGCTGCTGTTGTTTAAGCTTTTGTTTAAATGTCTGGCTGTGCAAGTGATTGCCAATTTATCAACCAGACGTAGTCCTGGTTAGTATAACGAACAGGGTCTGCGCCTTTCAGGCGGCCGGACTGAAAGAGCGCGAAGCCCACGTTTCTTCCCAAGGGGCGCTAAAGGACATGCGTTGGCCGGGAATCGAACCCGGGTCAACTGCTTGGAAGGCAGCTATGCTCACCACTATACCACCAACGCCTGGAAATCAAACGCGGAGGTGTCCCTTAAAGGAAAATGACAGGCGGATTGGCGTGGAAGTGATTTTCAAAAGAAACTCCTGGCTAAAATTTGCGATTACAGAGCCCTGGCTTTAGCTGTGGTTTCTGTTGTGTAGCGGTCATCACGTTGGTGTTACACGCATTCTCTTATCGGACGAGTAAAACCAACTTTGGAAACGGCCATCATCTGTCACAATTGCAAGGTTGAGAGCGTTCAGTAGGCCGGTTAGCTCAGTTGGTTAGAGCGTGGTGCTAATAACGCCAAGGTCGCGGGTTCGATCCCCGTACGGGCCACGTGAGGTTTTGCACCATGTTGCGCCAAGCTCGGCCTGCTTCGTTTAAGTAGAGACCTGGAAGCTTTCTTGCCGTCGACGTGCAAGATGGGAAAAGACGCCGCAAATTTACTACGTGTCGCCAAAAACAAGGAGCACGGAGCAGACCACGCTGGAGAATGCGGGCATCGATCCCGCTACCTCTCGCATGCTAAGCGAGCGCTCTACCATTTGAGCTAATTCCCCACGTCGCAGATTTTGAAGCTGCATTCTCGTGGCTAGAACACACACCCTGGAGAATTCTGGACAGAACAGTCAAGAAACGTTCTCAAAGAGTGATGGGCGGCTTTTACGAAGAGTGTCTGCTCCTGTGCTTAACTCCCTGGCTTTTGGAACGGAGAAGCACGAAGCCGATTGTTTTCGCCCCGGCAAGATTTCTGATAAGGCGCGCTAAAGGTCATGCGTTGGCCGGGAATCGAACCCGGATCAATTGCTTGGAAGGCAGCTATGCTCACCATTATACCACCAATGTCCTGGGAAAAGTAGCGGTGGTGTTCCCTAAAGGGAAAAGCATGCAGCTTGCTGCTCAAATGATTTCTAACAGAAACTTCTTGATAGATTTTGTGATAACAGAGCCCTTGCTTAAACTTTGGTTTCTGTAGTGTAGCGGTTATCACGTTCGCTTTACACGCGAAAGGTCCCCGGTTCGACCCCGGGCAGAAACACGTCTGGGTGGGTTTCTTTTGTCACCCTGCGGAGGCGGTATTGCTGCTGTTGTTTAAGCTTTTGTTTAAATGTCTGGCTGTGCAAGTGATTGCCAATTTATCAACCAGACGTAGTCCTGGTTAGTATAACGAACAGGGTCTGCGCCTTTCAGGCGGCCGGACTGAAAGAGCGCGAAGCCCACGTTTCTTCCCAAGGGGCGCTAAAGGACATGCGTTGGCCGGGAATCGAACCCGGGTCAACTGCTTGGAAGGCAGCTATGCTCACCACTATACCACCAACGCCTGGAAATCAAACGCGGAGGTGTCCCTTAAAGGAAAATGACAGGCGGATTGGCGTGGAAGTGATTTTCAAAAGAAACTCCTGGCTAAAATTTGCGATTACAGAGCCCTGGCTTTAGCTGTGGTTTCTGTTGTGTAGCGGTCATCACGTTGGTGTTACACGCATTCTCTTATCGGACGAGTAAAACCAACTTTGGAAACGGCCATCATCTGTCACAATTGCAAGGTTGAGAGCGTTCAGTAGGCCGGTTAGCTCAGTTGGTTAGAGCGTGGTGCTAATAACGCCAAGGTCGCGGGTTCGATCCCCGTACGGGCCACGTGAGGTTTTGCACCATGTTGCGCCAAGCTCGGCCTGCTTCGTTTAAGTAGAGACCTGGAAGCTTTCTTGCCGTCGACGTGCAAGATGGGAAAAGACGCCGCAAATTTACTACGTGTCGCCAAAAACAAGGAGCACGGAGCAGACCACGCTGGAGAATGCGGGCATCGATCCCGCTACCTCTCGCATGCTAAGCGAGCGCTCTACCATTTGAGCTAATTCCCCACGTCGCAGATTTTGAAGCTGCATTCTCGTGGCTAGAACACACACCCTGGAGAATTCTGGACAGAACAGTCAAGAAACGTTCTCAAAGAGTGATGGGCGGCTTTTACGAAGAGTGTCTGCTCCTGTGCTTAACTCCCTGGCTTTTGGAACGGAGAAGCATGAAGCCGATTGTTTTCGCCCCGGCAAGATTTCTGATAAGGCGCGCTAAAGGTCATGCGTTGGCCGGGAATCGAACCCGGATCAATTGCTTGGAAGGCAGCTATGCTCACCATTATACCACCAATGTCTGGGAAAAGTAGCGGTGGTGTTCCCTAAAGGGAAAAGCATGCAGCTTGCTGCTCAAATGATTTCTAACAGAAACTTCTTGATAGATTTTGTGATAACAGAGCCCTTGCTTAAACTTTGGTTTCTGTAGTGTAGCGGTTATCACGTTCGCTTTACACGCGAAAGGTCCCCGGTTCGACCCCGGGCAGAAACACGTCTGGGTGGGTTTCTTTTGTCACCCTGCGGAGGCGGTATTGCTGCTGTTGTTTAAGCTTTTGTTTAAATGTCTGGCTGTGCAAGTGATTGCCAATTTATCAACCAGACGTAGTCCTGGTTAGTATAACGAACAGGGTCTGCGCCTTTCAGGCGGCCGGACTGAAAGAGCGCGAAGCCCACGTTTCTTCCCAAGGGGCGCTAAAGGACATGCGTTGGCCGGGAATCGAACCCGGGTCAACTGCTTGGAAGGCAGCTATGCTCACCACTATACCACCAACGCCTGGAAATCAAACGCGGAGGTGTCCCTTAAAGGAAAATGACAGGCGGATTGGCGTGGAAGTGATTTTCAAAAGAAACTCCTGGCTAAAATTTGCGATTACAGAGCCCTGGCTTTAGCTGTGGTTTCTGTTGTGTAGCGGTCATCACGTTGGTGTTACACGCATTCTCTTATCGGACGAGTAAAACCAACTTTGGAAACGGCCATCATCTGTCACAATTGCAAGGTTGAGAGCGTTCAGTAGGCCGGTTAGCTCAGTTGGTTAGAGCGTGGTGCTAATAACGCCAAGGTCGCGGGTTCGATCCCCGTACGGGCCACGTGAGGTTTTGCACCATGTTGCGCCAAGCTCGGCCTGCTTCGTTTAAGTAGAGACCTGGAAGCTTTCTTGCCGTCGACGTGCAAGATGGGAAAAGACGCCGCAAATTTACTACGTGTCGCCAAAAACAAGGAGCACGGAGCAGACCACGCTGGAGAATGCGGGCATCGATCCCGCTACCTCTCGCATGCTAAGCGAGCGCTCTACCATTTGAGCTAATTCCCCACGTCGCAGATTTTGAAGCTGCATTCTCGTGGCTAGAACACACACCCTGGAGAATTCTGGACAGAACAGTCAAGAAACGTTCTCAAAGAGTGATGGGCGGCTTTTACGAAGAGTGTCTGCTCCTGTGCTTAACTCCCTGGCTTTTGGAACGGAGAAGCACGAAGCCGATTGTTTTCGCCCCGGCAAGATTTCTGATAAGGCGCGCTAAAGGTCATGCGTTGGCCGGGAACCGAACCCGGATCAATTGCTTGGAAGGCAGCTATGCTCACCATTATACCACCAATGTCTGGGAAAAGTAGCGGTGGTGTTCCCTAAAGGGAAAAGCATGCAGCTTGCTGCTCAAATGATTTCTAACAGAAACTTCTTGATAGATTTTGTGATAACAGAGCCCTTGCTTAAACTTTGGTTTCTGTAGTGTAGCGGTTATCACGTTCGCTTTACACGCGAAAGGTCCCCGGTTCGACCCCGGGCAGAAACACGTCTGGGTGGGTTTCTTTTGTCACCCTGCGGAGGCGGTATTGCTGCTGTTGTTTAAGCTTTTGTTTAAATGTCTGGCTGTGCAAGTGATTGCCAATTTATCAACCAGACGTAGTCCTGGTTAGTATAACGAACAGGGTCTGCGCCTTTCAGGCGGCCGGACTGAAAGAGCGCGAAGCCCACGTTTCTTCCCAAGGGGCGCTAAAGGACATGCGTTGGCCGGGAATCGAACCCGGGTCAACTGCTTGGAAGGCAGCTATGCTCACCACTATACCACCAACGCCTGGAAATCAAACGCGGAGGTGTCCCTTAAAGGAAAATGACAGGCGGATTGGCGTGGAAGTGATTTTCAAAAGAAACTCCTGGCTAAAATTTGCGATTACAGAGCCCTGGCTTTAGCTGTGGTTTCTGTTGTGTAGCGGTCATCACGTTGGTGTTACACGCATTCTCTTATCGGACGAGTAAAACCAACTTTGGAAACGGCCATCATCTGTCACAATTGCAAGGTTGAGAGCGTTCAGTAGGCCGGTTAGCTCAGTTGGTTAGAGCGTGGTGCTAATAACGCCAAGGTCGCGGGTTCGATCCCCGTACGGGCCACGTGAGGTTTTGCACCATGTTGCGCCAAGCTCGGCCTGCTTCGTTTAAGTAGAGACCTGGAAGCTTTCTTGCCGTCGACGTGCAAGATGGGAAAAGACGCCGCAAATTTACTACGTGTCGCCAAAAACAAGGAGCACGGAGCAGACCACGCTGGAGAATGCGGGCATCGATCCCGCTACCTCTCGCATGCTAAGCGAGCGCTCTACCATTTGAGCTAATTCCCCACGTCGCAGATTTTGAAGCTGCATTCTCGTGGCTAGAACACACACCCTGGAGAATTCTGGACAGAACAGTCAAGAAACGTTCTCAAAGAGTGATGGGCGGCTTTTACGAAGAGTGTCTGCTCCTGTGCTTAACTCCCTGGCTTTTGGAACGGAGAAGCATGAAGCCGATTGTTTTCGCCCCGGCAAGATTTCTGATAAGGCGCGCTAAAGGTCATGCGTTGGCCGGGAATCGAACCCGGATCAATTGCTTGGAAGGCAGCTATGCTCACCATTATACCACCAATGTCCGGGAAAAGTAGCGGTGGTGTTCCCTAAAGGGAAAAGCATGCAGCTTGCTGCTCAAATGATTTCTAACAGAAACTTCTTGATAGATTTTGTGATAACAGAGCCCTTGCTTAAACTTTGGTTTCTGTAGTGTAGCGGTTATCACGTTCGCTTTACACGCGAAAGGTCCCCGGTTCGACCCCGGGCAGAAACACGTCTGGGTGGGTTTCTTTTGTCACCCTGCGGAGGCGGTATTGCTGCTGTTGTTTAAGCTTTTGTTTAAATGTCTGGCTGTGCAAGTGATTGCCAATTTATCAACCAGACGTAGTCCTGGTTAGTATAACGAACAGGGTCTGCGCCTTTCAGGCGGCCGGACTGAAAGAGCGCGAAGCCCACGTTTCTTCCCAAGGGGCGCTAAAGGACATGCGTTGGCCGGGAATCGAACCCGGGTCAACTGCTTGGAAGGCAGCTATGCTCACCACTATACCACCAACGCCTGGAAATCAAACGCGGAGGTGTCCCTTAAAGGAAAATGACAGGCGGATTGGCGTGGAAGTGATTTTCAAAAGAAACTCCTGGCTAAAATTTGCGATTACAGAGCCCTGGCTTTAGCTGTGGTTTCTGTTGTGTAGCGGTCATCACGTTGGTGTTACACGCATTCTCTTATCGGACGAGTAAAACCAACTTTGGAAACGGCCATCATCTGTCACAATTGCAAGGTTGAGAGCGTTCAGTAGGCCGGTTAGCTCAGTTGGTTAGAGCGTGGTGCTAATAACGCCAAGGTCGCGGGTTCGATCCCCGTACGGGCCACGTGAGGTTTTGCACCATGTTGCGCCAAGCTCGGCCTGCTTCGTTTAAGTAGAGACCTGGAAGCTTTCTTGCCGTCGACGTGCAAGATGGGAAAAGACGCCGCAAATTTACTACGTGTCGCCAAAAACAAGGAGCACGGAGCAGACCACGCTGGAGAATGCGGGCATCGATCCCGCTACCTCTCGCATGCTAAGCGAGCGCTCTACCATTTGAGCTAATTCCCCACGTCGCAGATTTTGAAGCTGCATTCTCGTGGCTAGAACACACACCCTGGAGAATTCTGGACAGAACAGTCAAGAAACGTTCTCAAAGAGTGATGGGCGGCTTTTACGAAGAGTGTCTGCTCCTGTGCTTAACTCCCTGGCTTTTGGAACGGAGAAGCATGAAGCCGATTGTTTTCGCCCCGGCAAGATTTCTGATAAGGCGCGCTAAAGGTCATGCGTTGGCCGGGAATCGAACCCGGATCAATTGCTTGGAAGGCAGCTATGCTCACCATTATACCACCAATGTCCTGGGAAAAGTAGCGGTGGTGTTCCCTAAAGGGAAAAGCATGCAGCTTGCTGCTCAAATGATTTCTAACAGAAACTTCTTGATAGATTTTGTGATAACAGAGCCCTTGCTTAAACTTTGGTTTCTGTAGTGTAGCGGTTATCACGTTCGCTTTACACGCGAAAGGTCCCCGGTTCGACCCCGGGCAGAAACACGTCTGGGTGGGTTTCTTTTGTCACCCTGCGGAGGCGGTATTGCTGCTGTTGTTTAAGCTTTTGTTTAAATGTCTGGCTGTGCAAGTGATTGCCAATTTATCAACCAGACGTAGTCCTGGTTAGTATAACGAACAGGGTCTGCGCCTTTCAGGCGGCCGGACTGAAAGAGCGCGAAGCCCACGTTTCTTCCCAAGGGGCGCTAAAGGACATGCGTTGGCCGGGAATCGAACCCGGGTCAACTGCTTGGAAGGCAGCTATGCTCACCACTATACCACCAACGCCTGGAAATCAAACGCGGAGGTGTCCCTTAAAGGAAAATGACAGGCGGATTGGCGTGGAAGTGATTTTCAAAAGAAACTCCTGGCTAAAATTTGCGATTACAGAGCCCTGGCTTTAGCTGTGGTTTCTGTTGTGTAGCGGTCATCACGTTGGTGTTACACGCATTCTCTTATCGGACGAGTAAAACCAACTTTGGAAACGGCCATCATCTGTCACAATTGCAAGGTTGAGAGCGTTCAGTAGGCCGGTTAGCTCAGTTGGTTAGAGCGTGGTGCTAATAACGCCAAGGTCGCGGGTTCGATCCCCGTACGGGCCACGTGAGGTTTTGCACCATGTTGCGCCAAGCTCGGCCTGCTTCGTTTAAGTAGAGACCTGGAAGCTTTCTTGCCGTCGACGTGCAAGATGGGAAAAGACGCCGCAAATTTACTACGTGTCGCCAAAAACAAGGAGCACGGAGCAGACCACGCTGGAGAATGCGGGCATCGATCCCGCTACCTCTCGCATGCTAAGCGAGCGCTCTACCATTTGAGCTAATTCCCCACGTCGCAGATTTTGAAGCTGCATTCTCGTGGCTAGAACACACACCCTGGAGAATTCTGGAAAGAATAGTCAAGAAACGTTCTCTAGGTAGTACAGGGAAGTCGCCCAACGTCCCGACAAGAATCTATTAGATGCCTTCTGCCGGACACTGCGCACAGCCCGAACCAGATTTTTGGGGGGCCGGTCAGTGGGTTAGGGCCGTTCAGGAGGTCACCCTCATTCATCTCAAAAAGTCTGCGTGTCTCTCGAACACCCGAGTCACCCGCTAAAAATCGCCAAAGTTTGACCTTCTTTGCTTGCAATATGCTGCTGGTGCACAAGGTGGCAGCTGGACACTCCCGACTCTAATTTATTTCAATGGTGTCGTATAGATGTGAACTGGGATGATGTGTGATTCCCATATTTTTCCATTTGGCTCATATGTGTGGAGTATGTGGTCCGAATTCCAGCAAATTTCACTGGGATTATGTTTAAATATACTTTTTACATTTACTTGAAGTGTGATTTTGTCCAGATAGGGTAATTTATATATATATATATATATATATATATATATATATACATATACACTACTGGTCAAAAGTTTAGGATCACTTTAGAGTTTAATTACATGCAATTTTTATGAAATTCATGCAATTCTCATGCAATTCACAAACAATATTAAGTATTATATTATACTTTTAACACAATATTTGAGTTTATGTGCATGTTGTGTTAAGATTTCTAAGGTATATATAGCATAAACAAGCCTAATAAAGCTTGCTGAAGTGGTTTCTGAGCATAATAAAGTTTGTTGAATGTGTGATAAACTTAGGTATTTGTCAGCACCCCAATACAGATACCTTTGACATAGAACCTATATTATTGAAGTGGGAGACATGTTATTTCAGCTTATGTGCATGTTATGATAGGATTTCTAAGGTATAAATAGTATAAACAAGCTAAATAAAGCCTGCTGAAGTGGTTTATGATCATAACAAAGTTTGTTGAATGTGTGATAAACTTAGGTAATTGTCATTATCCCAATCCAGATGTCTTTGAAATAGGACCTATATTATTGAAGTGGGAGACATGTTATTTCAGCTAATGTGCATGTTATGATAAGATTTCTAAGGTATAAATAGCATAAACAAGCTTAATAAAGCCTGCTGAAATGGTTTCTGAGCATAACAAAGTTTGGTAAATGTTTGATAAACTTAGGTATTTGTCATTATCCCAATCCAGATACCTTTGACATAGGACCTATATTATTGAAGTGGGAGACATGTTATTTCAGCTTATGTGCATGTTATGATAGGATTTCTAAGGTATAAATAGTATAAACAAGCTTAATAAAGCTTGCTGAAATGGTTTCTGAGCATAACAAAGTTTGGTAAATGTTTGATAAACTTAGGTATTTGTCATTATCCCAATCCAGATATCTTTGACATAGGACCTATATTATTGAAGTGGGAGACATGTTATTTCAGCTTATGTGCATGTTATGTTAAGATTTCTAAGGTAAAAATAGTATAAACAAGCTTAATAAAGCTTGCTGAAATGGTTTATGATCATAACAAAGTTTGTTGAACGTGTGATTAACTTAGGTAATTGTCATTATCCCAATCCAGATATCTTTGACATAGGACCTATATTATTGAAGTGGGAGACATGTTATTTCAGTTTATATACATATTATGATAGGATTTCTAAGGTATAAATACCATAAACAAGCTTAATAAAGCCTGCTGAAGTGGTTTATGATCATAACAAAGTTTGTTGAATGTGTGATAAACTTAGGTAATTGTCATTATCCCAATCCAGATGTCTTTGAAATAGGACCTATATTATTGAAGTGGGAGACATGTTATTTCAGCTAATGTGCATGTTATGATAAGATTTCTAAGGTATAAATAGCATAAACAAGCTTAATAAAGCCTGCTGAAATGGTTTCTGAGCATAACAAAGTTTGGTAAATGTTTGATAAACTTAGGTATTTGTCATTATCCCAATCCAGATACCTTTGACATAGGACCTATATTATTGAAGTGGGAGACATGTTATTTCAGCTTATGTGCATGTTATGATAGGATTTCTAAGGTATAAATAGTATAAACAAGCTTAATAAAGCTTGCTGAAATGGTTTCTGAGCATAACAAAGTTTGGTAAATGTTTGATAAACTTAGGTATTTGTCATTATCCCAATCCAGATACCTTTGACATAGGACCTATATTATTGAAGTGGGAGACATGTTATTTCAGCTTATGTGCATGTTATGATAGGATTTCTAAGGTATAAATAGTATAAACAAGCTTAATAAAGCTTGCTGAAATGGTTTCTGAGCATAACAAAGTTTGGTAAATGTTTGATAAACTTAGGTATTTGTCATTATCCCAATCCAGATACCTTTGACATAGGACCTATATTATTGAAGTGGGAGACATGTTATTTCAGCTTATGTGCATGTTATGTTAAGATTTCTAAGGTAAAAATAGTATAAACAAGCTTAATAAAGCTTGCTGAAATGGTTTATGATCATAACAAAGTTTGTTGAACGTGTGATAAACTTAGGTAATTGTCATTATCCCAATCCAGATATCTTTGACATAGGACCTATATTATTGAAGTGGGAGACATGTTATTTCAGTTTATATACATATTATGATAGGATTTCTAAGGTATAAATACCATAAACAAGCTTAATAAAGCCTGCTGAAGTGGTTTATGATCATAACAAAGTTTGTTGAATGTGTGATAAACTTAGGTAATTGTCATTATCCCAATCCAGATGTCTTTGAAATAGGACCTATATTATTGAAGTGGGAGACATGTTATTTCAGCTAATGTGCATGTTATGATAAGATTTCTAAGGTATAAATAGCATAAACAAGCTTAATAAAGCCTGCTGAAATGGTTTCTGAGCATAACAAAGTTTGGTAAATGTTTGATAAACTTAGGTATTTGTCATTATCCCAATCCAGATACCTTTGACATAGGACCTATATTATTGAAGTGGGAGACATGTTATTTCAGCTTATGTGCATGTTATGATAGGATTTCTAAGGTATAAATAGTATAAACAAGCTTAATAAAGCTTGCTGAAATGGTTTCTGAGCATAACAAAGTTTGGTAAATGTTTGATAAACTTAGGTATTTGTCATTATCCCAATCCAGATATCTTTGACATAGGACCTATATTATTGAAGTGGGAGACATGTTATTTCAGCTTATGTGCATGTTATGTTAAGATTTCTAAGGTATAAATAGTATAAACAAGCTTAATAAAGCTTGCTGAAGTGGTTTATGATCATAACAAAGTTTGTTGAACGTGTGATAAACTTAGGTAATTGTCATTATCCCAATCCAGATATCTTTGACATAGGACCTATATTATTGAAGTGGGAGACATGTTATTTCAGTTATATACATATTATGATAGGATTTCTAAGGTATAAATACCATAAACAAGCTTAATAAAGCCTGCTGAAGTGGTTTATGATCATAACAAAGTTTGTTGAATGTGTGATAAACTTAGGTAATTGTCATTATCCCAATCCAGATGTCTTTGAAATAGGACCTATATTATTGAAGTGGGAGACATGTTATTTCAGCTAATGTGCATGTTATGATAAGATTTCTAAGGTATAAATAGCATAAACAAGCTTAATAAAGCCTGCTGAAATGGTTCCTGAGCATAACAAAGTTTGGTAAATGTTTGATAAACTTAGGTATTTGTCATTATCCCAATCCAGATACCTTTGACATAGGACCTATATTATTGAAGTGGGAGACATGTTATTTCAGCTTATGTGCATGTTATGATAGGATTTCTAAGGTATAAATAGTATAAACAAGCTTAATAAAGCTTGCTGAAATGGTTTCTGAGCATAACAAAGTTTGGTAAATGTTTGATAAACTTAGGTATTTGTCATTATCCCAATCCAGATACCTTTGACATAGGACCTATATTATTGAAGTGGGAGACATGTTATTTCAGCTTATGTGCATGTTATGATAGGATTTCTAAGGTATAAATAGTATAAACAAGCTTAATAAAGCTTGCTGAAATGGTTTCTGAGCATAACAAAGTTTGGTAAATGTTTGATAAACTTAGGTATTTGTCATTATCCCAATCCAGATATCTTTGACATAGGACCTATATTATTGAAGTGGGAGTTCGCAAATAATGACAGGGGTCATTTGCAGATCCTTTGACCTAGAACCCTAAAACTTGGTGTACTCCTTCGTACTATGACCTAGATTGCGTATGCACAGTTTGGTGGCTCTAGGCCCTTGCCTTCACTTACGGGACCTGTCTCATTGACTTTGGCTGAGCCTTCCAAGTAGGCCTCAAAAAGCCTGTAGGGCTACATCTCTGCGACCTTTGACCGGAGGGCCATGAAATTTGGATATGTCGAACAGGCCAATGACTTATACGACACAGCCGAATTTGGGCCTCTGCGGCCTTTGGGGCCTGTGTTAGGACCCATTAGGCCTTAGCCTAAAGGCCTTTGAACCCTATCTCCTTGACCTTTGAGCCAAACATCACCAAATTCAGATATGTCATACAACTTGAAGGCCTGTCCAACATATTAGGGTTTTGTGTTTTCTGCGGCCCTTGGGGCCTGTTTTATATCACTTTAGGCCGTATCCTAATCCTAAGTCTACAGAAGACTCTTAAACTAGTTTGGAGGGCCCTACAGGTCCGAAACTTTACTGGGGGGATCAGAGGGTCCCACCAGTAACAATGTTTGTTGAATGTGTGATAAACTTAGGTATTTATCAGCATCTCAATTCAGATACCTTTGACATACGACCTATATTATTGAATTTGTATTTTGCCAAATAATAACAGGGGTCATTTGCAGATCCTTTGACCTAGAACCCTAAAATTTGGAGTACTCCTTCGTACCATGACCTAGTTTGCGTATGCACAGTTTGGTGGCTCTAGGCCCCTGCCTTCACTTAAAGGGACCTGTCTCATGGACTTTGGCTGAGCCTTCCAAGTAGGCCTCAAAAAGCCTGTAGGGCTACAACTCTCCGACCTTTGAACCGAGCGTCATGAAATTTGGATATGTCGAACAGGCAATGACTTATACTACAAATCCAAATTTTGGGCCTCTGCGGCCTTTGGGGCCTGTGTTAGGACACTTTAGGCCTTATCCTAATCCTAAGTCTACAGAAGACTCTTAAACTAGTTTGGAGGGCCCTACAGGTCCAAAATTTCACTGGTGGGATCAGAGGGTCCCCAGAAACAACACCTTAAAATTTGGAGTAATTTGGACCTTTCTAAGGGTGTCCATAAATCAAATATGGACTTTGTATTGAATAGTTGTGGGATGGGAGGGCCCGAAAAACGGGTTTCTGGAGGTGCCCGGACTTCGCACCTTCGACTGCTGGTTCATCAAAGTGCCGCAAATAACATATCAAAAGGACAAACTGCTACAACATTCCTAAAGGTGTAAAAAAAAACACAAAAAAATATTCAAGAAAAATTCTGTGAGTGTGCTTGTCTCAGGCCTTTGCTGTGTATCTGTGACACATGACAGTTTACACAATAAACATGTGAAAAAAACACCTTAAACAACGAGCTAGAGGTCTGATATTGCAAGCACTGATTCAGGACTCTGTTCAGGATTAACATATTAAAATTTGGAGTGATTGGGACCTTTCTAAGGGGTGTCCATAAACCCAATATGGACTTTGTATTGAAATAGTTGTGGGATGGGAGGGCCCCAAAAACGGGTTTCTGGAGGTGCCCGGACTTCGCACCTTCGACTGCTGGTTCATCAAAGTGCCGCAAATAACATATCAAAAGGACAAACTGCTACAACATTCCTAAAAGTGTTTAAAAAAATAAGAAAAATATTCAAGAAAAAATAAATTCTGTTGTGAACACGTAAACACTCGAACTATGGAATCAGTGAGATGTGAGATGCGTGAAAATACACTTAGTTGGACTTGAAAATGATGTTTTCATCCTAATAAACTTAGAAAATTGGAATGATGCAATCACACCTTCACCGTCCCATTCAGATAACTTTGACATAGGACTTATATTATTGAAGTGGGAGTGCCCAAATAATGACAGGGGTCATTTGCAGATCCTTTGACCTAGAACCCTAAAACTTGGTGTACTCCTTCGTACTATGACCTAGATTGCGTATGCACAGTTTGGTGGCTCTAGGCCCTTGCCTTCACTTACGGGACCTGTCTCATTGACTTTGGCTGAGCCTTCCAAGTAGGCCTCAAAAAGCCTGTAGGGCTACATCTCTGCGACCTTTGACCGGAGGGCCATGAAATTTGGATATGTCGAACAGGCCAATGACTTATACGACACAGCCGAATTTTGGGCCTCTGCGGCCTTTGGGGCCTGTGTTAGGACCCATTAGGCCTTAGCCTAAAGGCCTTTGAACCCTATCTCCTTGACCTTTGAGCCAAACATCACCAAATTCAGATATGTCATACAACTTGAAGGCCTGTCCAACATATTAGGGTTTTGTGTTTCTGCGGCCCTTGGGGCCTGTTTTATATCACTTTAGGCCGTATCCTAATCCTAAGTCTACAGAAGACTCTTAAACTAGTTTGGAGGGCCCTACAGGTCCGAAACTTTACTGGGGGGATCAGAGGGTCCCACCAGTAACAATGTTTGTTGAATGTGTGATAAACTTAGGTATTTATCAGCATCTCAATTCAGATACCTTTGACATACGACCTATATTATTGAATTTGTATTTTGCCAAATAATAACAGGGGTCATTTGCAGATCCTTTGACCTAGAACCCTAAAATTTGGAGTACTCCTTCGTACCATGACCTAGTTTGCGTATGCACAGTTTGGTGGCTCTAGGCCCTTGCCTTCACTTAAAGGACCTGTCTCATGGACTTTGGCTGAGCCTTCCAAGTAGGCCTCAAAAAGCCTGTAGGGCTACAACTCTCCGACCTTTGAACCGAGCGTCATGAATTTGGATATGTCGAACAGGCCAATGACTTATACTACAAATCCAAATTTTGGGCCTCTGCGGCCTTTGGGGCCTGTGTTAGGACACTTTAGGCCTTATCCTAATCTAAGTCTACAGAAGACTCTTAAACTAGTTTGGAGGGCCCTACAGGTCAAAATTTCACTGGTGGGATCAGAGGGTCCCCAGAAACAACACCTTAAAATTTGGAGTAATTTGGACCTTTCTAAGGGGTGTCCATAAATCAAATATGGACTTTGTATTGAAATAGTTGTGGATGGGAGGGCCCGAAAAACGGGTTTCTGGAGGTGCCCGGACTTCGCACCTTCGACTGCTGGTTCATCAAAGTGCCGCAAATAACATATCAAAAGGACAAACTGCTACAACATTCTAAAGGTGTAAAAAAAAAAACACAAAAAAATATTCAAGAAAATTCTGTGAGTGTGCTTGTCTCAGGCCTTGCTGTGTATCTGTGACACATGACAGTTTACACAATAAACATGTGAAAAAAACACCTTAAACAACGAGCTAGAGGTCTGATATTGCAAGCACTGATTCAGACTCTGTTCAGGATTAACATATTAAAATTTGGAGTGATTGGGACCTTTCTAAGGGGTGTCCATAAACCCAATATGGACTTTGTATTGAAATAGTTGTGGGATGGGAGGGCCCCAAAAACGGGTTTCTGGAGGTGCCCGGACTTCGCACCTTCGACTGCTGGTCATCAAAGTGCCGCAAATAACATATCAAAAGGACAAACTGCTACAACATTCCTAAAAGTGTTTAAAAAATAAGAAAAAATATTCAAGAAAAATAAATTCTGTTGTGAACACGTAAACACTCGAACTATGGAATCAGTGAGATGTGAGATGCGTGAAAATACACTTAGTTGGACTTGAAAATGATGTTTTCATCCTAATAAACTTAGAAAATTGGAATGATGCAATCACACCTTCACCGTCCCAATTCAGATAACTTTGACATAGGACTTATATTATTGAAGTGGGAGTGCCCAAATAATGACAGGGGTCATTTGCAGATCCTTTGACCTAGAACCCTAAAACTTGGTGTACTCCTTCGTACTATGACCTAGATTGCGTATGCACAGTTTGGTGGCTCTAGGCCCTTGCCTTCACTTACGGGACCTGTCTCATTGACTTTGGCTGAGCCTTCCAAGTAGGCCTCAAAAAGCCTGTAGGGCTACATCTCTGCGACCTTTGACCGGAGGGCCATGAAATTTGGATATGTCGAACAGGCCAATGACTTATACGACACAGCCGAATTTTGGGCCTCTGCGGCCTTTGGGGCCTGTGTTAGGACCCATTAGGCCTTAGCCTAAAGGCCTTTGAACCCTATCTCCTTGACCTTTGAGCCAAACATCACCAAATTCAGATATGTCATACAACTTGAAGGCCTGTCCAACATATTAGGGTTTTGTGTTTCTGCGGCCCTTGGGGCCTGTTTTATATCACTTTAGGCCGTATCCTAATCCTAAGTCTACAGAAGACTCTTAAACTAGTTTGGAGGGCCCTACAGGTCCGAAACTCTTACTGGGGGGATCAGAGGGGTCCCACCAGTAACAATGTTTGTTGAATGTGTGATAAACTTAGGTATTTATCAGCATCTCAATTCAGATACCTTTGACATACGACCTATATTATTGAATTTGTATTTTGCCAAATAATAACAGGGGTCATTTGCAGATCCTTTGACTAGAACCCTAAAATTTGGAGTACTCCTTCGTACCATGACCTAGTTTGCGTATGCACAGTTTGGTGGCTCTAGGCCCTTGCCTTCACTTAAAGGACCTGTCTCATGGACTTTGGCTGAGCCTTCCAAGTAGGCCTCAAAAAGCCTGTAGGGCTACAACTCTCCGACCTTTGAACCGAGCGTCATGAAATTTGGATATGTCGAACAGGCCAATGACTTATACTACAAATCCAAATTTTGGGCCTCTGCGGCCTTTGGGGCCTGTGTTAGGACACTTTAGGCCTTATCCTAATCCTAAGTCTACAGAAGACTCTTAAACTAGTTTGGAGGGCCCTACAGGTCCAAAATTTCACTGGTGGGATCAGAGGGTCCCCAGAAACAACACCTTAAAATTTGGAGTAATTTGGACCTTTCTAAGGGGTGTCCATAAATCAAATATGGACTTTGTATTGAAATAGTTGTGGGATGGGAGGGCCCGAAAAACGGGTTTCTGGAGGTGCCCGGACTTCGCACCTTCGACTGCTGGTTCATCAAAGTGCCGCAAATAACATATCAAAAGGACAAACTGCTACAACATTCCTAAAGGTGTAAAAAAAAAACACAAAAAAATATTCAAGAAAAATTCTGTGAGTGTGCTTGTCTCAGGCCTTTGCTGTGTATCTGTGACACATGACAGTTTACACAATAAACATGTGAAAAAAACACCTTAAACAACGAGCTAGAGGTCTGATATTGCAAGCACTGATTCAGACTCTGTTCAGGATTAACATATTAAAATTTGGAGTGATTGGGACCTTTCTAAGGGGTGTCCATAAACCCAATATGGACTTTGTATTGAAATAGTTGTGGGATGGGAGGGCCCCAAAAACGGGTTTCTGGAGGTGCCCGGACTTCGCACCTTCGACTGCTGGTTCATCAAAGTGCCGCAAATAACATATCAAAAGGACAAACTGCTACAACATTCCTAAAAGTGTTTAAAAAAATAAGAAAAAATATTCAAGAAAAAATAAATTCTGTTGTGAACACGTAAACACTCGAACTATGGAATCAGTGAGATGTGAGATGCGTGAAAATACACTTAGTTGGACTTGAAAATGATGTTTTCATCCTAATAAACTTAGAAAATTGGAATGATGCAATCACACCTTCACCGTCCCAATTCAGATAACTTTGACATAGGACTTATATTATTGAAGTGGGAGTGCCCAAATAATGACAGGGGTCATTTGCAGATCCTTTGACCTAGAACCCTAAAACTTGGTGTACTCCTTCGTACTATGACCTAGATTGCGTATGCACAGTTTGGTGGCTCTAGGCCCTTGCCTTCACTTACGGGACCTGTCTCATTGACTTTGGCTGAGCCTTCCAAGTAGGCCTCAAAAAGCCTGTAGGGCTACATCTCTGCGACCTTTGACCGGAGGGCCATGAAATTTGGATATGTCGAACAGGCCAATGACTTATACGACACAGCCGAATTTTGGGCCTCTGCGGCCTTTGGGGCCTGTGTTAGGACCCATTAGGCCTTAGCCTAAAGGCCTTTGAACCCTATCTCCTTGACCTTTGAGCCAAACATCACCAAATTCAGATATGTCATACAACTTGAAGGCCTGTCCAACATATTAGGGTTTTGTGTTTCTGCGGCCCTTGGGGCCTGTTTTACACTTTATTTTTCTCGGACCACTGGGAGACCATGGGACTTGGTGTTTTTTCGAACACTTTACTTTTCTCGGACCACTGGGAGACCATGGGACTTGGTGTTTTTTCGAACACTTTACTTTTCTCGGACCACTGGGAGACCATGGGACTTGGTGTTTTTTCGAACACTTTATTTTTCTCGGACCACTGGGAGACCATGGGACTTGGTGTTTTTTTCGAACACTTTACTTTTCTCGGACCACTGGGAGACCGTGGGACTTAGTGTTTTTTCGAACACTTTATTTTTCTCGGACCACTGGGAGACCGTGGGACTTAGTGTTTTTTCGAACACTTTATTTTTCTCGGACCACTGGGAGACCATGGGACTTGGTGTTTTTTCGAACACTTTACTTTTCTCGGACCACTGGGAGACCGTGGGACTTAGTGTTTTTTCGAACACTTTATTTTTCTCGGACCACTGGGAGACCATGGGACTTAGTCTTTTTTTGAAACACTTTAGTTTATTTTTCTCTGACCACTGGGAGACCTAAAATGCATGAAAAATAAAAAAAGAACAGAAAATCTTTATGATAATAATAAAAGAGAACGTTTTAAACAATGACATTGACAACTCACAGAGCTGATGGAACATAGAACATAGAACACTGTATAAAATTAACATTAAGACAACTCTGACAACTCACAGAGCTGATGGAACATAGAACATAGAACACTGTATAAAATTAACATTAAGACAACTCTGACAACTCACAGAGCTGATAGAACATAGAACATGTTATAAAATTAAGACAACTCTGACAACTCACAGAGCTGATAACAGAGATCAAACCATATTGGAGAGATCAGTCCTTGTTTAGGGCCTTCCGGACTCGGCTGCGGGCCCTCTGGTTCCTCTCGTGTGTCCTTGGCGAGCGACTGGATGCTATATTTGGTCGCAGCAACCTTTAGCGGCGATAGCCGGACCCGTACTGCTTTGCATTTTGGGGTTATTGGCCGACTCTTGGAGGGGGTGGTCTCTTGGACTTCTTCCTCCACATCCTCCTCCATGCTCTGAAAAGAAGAGGAAAGAATATGTACATTAGTGATACAAACATGGCTTCGATGTATCATTTAACAACACTTCAGTTCAGGAGTCCTGCTTACCTCTTCGGAGGAAGTCCCGCTTTCCTGGTAGGGGACTTGCCCCTCGTCCTCGGACGTCTCCTCTTCCGAAGCCTCCTCCCTCCGCCTCTTCCTGGGCACCTGCTTACGTGTCCTTCTCTTCTCTGCCACTGGCTCCTTGGCCTCCACCGCGTCCGGTGCCCGCACCACCCGCTCGAAAATCCCTCTCTGTATTTGCGCCTCTCTGGGCGTCAGGTTAAGGGCATAAAACTTTGACGCGGTGGACAAATCGTGGCACATGAAACGTGCCACTTTTTGCCGCTCATCGTCCCCGAGTGCTGCTCGTGCCTGTGAACAATGACAGCAACAACGTTAAATCAGGCCAAAGAGCAGAAGGAGACAACAACTTCAACAAACCACACTTACGTAGGTGGCTATGGAGCTCCGGAAATCCGTGAAATTGGGCTTGCCGGGAAGCTTCATTCGAGCCCATGCCTCGTGCAGGTACTCACTCAGGTTCTTGCATGAGTTCGATGTGGAGGTGGAAAAAAAGTAGGGGGACACGATCCCCCCCATCAGCCGTGGCCTTACTTCCATGTACGACTCCATCCAGCCGTACTCCTCCGCGTTGAGGAGGAGTTGCGCTACCCCAAAGGCCTCGTTGGTCTTATGAGCCTCCACCTGGACAGATAATGTGAAACACAACAGTTAGTACTGAATCATTGGGTTAGTGCAGTGACAGGTAAAGGAACACTTACGTTGATGAGGTACAAGCCCTCGCTGTCGTCCCGGCGTGCCTGTTCCCACCTCCTTCACCTTCATGTTTTGGTAGACGCCACTCCTGTGCCCGTATAGGGCAGAGAGGTAGGCCGTCATGTAGCCGTAGAACAGCCGTTGGGTCTTTATGGATCTGTTTTCTCTGAGTTGAGCTGTGGAAAGGACAGAAAACACGGTTAGGTCTGTGTAATAACCATGTAGTAACTGTATTATTGAGTAGATCAGCTGTAGCTCACCAAGAAGTTTGGGGATTTCCACCCTGGCCTTTTCCTGGCACGCAAGCAGGTGCGTCTTTGGTATTGCCGTGGCCTCCTTCCCCTCTTTTACACTAATTTCGTGGAGGACCACGGCCCTCCTCTGCTTCTTAGTTATTCCCTTGATCTCCCTCACGATGTTTACCAGAGAGGCCTTCTTCAGTCGGCAGGTTGCCGGTGGTGTGTCCTTCAGATATTTCACGAACATTGCAACGTTCTTTATGTAGTGAGCAATGGTGCTGGGGGCGATTTTTTGTTGCCCCAGCATGCTCATCCACCTGCAACGAGAAGCCACAAAGCATAAATGTACTTTTTCACACCCAAGCTCACTTTCGTACATCTGAGAGAAGAACAACAGTCACTTACTCTCTTATTTTCTGGGTGTTATCCAGAAATGTGAACGTGGCCAAGTTGGTTTGACCACTGGACATGAAGGCCACAAGTTTTTTATTCGAAAAACCTTGCTCTGTACGTTGTTCCTCATTCGGGGGGTTGGGTCCGGGCCCCTCCTCGTGCCGGGCGAACTCCTCCAGCAGTTCGTCTGTGTGGGACGGGGGAGAAAAACACATGTTTACGTACACATCTACACGACACAGCACTGAAGATAGGATGTGACATGTGCACTTACTGATTTGAGACACGTGGTCTGGACAAGGGCAGGCACTGAGACGCCACCCTCAGGCTCTGCCTCTGGGGCCCCTTCCTGACAAGGGGTCTGATGGAGAGAATAAGTAGAGAAGGGAGAAAGTTAACATGGAACACACCACTTTGTCATACAGTGATTCAAACGCACAGTGTTTCATAACGTGCCGCCTTACCGTGCTGCCGAGGGTCCCAGCCCCCTGGGCTGGCGGGGTCTGGATCCCCGCCCTGGCCACCATCGGCGTCGTCGAGGTCCTCCTCAGCAGGGGAGGACCTCTTGCCCAGCCGCCTGTGCAGCAGCCTATTCTGCCTTTTTAGGGCATGGATTTGGCTCGTCAGCTCAAAGTTCTCATCATCATGTCACTTATTTGCTTGTGCAGGGTGTCCACCAGGGTGGCCCTGTCCTGGCAAGCTGGATTTGTGCACAGGTCAGCCTCCTCCTGCTGGGGGCACGGGGCGTCCTCGGCCGCGAGGGCCGAGCAAAATGTCGTCCAGATGTCTTGGTGCTGACTTTCGATAATGTCCAGGTCGGACGCCATGGGGACCTCGGGCTTCGACCCTCGGAGCTCGGCCAGCTTCCCCAGAATGAACTTCCTTTTTACTGTGTATATGGCCTCGCGCTGCTGGGCCTTGGACATTTCGTGGTGCGTTTGGTATAGGTCTATCCAGCCTTGTGGTCTTTTGCCCGCACCCAGGCACGGGGCAGAGGCCCTGACGGACGTCCACCCGGCCCGACACTAATTTTAGTAGGAGGCCCCGTTCCTCCGTGTTCATAACTGCGTGGGACACTCGCAGGTGCTGGGCCATGGCCGATATATACTTTTTTGCAGATGGGGGCACTCCTCTAGGCCCATGGCGATTTCTGAAACAGAAACCAACTGTTACAAAGGTGGCACAAGACGATTGCTGTTCACATGCTGTGTGTATCGACCGCATCTCTCTCTCTCTTACCTTTTCTTCAAGGGTTCTTGGAGGCAGGGATCCTTCACTCGAGCTCAATCGTCAGTGGTCTCTGTGTAGCACACAAACAAAATGACCATGTTAGGACATTTGAAACACATTAGGGTGAGGAGAGCGAGCGGTAGCGCACATTCAAACACTGTCTCAGACCCCAGCACAGTCACCATCAACATATTACACTTTGGAAAGACTCAATGAAAAGGAACCCATTTCGAGCTTTTTAACACAGTTTGAGAGCTTTTAAACAATTTTGAGCTTATCACACATTTTGAGCTTTTCCACAAAGTACACAATGAAATACATGTGTATTGGGATGCCATATGCTTGCTTTGGGGAGGGTCGGCACGCCCCCCCAGGTGACTCAGAGGGGATTACGACCAATCAAAATCCACCTCTGTCCCAGACCAGATTTATAATAGCATAGTATCATAGACCTGTATTGGGAGGCCATAGTATTCCAAAGGTCTTGAATGAGAGTATGAGACAGAGCCAGACACAGACCTGTAGGCTGGGGGGCCGTGGTGAGCCCGAAAGCGCATGAGCACTCCTAGTGAGTCCCACGGACTCGCTATTGCCCGTGAGCGTCATATCACCCTAGGTCAGTGAAGGGAAGTCCCCAAGTTCCAAGCCTCATAGGGCTAAGTGGCTGTTCGGATCCTATTTTGCAATACGATCCCTTGCAACAGCTATGGTGCCAATGGCAACTTATTTGAATGGACTTTTGTCCAAAAGGACTATACCGGTACTACCTCAAAGAGTGATGGGCGGCTTTTACGAAGAGTGTCTGCTCCTGTGCTTAACTCCCTGGCTTTTGGAACGGAGAAGCATGAAGCCGATTGTTTTCGCCCCGGCAAGATTTCTGATAAGGCGCGCTAAAGGTCATGCGTTGGCCGGGAATCGAACCCGGATCAACTGCTTGGAAGGCAGCTATGCTCACCACTATACCACCAACGCCTGGAAATCAAACGCGGAGGTGTCCCTTAAAGGAAAATGACAGGCGGATTGGCGTGGAAGTGATTTTCAAAAGAAACTCCTGGCTAAAATTTGCGATTACAGAGCCCTGGCTTTAGCTGTGGTTTCTGTTGTGTAGCGGTCATCACGTTGGTGTTACATGCATTCTCTTATCGGACGAGTAAAACCAACTTTGGAAACGGCCATCATCTGTCACAATTGCAAGGTTGAGAGCGTTCAGTAGGCCGGTTAGCTCAGTTGGTTAGAGCGTGGTGCTAATAACGCCAAGCTTGCGGGTTCGATCCCCGTACGGGCCACGTGAGGTTTTGCACCATGTTGCGCCAAGCTCGGCCTGCTTCGTTTAAGTAGAGACCTGGAAGCATTCTTGCCGTCGACGTGCAAGATGGGAAAAGACGCCGCAAATTTACTACGTGTCGCCAAAAACAAGGAGCACGGAGCAGACCACGCTGGAGAATGCGGGTATCGATCCCGCTACCTCTCGCATGCTAAGCAAGCGCTCTACCATTTGAGCTAATTCCCCACGTCGCAGATTTTGAAGCTGCATTCTCGTGGCTAGAACACACACCCTGGAGAATTCTGGACAGAACAGTCAAGAAACGTTCTCAAAGAGTGATGGGCGGCTTTTACGAAGAGTGTCTGCTCCTGTGCTTAACTCCCTGGCTTTTGGAACGGAGAAGCACGAAGCCGATTGTTTTCGCCCCGGCAAGATTTCTGATAAGGCGCGCTAAAGGTCATGCGTTGGCCGGGAACCGAACCCGGATCAATTGCTTGGAAGGCAGCTATGCTCACCATTATACCACCAATGTCTGGGAAAAGTAGCGGTGGTGTTCCCTAAAGGGAAAAGCATGCAGCTTGCTGCTCAAATGATTTCTAACAGAAACTTCTTGATAGATTTTGTGATAACAGAGCCCTTGCTTAAACTGTGGTTTCTGTAGTGTAGCGGTTATCACGTTCGCTTTACACGCGAAAGGTCCCCGGTTCGACCCCGGGCAGAAACACGTCTGGGTGGGTTTCTTTTGTCACCCTGCGGAGGCGGTATTGCTGCTGTTGTTTAAGCTTTTGTTAAATGTCTGGCTGTGCAAGTGATTGACAATTTATCAACCAGACGTAGTCCTGGTTAGTATAACGAACAGGGTCTGCGCCTTTCAGGCGGCCGGACTGAAAGAGCGCGAAGCCCACGTTTCTTCCCAAGGGGCGCTAAAGGACATGCGTTGGCCGGGAATCGAACCCGGGTCAACTGCTTGGAAGGCAGCTATGCTCACCACTATACCACCAACGCCTGGAAATCAAACGCGGAGGTGTCCCTTAAAGGAAAATGACAGGCGGATTGGCGTGGAAGTGATTTTCAAAAGAAACTCCTGGCTAAAATTTGCGATTACAGAGCCCTGGCTTTAGCTGTGGTTTCTGTTGTGTAGCGGTCATCACGTTGGTGTTACACGCATTCTCTTATCGGACGAGTAAAACCAACTTTGGAAACGGCCATCATCTGTCACAATTGCAAGGTTGAGAGCGTTCAGTAGGCCGGTTAGCTCAGTTGGTTAGAGCGTGGTGCTAATAACGCCAAGGTCGCGGGTTCGATCCACGTGAGGTTTTGCACCATGTTGCGCCAAGCTCGGCCTGCTTCGTTTAAGTAGAGACCTGGAAGCTTTCTTGCCGTCGACGTGCAAGATGGGAAAAGACGCCGCAAATTTACTACGTGTCGCCAAAAACAAGGAGCACGGAGCAGACCACGCTGGAGAAAGCGGGCATCAATCCCGCTACCTCTCGCATGCTAAGCGAGCGCTCTACCATTTGAGCTAATTCCCCACGTCGCAGATTTTGAAGCTGCATTCTCGTGGCTAGAACACACACCCTGGAGAATTCTGGAAAGAATAGTCAAGAAACGTTCTCAAAGAGTGATGGGCGGCTTTTACGAAGAGTGTCTGCTCCTGTGCTTAACTCCCTGGCTTTTGGAACGGAGAAGCATGAAGCCGATTGTTTTCGCCCCGGCAAGATTTCTGATAAGGCGCGCTAAAGGTCATGCGTTGGCCAGGAATCAAACCCAGATCAATTGCTTGGAAGGCAGCTATGCTCACCATTATACCACCAATGTCTGGGAAAAGTAGCGGTGGTGTTCCCTAAAGGGAAAAGCATGCAGCTTGCTGCTCAAATGATTTCTAACAGAAACTTCTTGATAGATTTTGTGATAACAGAGCCCTTGCTTAAACTTTGGTTTCTGTAGTGTAGCGGTTATCACGTTCGCTTTACACGCGAAAGGTCCCCGGTTCGACCCCGGGCAGAAACACGTCTGGGTGGGTTTCTTTTGTCACCCTGCGGAGGCGGTATTGCTGCTGTTGTTTAAGCTTTTGTTTAAATGTCTGGCTGTGCAAGTGATTGCCAATTTATCAACCAGACGTAGTCCTGGTTAGTATAACGAACAGGGTCTGCGCCTTTCAGGCGGCCGGACTGAAAGAGCGCGAAGCCCACGTTTCTTCCCAAGGGCGCGCTAAAGGACATGCGTTGGCCGGGAATCGAACCCGGGTCAACTGCTTGGAAGGCAGCTATGCTCACCACTATACCACCAACGCCTGGAAATCAAAAGCGGAGGTGTCCCTTAAAGGAAAATGACAGGCGGATTGGCGTGGAAGTGATTTTCAAAAGAAACTCCTGGCTAAAATTTGCGATTACAGAGCCCTGGCTTTAGCTGTGGTTTCTGTTGTGTAGCGGTCATCACGTTGGTGTTACACGCATTCTCTTATCGGACGAGTAAAACCAACTTTGGAAACGGCCATCATCTGTCACAATTGCAAGGTTGAGAGCGTTCAGTAGGCCGGTTAGCTCAGTTGGTTAGAGCGTGGTGCTAATAACGCCAAGGTCGCGGGTTCGATCCCCGTACGGGCCACGTGAGGTTTTGCACCATGTTGCGCCAAGCTCGGCCTGCTTCGTTTAAGTAGAGATCTGGAAGCTTTCTTGCCGTCGACGTGCAAGATGGGAAAAGACGCCGCAAATTTACTACGTGTCGCCAAAAACAAGGAGCACAGAGCAGACCACGCTGGAGAATGCGGGTATTGATCCCGCTACCTCTCGCATGCTAAGCGAGCGCTCTACCATTTGAGCAAATTCCCCACGTCGCAGATTTTGAAGCTGCATTCTCGTGGCTAGAACACACACCCTGGAGAATTCTGGAAAGAATAGTCAAGAAACGTTCTCAAAGAGTGATGGGCGGCTTTTACGAAGAGTGTCTGCTCCTGTGCTTAACTCCCTGGCTTTTGGAACGGAGAAGCATGAAGCCGATTGTTTTCGCCCCGGCAAGATTTCTGATAAGGCGCGCTAAAGGTCATGCGTTGGCCAGGAATCGAACCCGGATCAATTGCTTGGAAGGCAGCTATGCTCACCATTATACCACCAATTCCTGGGAAAAGTAGCGGTGGTGTTCCCTAAAGGGAAAAGCATGCAGCTTGCTGCTCAAATGATTTCTAACAGAAACTTCTTGATAGATTTTGTGATAACAGAGCCCTTGCTTAAACTTTGGTTTCTGTAGTGTAGCGGTTATCACGTTCGCTTTACACGCGAAAGGTCCCCGGTTCGACCCCGGGCAGAAACACGTCTGGGTGGGTTTCTTTTGTCACCCTGCGGAGGCGGTATTGCTGCTGTTGTTTAAGCTTTTGTTTAAATGTCTGGCTGTGCAAGTGATTGACAATTTATCAACCAGACGTAGTCCTGGTTAGTATAACGAACAGGGTCTGCGCCTTTCAGGCGGCCGGACTGAAAGAGCGCGAAGCCCACGTTTCTTCCCAAGGGGCGCTAAAGGACATGCGTTGGCCGGGAATCGAACCTGCGTCAACTGCTTGGAAGGCAGCTATGCTCACCACTATACCACCAACGCCTGGAAATCAAACGCGGAGGTGTCCCTTAAAGGAAAATGACAGGCGGATTGGCGTGGAAGTGATTTTCAAAAGAAACTCCTGGCTAAAATTTGCGATTACAGAGCCCTGGCTTTAGCTGTGGTTTCTGTTGTGTAGCGGTCATCACGTTGGTGTTACACGCATTCTCTTATCGGACGAGTAAAACCAACTTTGGAAACGGCCATCATCTGTCACAATTGCAAGGTTGAGAGCGTTCAGTAGGCCGGTTAGCTCAGTTGGTTAGAGCGTGGTGCTAATAACGCCAAGGTCGCGGGTTCGATCCCCGTACGGGCCACGTGAGGTTTTGCACCATGTTGCGCCAAGCTCGGCCTGCTTCGTTTAAGTAGAGACCTGGAAGCTTTCTTGCCGTCGACGTGCAAGATGGGAAAAGACGCCGCAAATTTACTACGTGTCGCCAAAAACAAGGAGCACGGAGCAGACCACGCTGGAGAATGCGGGCATCGATCCCGCTACCTCTCGCATGCTAAGCGAGCGCTCTACCATTTGAGCTAATTCCCCACGTCAGCAGATTTTGAAGCTGCATTCTCGTGGCTAGAACACACACCCTGGAGAATTCTGGAAAGAATAGTCAAGAAACGTTCTCAAAGAGTGATGGGCGGCTTTTACGAAGAGTGTCTGCTCCTGTGCTTAACTCCCTGGCTTTTGGAACGGAGAAGCATGAAGCCGATTGTTTTCGCCCCGGCAAGATTTCTGATAAGGCGCGCTAAAGGTCATGCGTTGGCCAGGAATCGAACCCGGATCAATTGCTTGGAAGGCAGCTATGCTCACCATTATACCACCAATGTCCGGGAAAAGTAGCGGTGGTGTTCCCTAAAGGGAAAAGCATGCAGCTTGCTGCTCAAATGATTTCTAACAGAAACTTCTTGATAGATTTTGTGATAACAGAGCCCTTGCTTAAACTGTGGTTTCTGTAGTGTAGCGGTTATCACGTTAGCTTTACACGCGAAAGGTCCCTGGTTCGACCCCGGGCAGAAACACGTCTGGGTGGGTTTCTTTTGTCACCCTGCGGAGGCGGTATTGCTGCTGTTGTTTAAGCTTTTGTTTAAATGTCTGGCTGTGCAAGTGATTGCCAATTTATCAACCAGACGTAGTCCTGGTTAGTATAACGAACAGGGTCTGCGCCTTTCAGGCGGCCGGACTGAAAGAGCGCGAAGCCCACGTTTCTTCCCAAGGGCGCGCTAAAGGACATGCGTTGGCCAGGAATCGAACCCGGGTCAACTGCTTGGAAGGCAGCTATGCTCACCACTATACCACCAACGCCTGGAAATCAAACGCGGAGGTGTCCCTTAAAGGAAAATGACAGGCGGATTGGCGTGGAAGTGATTTTCAAAAGAAACTCCTGGCTAAAATTTGCGATTACAGAGCCCTGGCTTTAGCTGTGGTTTCTGTTGTGTAGCGGTCATCACGTTGGTGTTACACGCATTCTCTTATCGGACGAGTAAAACCAACTTTGGAAACGGCCATCATCTGTCACAATTGCAAGGTTGAGAGCGTTCAGTAGGCTGGTTAGCTCAGTTGGTTAGAGCGTGGTGCTAATAACGCCAAGGTCGCGGGTTCGATCCCCGTACGGGCCACGTGAGGTTTTGCACCATGTTGCGCCAAGCTCGGCCTGCTTCGTTTAAGTAGAGACCTGGAAGCTTTCTTGCCGTCGACGTGCAAGATGGGAAAAGACGCCGCAAATTTACTACGTGTCGCCAAAAACAAGGAGCACGGAGCAGACCACGCTGGAGAATGCGGGCATCGATCCCGCTACCTCTCGCATGCTAAGCGAGCGCTCTACCATTTGAGCTAATTCCCCACGTCGCAGATTTTGAAGCTGCATTCTCGTGGCTAGAACACACACCCTGGAGAATTCTGGAAAGAATAGTCAAGAAACGTTCTCAAAGAGTGATGGGCGGCTTTTACGAAGAGTGTCTGCTCCTGTGCTTAACTCCCTGGCTTTTGGAACGGAGAAGCATGAAGCCGATTGTTTTCGCCCCGGCAAGATTTCTGATAAGGCGTGCTAAAGGTCATGCGTTGGCCGGGAATCGAACCCGGATCAATTGCTTGGAAGGCAGCTATGCTCACCATTATACCACCAACGTCCGGGAAAAGCAGCGGTGGTGTTCCCTAAAGGGAAAAGCATGCAGCTTGCTGCTCAAATGATTTCTAACAGAAACTTCTTGATAGATTTTGTGATAACAGAGCCCTTGTCTAAACTGTGGTTTCTGTAGTGTAGCGGTTATCACGTTAGCTTTACACGCGAAAGGTCCCTGGTTCGACCCTGGGCAGAAACACGTCTGGGTGGGTTTCTTTTGTCACCCTGCGGAGGCGGTATTGCTGCTGTTGTTTAAGCTTTTGTTTAAATGTCTGGCTGTGCAAGTGATTGCCAATTTATCAACCAGACGTAGTCCTGGTTAGTATAACGAACAGGGTCTGCGCCTTTCAGGCGGCCGGACTGAAAGAGCGCGAAGCCCACGTTTCTTCCCAAGGGGCGCTAAAGGACATGCGTTGGCCGGGAATCGAACCTGCGTCAACTGCTTGGAAGGCAGCTATGCTCACCACTATACCACCAATGTCTGGGAAAAATTGCGGTGGTGTTCCCTAAAGGGAAAAGCATGCAGCTTGCTGCTCAAATGATTTCTAACAGAAACTTCTTGATAGATTTTGTGATAACAGAGCCCTTGCTTAAACTTTGGTTTCTGTAGTGTAGCGGTTATTACTTTTTTTAAAAAAAAAAAAAAAAAAAAAAAAAAAGCATAGCTGCCTTCCAAGCAGTTACACCACTATACCACCAACGCCTGGAAATCAAACGCGGAGGTGTCCCTTAAAGGAAAATGACAGGCGGATTGGCGTGGAAGTGATTTTCAAAAGAAACTCCTGGCTAAAATTTGCGATTACAGAGCCCTGGCTTTAGCTGTGGTTTCTGTTGTGTAGCGGTCATCACGTTGGTGTTACACGCATTCTCTTATCGGACGAGTAAAACCAACTTTGGAAACGACCATCATCTGTCACAATTGCAAGGTTGAGAGCGTTCAGTAGGCCGGTTAGCTCAGTTGGTTAGAGCGTGGTGCTAATAACGCCAAGGTCGCGGGTTCGATCCCCGTACGGGCCACTTGAGGTTTTGCACCATGTTGCGCCAAGCTCGGCCTGCTTCGTTTAAGTAGAGACCTGGAAGCTTTCTTGCCGTCGACGTGCAAGATGGGAAAAGACGCCGCAAATTTACTACGTGTCACCAAAAACAAGGAGCACGGAGCAGACCACGCTGGAGAATACAGGCATCGATCCCGCTACCTCTCGCATGCTAAGCGAGCGCTCTACCATTTGAGCAAATTCCCCACGTCGCAGATTTTGAAGCTGCATTCTCGTGGCTAGAACACACAACCTGGAGAATTCTGGACCGAACAGTCAAGAAACGTTCTCAAAGAGTGATGGGCGGCTTTTACGAAGAGTGTCTGCTCCTGTGCTTAACTCCCTGGCTTTTGGAACGGAGAAGCACGAAGCCGATTGTTTTCGCCCCGGCAAGATTTCTGATAAGGCGCGCTAAAGGTCATGCGTTGGCCGGGAATCGAACCCGGATCAATTGCTAGGAAGGCAGCTATGCTCACCATTATACCACCAATGTCCAGGAAAAGTAGCGGTGGTGTTCCCTAAAGGGAAAAGCATGCAGCTTGCTGCTCAAATGATTTCTAACAGAAACTTCTTGATAGATTTTGTGATAACAGAGCCTTGGCTTAAAATGTGGTTTCTGTAGTGTAGCGGTTATCACGTTCGCTTTACACGCGAAAGGTCCCCGGTTCGACCCCGGGCAGAAACACGTCTGGGTGGGTTTCTTTTGTCACCCTGCGGAGGCGGTATTGCTGCTGTTGTTTAAGCTTTTGTTTAAATGTCTGGCTGTGCAAGTGATTGACAATTTATCAACCAGACGTAGTCCTGGTTAGTATAACGAACAGGGTCTGCGCCTTTCAGGCGGCCGGACTGAAAGAGTGCGAAGCCCACGTTTCTTCCCAAGGGGCGCTAAAGGACATGCGTTGGCTGGGAATCGAACCCGGGTCAACTGTTTGGAAGGCAGCTATGCTCACCACTATACCACCAACGCCTGGAAATCAAACGCGGAGGTGTCCCTTAAAGGAAAATGACAGGCGGATTGGCGTGGAAGTGATTTTCAAAAGAAACTCCTGGCTAAAATTTGCGATTACAGAGCCCTGGCTTTAGCTGTGGTTTCTGTTGTGTAGCGGTCATCACGTTGGTGTTACACGCATTCTCTTATCGGACGAGTAAAACCAACTTTGGAAACGGCCATCATCTGTCACAATTGCAAGGTTGAGAGCGTTCAGTAGGCCGTTTAACTCAGTTGGTTAGAGCGTGGTGCTAATAACGCCAAGGTCGCGGGTTCGATCCCCGTACGGGCCACGTGAGGTTTTGCACCATGTTGCGCCAAGCTCGGCCTGCTTCGTTTAAGTAGAGACCTGGAAGCTTTCTTGCCGTCGACGTGCAAGATGGGAAAAGACGCCGCAAATTTACTACGTGTCGCCAAAAACAAGGAGCACGGAGCAGAGCACGCTGGAGAATGCGGGCATCGATCCCGCTACCTCTCGCATGCTAAGTGAGCGCTCAACCATTCAAGGTAATGAAATAAATTTGTATGCTTAAAAGAATATTAGTGTGATCATATGACAAATTTTAGAATTTTAGAATTTAACAGATACACAGCTGGAGAGACAACAAATTGCATGTTAATTGTTTCATGCATGACATGATGAATTCTGTAATTTGTCACAAGACCAAAACACATGCATTACAGTGCCTACTTCCATAGAGCTCTTGAAACACATATTAGACATATTCAGAGATACTTTCTGCAAACGGACTGGGGTAAAATACATCCTATGAATAAATATGAAATTTTGCACATGTATCATAACCGAATGAATTAGACAAAATTGCATATAAAACTGAAATTTTACCTTTTAAATTACTAGAAGTAAACTGTTTCTCAAGTTCTGTCAAATTGAGTCTAAGGTTACTGTCCTTTTGTAGTGACTGGATTAAATGTCTAATTTGAAAAAACATAAAGAGGTCACTATTAGAAATAACAAAAGATTCTTTTACCTGTTCGAAAGTTTAAAATTTTCCATCTGTAAGCAACTTAGAGAAGTCTACTATACCTCTTGACATCCAATCTCCTAGTCCAATACTCCTAATTTGCGAGGGTATATCAGGGTTTAAATAAAGAGGAGACCATAATGATATACAGTTTGGGATTTTTGTGTGTTTTCTTACATCTCTCCAAGTAAGTAACTAAAAACTACAAAATTATCTGCTAAATGTGGTCATTTTTCAAAGCTGTAAATAAATGGTAAAGAATTTCGGGGCGTCTGAAAGCAATTAAGTAAACGATTCTATGTTCACCCATTATGAATTATGTCTATTTGAAAACCTAAAAAAAGTAGAAAAACTAATCATCTGTTTTATCTGGGCAGACCAAAAATAGAGTATAAAGACATTTTTGATTAATTGGCACACTTGGCACACTTTCTTAAAATCTTTATAACAACAACTAAGATCATATTTTTTAAGAATGGATGAGAAGTTTAAAAGATATCCATAGCAATCTAAAAGATAATTTACACAAAAAATATATTTTTTTAAAATAATTATTTCCTTGCCTTGTTAACATGCGTTTACATGCACGATTATAATCCGCTGTAATCCTCCTCCCTACCACTAGAGGGCGGTAATTGCACTCGACAGCCCGAGCACTCTGTTTCTACGGCCATGTGGAGCAGATAGAGGAGCTGCGTGTATCTGAGCTGAGCTCGATTGAATATAAGCTTCAGAAAGTGTTGTTTTATGCTGATACAGATTTTCTGCTGGTGAGTAAAGTTATTTTTATCTGCTGTGGTAGCGTTTAGCGCAGTTAACGTGTGTCTAAAGCTCTTACACGAGGTTGAAATTCCGGTCCACCTTAAATAGTGCAGCACTGCCAGTCTGGTGACTGCAGGTTTAAGGTGTAACGGACAATTCGACCATACAGTTACACCACAGCTACAAGTAAATCAACCGAGCGGGCTGGTAAATGTATTTATCACTCAACAGCTGGCTTTAAACAGAAACGAAACGCTCAAAGAACGAGACTTTTCTGCCTTCGAGTTCCTAAATCTGTTTATTTAAGGGTCTATAATGCGGAGAAATGAAGTAAAGGTCCAGTAGTGCTTGTATTTTGCCTACATAAACAGTTAATACGCAAACAGACTTATTCAAAGTGGTTCTGGTGTGAAACACTTTGTTCTAGACTGGATACAGCCGGAACTGTTTACAGTGGTGGTGAATGGAACCAGACGTCCACCTCTAAAAGCTCCCTCACAGAAAAAGTTATTACAGTAGATGGTTATGAATACACTGTCTGATGTATGAGACGCTGTTCATGATGTTTTTATATATATCAGTCAGTCATATAAAACATATTATGATATGTTTTAAGAATATCTTGTCATAGTGGAGGGATACATGCATAGTGCTTTGAGGCAAAATATAGAACCCCAGTCAGCTACCCAGTCATGTCCGAATCTGATGTTCTAGCATTACACTGTTCTTCTGCATTTTGAAGGCACTGTTTTATGTGTAGTGTTTATAGAGAACAGGCTTCTCCTCGGTAAAGTCAGGCTGGACTCCAGTGTTAGACTGCACATGCGTGATGGTTTATAGGCGCAAAGACTGTAAACACATGACTTAAACAGGTTGCATGCAACTAACATAATACATTAAAGCAGACTATTTTCAGTCAATCTTGCTCTCATCCTAAATCAGTCCAGACTAACTTCAGAGGTCACTAATAGGCGGACCGTGGTCCGGACCCAGACATTGTCCAATGCGGAACCAAACCAATAAATGATTGAGAAAGATTTAATGTAGACAGTGTTTATTTTAAGTGGCGGAACTTTTTTGTCCTTCCGGTATGCAGGCTTTGCAGCGCAGTAAGCTCATATACCATTACGTGCGTTGCAAGATCACCAAAGCCGCTTGTCAACCAATCAGATCTGTGCAGATTCGGGCGCGCAGCGGAGACACAGGCAAGGTACGAAGTGAGAAACAGCAGTCGGAGAATAAAGCGAGTCTGTTTCTGTAAATAAACACTAAGATTTTCTTCTTTTCAAAGGCGTTCTGTTTTTAAATGTAGCTTTTGTTTTTATTGAAGTGAGTTAAAAACATTTATTAGAAGTTTATAAATAATTCATTCAGTTCAGCATTTAAACAGTAAATATACTGAAACATACTGAACGGTATGTGTGATGTGTTGGTGTTTCAGTAGCTTATGGTATAAGATGCTGATACTAGACTACTTCAGTAAACAGGATACACCACTGAATCAGAACACACGTTAGAAATGATGACGTCCGGACTAGGGCTGGGTATCGCCACTGATTTCTCAGATCGATTCGATCCTGTTTCACAAGGTCCCAATTCGATTCGATTCAATTCAATATGGATTCATTTAGGGATATTTCAGTTACAATAATATATTTTGTTTGAATATGAAAAGAGATTTTCAGAGAACTAATGTGGTAAATGTACCACTCAACCTACCATTACTAATTTTTTTTAATGCAAATTTTAAAGGTCGATCTCGGGTTTATACGAATCGATATCGGATTATTTAAATGAGGATCAATTTGAATCGAAAAATCTATTTTTTAAAATACAGCCCTAGTCCGGACCGGCCTGTAACTGGACCTAACTGACTCTAATTAAATACTCCTGATCTAAATGTTGATCAAATGATATACAAAAATATGTCACAGCTGTCCAAAGAAAAATAAGTATCCCCAAAATTCACGAGAGGCCAAAAAATGTTCTCTATTTTTAATGTAGGTCAACAGAACCAGAATTTTTTTCTAAGTTGTTATCGAGTGTTTCTGTTTATTCATCATAAAACTGTTACACAATTTAGAATTTTAGAATATAAATGAACAAAAATAGAGAGACATGTTTTCCTTTGGACGGTGATGATATACTAATAGTAAACAAAGTATTATGTTAGTTAGTGCTAGTACTACAGTATAGAGAGTAATCCCTGCTTTCTGTTTTTATTAGTGTTGAGTTGCTGTCCCAACATGGTTGGAACTAGACTTTGTGTAGTTCTTTTTGTCTAGTTCAAAGTCTAGATTACAGTGTCTCGCTCTCAGTGTAAAATGGGGAAGCCGCTGAAGAAAAAGAGCATTGCCGACAAAGTGAGCAAGACCAAGACGTCCTCCCAGATCAAGAACAATCCTTTTGAAGTGAAAATCAACAGAAAGAAGTTTGACATTCTCGGCCGGAAGAGTAAACATGATGTGGGGCTGCCCGGAGTGTCCAGGTCCAAAGCCATCAACAAGGTAAGAACTGTCAGAGCCTCACTGCCAGAGTCCTCCTCATGCTCTCCTGAAATATAAGGATCACAAACTGATTTATTCTGATCTCTGTTCTCCAGCGGAAGGAAACTCTTCTTAAGGAGTTCAGGCTGAAGCATAAATCCAACAAGTTTGTGGACCGGCGGTTTGGAGAGTATGACACCAAGATGGCACCAGAGGACAAGATCCTGCAGAGGTTTGCGCTGGAGAGACAGGTACAACACCTTACAGCGCTGCCCGAAACTTCTCGTTTGGCCTGAATTTGTGTCTGTAGTCGAGTCGGAATGTCTGTAAAGTACAGAGCGTGCAGCACAAGCTTAATCAGTTTCCAGTACACTGTGACTCTTTAGTTGTCTTTACCGAGATCAGACAGGTTTTGTTGTTGGATTGGGTCATGTGTCACAGAATTCACTCTTATGTTATCAAAATCTTTCTTTAAAGCATGCAGTCATATACCAATAGTTGTGAGTTATTGGATAGAAGGATGTTTTGTTGATGTTTTAAGTGAAAGTAACGTATTCTCTATAGGAAACTCACTTCTGCACATATCAGTGCACACATACTGTTTATTTAAAACATTCAGAAACACAAAAATGGCCCGTACCAGTGTTGTGTTAGTAGGGTTACAGTAACCTCCTGTTCCACAGCTGGATTGCCTGTAAACGTTTGTCAGTCAGTCAGTCCATCCATCAGTCTGTCAGTCCGTCCATCCGTCAGTCAGTCAGTCAGTCAGTCAGTCAGTCAGTCAGTCCATCCATCCATCCATCCATCCATCCATCCATCCATCCGTCTGTCAGTCAGTCAGTCAGTCAGTCCATCCATCCGTCAGTCAGTCAGTCAGTCAGTCAGTCCATCCAACAGTCAGTCAGTCCATCCATCAATCAGACAGTCAGTCAGTCCATCCATCCATCAGTCAGTCAGTCCATCCATCAGTCAGTCAGTCCATCCATCAGTCAGTCAGTCTGTCCATCCATCCGTCAGTCAGTCCGTCAGTCCGTCCGTCCATCCGTCCATCCATCAGTCCGTCCATCCATCAGTCCGTCCATCCATCTGTCAGTCAGTCCGTCAGTCCATCCGTCAGTCAGTCCGCCAGTCCGCCAGTCCGTCAGTCAATCAGTCAGTCAGTCCATCCGTCCGTCAGTCAGTCCATCCGTCCGTCAGTCAGTCAGTCAGTCCATCCATCCGTCCGTCAGTCAGTCCATCCACCCATCCGTCAGTCAGTCCATTATCCGTCTGTCCATCAGTCCGTCCGTCCATCCGTCAGTCAGTCAGTCCATCCGTCAGTCAGTCCGTCCATCCATCATCTATCATTGCATTTCTATTGAAATCCCTTTTCTGTGTTGTGATTGTATTTTATTGACCCTTAAAGGGTCCTTTGAGGGTCCTGCATGGTTTTTAATCAGTTGTCTGACTGATGGAGAATGTGGCCCACACAGCACCGAAACGTTGTAACAATAGCAGGGCCCTTTTATTATACATACAAGGAAGTTAATTAATAAATGTTTGGGAGGTTTTTGTTTTCCATTCATCATGAATTTTACACACAGCGTGAAGAGCAGCTGGCTTAAAAAAGAAAATGGGGATGAGAGGTTCTGTTCCAACAGCAGCTGGATATATTATGACATACAGGTCCAGCAGTGCGTTTGCTTGGCTGCAGCGTTTTGTCTGCATTCTGTTTCTGTTAACGCTTGTCCCTCTTCTGTGGTGTTGCAGCGCTCCCAAACCAAAAAGGACATCTTCAATCTGAACGAGGAGGAGGAGCTGACCCACTATGGCCAGTCTCTGGCCGAGATTGAGAAGCTGACGGACATGGTGGACAGTGACAGTGACTCAGAGGAGAAAGGCCTGCTTTCAGGTGAGTTTTACTGAATACGCAACAGTGCAGGTAGGTCACTACATTCACTGGTCAGCCATAACATTAAAATAAAAAATATTAACTCATTTAGAATCTGATGGTTATGACTTTATGAAACTTCAGCTTACATAGCGTCCCAACTTTTTAGGAAATTGGGGTTGTACATGGTCAAACTGTAGTTTTCCATGGTATTGGACCACGCTTCTCAGCCTGAAGTATTTTTTTTTCTGAAGTTGAGCTCACTGCTTCGAACTTTGGAGGAGGAGGAGGACTGCTGAGGAAGAAGAAGGCTGGAGAGAATGACACAGAGGAGGGCCAGAAACCCAAAACGCGGCAGGAACTTATTGAGGAGCTCATCCTTAAGTCCAAACAGGAGAAGGTAAGAAACCCACTACTGTTGTTGTCTTGCCTGTCAAAAATTTGAGAACACCTTACACTTTGTTTGGCTTTACAGTTAAGCATGTAAACTTTCTGTAGATCAGGTGTATATTTAAAGAAAAGACATTATATATATTAATAACTTGTGGTGCTAACGCAGTCTGTTAGGGATGGTTTCTAGTCAATAACTAGTCTTTGCTGTAACGGTAACTGCTGTGTTCTGTTGTGGTGTTTTGTCAGAGGGAGCGTCAGACCCAGAAAGATGAGGCGCAGGAGCTGACGGAGAAGCTGGATCAGGAGTGGAAGTCCATCCAGAGCCTCCTGGCACACAAAACCCCTAAAGGAGAGCGCAAGGAAGAGCCTGAGAAGCCAAAGGTAAGGTGGAGAGGGTGGGAACAGACACAGGAGGGGGCTCGGTGTGAGCAATAATTCTAGTGATGTTGATCAAAGTTGGGTGTTTGTTTCAGTGACAGTGATGTCCATTTTAGGTAGTTTGGAAAAAGTATTTTTCCTCTTTAATCTGGTATAAACAGATTGAGACGACTTGCTGTTTCTGTACAGTAGGTGGCGGTGTGTGGTGTGTGTGTGTTTTTTTTGTTTTTTTTTTCTTTCTTTTTCTTTCTCTTTCTCTTATACAGGGAGGGAGCAAAAGTCTAGCTGTTCACTCACAACAGCACATATCTGTGGTACACTTAGCAGAGTTAGCAAGCGTTAGCTTTGTTCAGTTATTACAGTTAGCAGTGTTAGCTAGCATTAGCTATTTTCTGTTAGCAGAGTTAGCTAGCATTAGCTATTTTCTGTTAGCAGAGTTAGCTAGCATTAGCTATTTTCTGTTAGCAGAGTTAGCTAGCATTAGCTATTTTCTGTTAGCAGAGTTAGCTAGCGGTAGCTATTTTCTGTTAGCAGAGTTAGCTAGCGGTAGCTATTTTCTGTTAGCAGAGTTAGCTAGCGGTAGCTATTTTCTGTTAGCAGAGTTAGCTAGCGGTAGCTGTTTTCATTTAGCACTGTTAGCTAGCTTTAGTTGTTTTCATTTAGCACTGTTAGCTAACGTTAACTGTTTTCCATTGGCCACTTGTGTTTGTACACAGAGGAATTTGACCTCCATATTTAACCCATCGGTGCCCTGAAACACACACACACACACACACACACACACACTAGGGGGCAGTGAGCACACTTGCCCACCACTCTGGTGGGCAAATCTATTCACAGGGAAGTTACGAGTTGGGGCTTTGGTGTCTTACTTAAGGGCACTTCAGTCACGTCCTGTTGGTTCAGTGGCTCGAACCAACAACCTTCTGGTCACAGGCCTGTTCGCCAACCTCCAGCCCATGACTGCTCCGCTAATGTACACGGCTAATAACTGATAAACGAATAAACTGATTTTAATCAGACAGGCCTTAGTGCTGTAATACTTTTTCTGTTTGTGTTTGTAGCTGGATGATTATGACGTGATGGTTCGTGAGCTCGGGTTCGAGATGAAGGCTCAGCCGTCGGAGAAGCTGAAGACCCCAGAGGAGCTGGCCAGAGAGGAGAGAGAGCGCCTGCAGACACTGGAGGTACTGTTATACTATCTGCGATCATCCTAAGTAATTGAGTTTAGTTGTTTATGTAATAGTTGTAACAGCTCTGTGTGTAAGCACAGCCTCCCTGTTGGCCCAGACAGATTTGTTAATGGGGCGACCGGTCAGCCCCTTGTGTGTACTGTGTTCTTGTTGAGACTGAGAGTGCATTCTGATTGGTCGTGTTCCTGCAGGCGGACAGGCTGAGGAGAATGCAGGGAGACGTGGAGGAGAACGTTCAAAAGCCAAGCCACCTGTCGGCCGACGACCTGAACGACGGCTTTATCCTGGACAAAGATGACCGCAAAACGCTCTCTTACCAGGTCAGAGCTTTTATCCCCACTCACTCACCTTAACTGATTCTCTGTTTCTTTTATTCTGTCCCTCCAGCTGGGCTTCCGTGTGTTTTTATTATTACTTATTTATTATTAGTGTTCTTGTTTGAGAAAGAAAGAGAGAGAGATGGATAGGACCATCCCAGATGGTCAGGTGACAGTGCGGTCACTGTCGCCATTAGTTGGATATTTTAATATGTCAGGCTTATACATTAAATATTAAACATTTTAATTATTAGGATGGACACGCTTTTCAACAATTAAGGATGTAAGGATGCTGTTCTCCAAGCTGCTGAGTGGTTCTGCAGCCAGCAGTACTAGACTAGGGGGCAGCCACTATGCATCCTGCCTGAATTATCATCCCCATAATGATCTCTATGGACATTCCACACCACATACACACCTCAATACAGACTCACTCTGTACTTTACTCGTACTTCAATCTAGAGCATCCATACCTGCACATGTAGTATGACCTCTTTATATGTTCTATTTTATATAATCTGGAATATATATATAACAATATTCTGTCTCCTGTATAGCTGCGTCTCATGTCTGTCTCAGACTCGCCAACTGTATATATGTGTTGTATGTATATGTATAGCCAACAGTGTCCTCTGCTCACAGGACACTGTTGGCTGGATCTTGCTGGTTGGTACATATACATACATATATGTGTATATATATATTTATGTACACTACCGCTCAAAAGATTAGGATCACTTTGTTTGTTTAAGTGTATCAGATGATTTCTAAAGAATAAAAATGTTTGTATTAAAGTCTATTTTTGTATAGAGGCTTATTTTACATATAGTTCTATTATCAGTAATTCTCAGTCCTCTGTCTAAATCTCCTGGTACGGCCACCAATCCAAGTTAAGGATGTTATTGGACTAATTGGTTGTTAGGACACTCTTGCTCAATTGTGATGCACAGCTGAAAAACATTCTACTAATAAGTGAGTATAAAAGGGAGAACAACATTCTAGGTTAGTTTAGTATCTGAAGCATCAGCCGTTGATGGCTTGCTGACCGACTCAAAATGACCAGAAAGAAACAACTTTCTTTAGAGACCCGTCAGTCCATTGTTGTGTTAAGGAAGAAGATACTCCATTGAAAACAAGAACATTTCACTGTGATCCCAAACTTTTGAATGTGTGTGTGTGTGTGTGTGTGTGTATATATATATATATATATAATGTGGGTATGTTTAGCTCTTGAGAGAGAGTGTGAAAGACAGTGTATGAGAGACACAACTCAACCTTTCATATGTCTGTGTTAATTAGGATGGAGAGTGGAACATTGACAGAGGAGAGGAGGAGGAGGAGGAGAAGGAGCAAGAGGATGAGGAGGGTGAGGAAGATTCTGAAGAAGAGGAGGAAGACAACGAAGGTGATGAAGACGATGACGACGCTGAAGGTGATGAAGACGAAGATGAGGAAGACGAAGGTGGTCACTCGGACCTGGAGTCAGATCAGGGCAGCGGAGCTGAGGATGAGGACGAGGACAAGGAGGGTGATGAAGGGGAAGATGAGGCAGCCAAAGCTAAACCGGCTCTGAGTGAGGAAGAGCGGAGAGCCATGCAGGAGGCAGCCAAAGCAGAACTGCCGTACACCTTCGCAGGTAGAGAGAGTGAGAGCGAGTGAGAGAGAGTGAGAGGATAAACTGAAAAAAACACAAACTTATGGTTTAATTTTTGGGCCATTTCTTTGTAAAAGCTGAAGAAATTGGAGAGAATTTTTATAAAAGTAATATTATAGTATCTAATTAAAACACTGAATATTAATCATAAAGACAAATGAACCTGTTTAGTTGTTGATGTTTGTTAGATTTTATAAAGTGTGTGTGTGTGTGTGTGTGTGTGTGTGTGTGTCTGTCTTCCCTTGTTTAGCTCCTGAGAGCTTCAGTGCTCTGAAGGCGCTGCTGGACGGTCACGCTGCAGAAAAACAGCGCCTCATAGTGGAGAGAATACAGAAGTGCAACCACCCGAGTCTGGCTATGGGCAACAAAGCCAAATTAGAGGTGACCACCTTTCTGTTGTCTGACTAGAGTGGACATCAGTGTCGGGGACAAAAAATAATGAATTTTTAGGAATAACATCAGGAATTCTTTCTACTTGTTTAGATTCAAGTGTTAGTTAGTTAGTATTCATATTAACTGCTTTACCACAGACGTATGATCAGATATTAATCTTACGTTTTATGACTTATTATATTACTTGTTGGATACCAATAACACCTGAAACATCAGAACTGTTTCGGGAGCTGCTGTGGGACTGATGTGCGGTCTGATCACCCAGCCCTGATCACTCAGCCCTGATTTCCTGTTTTACAGAAGTTGTTTGGATTCCTGTTGGAGTATGTAGGAGAACTAGCCTCCCGGACCCCCCCAGAGCTCTCCACACTCAACACACTCATCCCGTAAGTGTTACTGCACAGGACAGGACAGGTATCACAGTATCACTACACTGTCACATCATCTTAATGTCTCTCTCTCTCTGTCTGTCTCTCTCTCTCTGTCTCTCTCTCTCTCTCTCTCTCTCTCTCTCTCTCTCTCTCTCTCTCTCTCTCTCTCTCTCACAGGCAAGTCTACGCGCTCTGTCAGCTCTTCCCTGCAGCAGCCTGTAAGGTGATGCAGTCTTTGCTCAGTGACAGTGCTCACAGCATGGAGGAGAGTGTGGAGGTCAAAGGTCGCGCTGTGTTTCCAGGCTTGGATATGGTATATATGTTTTTGTGAATTATTTATTTGTTAGTGTTTATGATTTATGTTTTATTGTTAGTCTTTAAGTTGCCTGTGTAAGATCCAGATGGTGTGCTGCAGTTGACCAGCAGGGGGCAGTATAGATATAACTGTAATTCTGTAATGTGTCACTGGTGCTTTAATTCTAGTGTCAGTGTTTAGTTAGCTGGTCTTCTCTCAATGTTACTAGTAGCTTTACTGTCACCTTCACTTCTGACAATAAATAAATAATAAAATAAATATATAAATACATTTAGTAAATGTAGTATTTCTAAATATTATAGTGATCAGTTAATAGTGAGGGATCAGTTATTGTGATAGTTGATTCCAGGGGCCCAAAAGAGACATGGGCCACAAATAATAATAATTAACTAAAAATAATGGCTAGTTTTGGATACAGTGCCAACATGAATGCATCTTGCATTCTGCCAGCTCCTCTGATCTTATATAGTGCCATACTAATGAGGCATAGCTCTCAGTAGAGTCTTGTACAGCTCAAGTGTAGGTAAGTGTAGTGTTGCCGTTCTTGCTGAATGTGCGTGAATATTTGGCCAAATGAGCTGTTAAGTCTGTGTTTTAGGTGAATTTGTTTAACAGTTTTACAGTAAGATTACTTTTAATACAAAGATTTTAATGGTTTTAAAAATTTAGTGGTTATTAGTTGGATCACACATTTAAAAAAATAAAATTAATAAGCAGTTATAACACAAATAAAACAGAAAACACTTAAATTAATCTGCACTGTAAGCTCAGATCTTAGTATTGTACCTTCAGCTTTGTCAGTTGTTTTTAATTAAATTAAATACCATTTAACCAGAAACAGAATATTTAATTTGTCAGAAATGATCATTAGGAAAATGTTAACATATCGTCATTCTCCAAAGAAAAACAAGTACCACCAAAATAGCGACTGCTTTACTTAATGTAATAAAATAGAACCAGAAATATTTCCAAGCTATTGGTCCATTCACACAATGTAAATGACAGCTGTCGTGTTCAGATGATGTTGAAAATTTTTTTCTTTGGACAGAAACAATATCTCTATATATCTTTTCAGAATTTAAAAGATATGTAAAAGTTTTAAATAGACCAATACAAATGCTCCAAAATGACCCAGTAAAAAATCTTTTCCTTAGAACATTTCCTGTCTGTTCTAAGATTTTGAAATATTCAGCATGCAAATAATAATAATTGGTTATGATGAAATAATATGATTAAATGATGAAAGATTCAAGTATTTAATAACCAAAATTTCTTTAAAAAATTTAGGATGTTTTGGAATTAACTCTCGATATCTTGATGTTTAGGTGCATCTTTAAATCCCTAGTACCGAAGTGTTGAAATTAACTGTAAGTGGGTGGGTGGGTTATTTAAATACATGGTTGTCCAGACTCATCATAGCATTTGTTTACTTTAGTATTCAGTTTTAGTTTAGTATTAAAAAACAATGTTGAAGTGAATGTTAAAGATATTATTGTTAAAGTAGAGTGAATAGAGTTCATCATGCCTGCCCGTGTATTTGGAAAACTGTGATGTTGAATTAAGTGTTTGAGGCGTGATGAGTTAAAATGCTTGTTGTGTGTTTTTCCTGTAGCTGGTCTATTTGAAGATCGTTGCTCTGCTGTTCCCTACCTCGGATTTCCGCCATCCTGTCACCACTCCTGCCTTCATCTACATGAGCCAGGCTCTCACCAAGGTAGGCCCTGGTCTCATAGGATCCTGATATTGAGTAGCTGTTTTAAAAATTCTGACAAAAAAATTAATGTGATGTGATGTCCAAAGTGTTTACATATGCGCCGACAACAGTTTAGCTCCAACTTCGGTCTGAAGTCTGCTATTAGAGATGGACCGATTTTTGAGGCCGATTGCCGATCCTTTCAGTGCGATCGGCCATTAACCGATACCGATCGAGGGCGGGGCTATATGCCACAGAAGGGCTACATATAGTTATAAGCGCAAGCAAGTCATGAAACATGGTCGAAACTGGTTCATTACCATTTTTAACAAGCTCATATAATACAGCATAATATTTTAAACAAAATTAGCAGTAAATAAACAAAGTAAATCAAACAAATATCCCCAATACTGTAATCATTACATTTAGACCCTTAATTTAAAACAAAAATCTAATTAAATACATGCAGTAAAAACTGCAGTCATTAAACTCAGACTCTGTTATTTTAAACTAAAATCTGTAATCATTAAATGTAGATCTTGAATTGTTGCTGCTGTTCTGTTCATACCGGTCAGATCTGGTCTGTATGGTGTTCTAGGTTGTTTGTTTTGTGTTAGCTGTGTGTGCTAGCTCTGCTGTTTACTGATACTCACTGTATTCAGCTGCGTGCATTGTTGTATCAGATTAGTAGTGTTAAATATCTTTATCTTGGTCCTGCATATGTCTTGGGTGTGACTATTTCTCAGACATTGGGCAGTTTTAGAGCTTGAGGAGCTAAATTACCGGTGGAGTGGTGGGTTTTCCAGAGTAGAGCAGAGGGCTTTGTTTTTAGATTTTACTGCTGGAGGTGCTGTACTTCTTCTTGCTCTAGTCGTCTTGACTCAGAACTCTAACCTGTATGACTTGATGCTATCTCAGTGGTCAAACTGACACAATTAACGCTGAAGCTGAAGTGAACTAGAATTAACGTGTCTTGCTTTAGTCTGGACTAAAGGAACCAAACAGAAGGCGCATCTTTAGTTAATTTTGAGTTAAAGACAGATCTACTGTGTTCGGTTTCTGAAACTATAAATACAAAATCCTTTTTTTTAAGGTCTTGAGAAACGTGTCCTGCAGACCAGCTCTGTTAACCATATATTTCTTCATATTTCATCATCTGAGTGTGAACTGTGTCGTCTCGGGGCTCCTCTCCTCCCCAGAGCTGCCTCTCATTAGGATAAACATCTGGGTCTCACTCAGTGAGAGTGAGAGCTGTAGTTATGTCTTTCTTTCTCACGCTGCTTTCTTTCGTTACTTGTTTGAGGTGTCTCTCTCTCTCTCTCTCTCTCTCTCTCTCATTACTCAACCGGGACTTTGATACACCTTCGTGTTCTGCACGCTGAGAACTGTGTAATGAGGAGGTGACTGTACTGCTACTGACTTCCTGATAGAGCTTAAAATGTGTGCCTGAACCCAACAGGACCCCACATAGTTTCTCTCTATACATTTTCATAAGACCCATGTGGTGATGTGCCATCAGGGGGCAGTGTACAGCTAGTGTTTTGACCTGGAATGGGCCATATAACTAATTTATTCAGTATTTAAACAGGTCTCATGTTCTACATAGCAGGTATGTGTGTCTTCGGTCACCCAGATGTAGTTTTACACTCTATGATTTGGTCCTAGAATCAAACACTCTTTTCCTTTTTTTGTTGAGCTCACAAGTAATTTGCTGAGCTCTGCTCTGATTGTCTGGTTCAGTGAGACGCTGCAAAGATCACACAGACGCCACATGTTGAAATAGACTAAATAAAATGACCCTCTGTGTAAATAAGCTCCCCCTCATACTGTTTATTGAGCTGTGCTAGTTACTTGGAGCTGCTAGTATCTAACGTTACCTGTACCAGCTCCTCTCTTTCATCTGGACATCAAACACAAAGTAGATTAAAGGTGTCTCTGTGAAACTTTCAGTTTAAGATGATCTGCTTCAACCAGCACACAGTGATCCACTCACACAGCATGGCTGCTACTTCCAGTCACTGTTGGAGGTTGTGGTGCTAATAAAGGTGGAGCTGCTCGTCTCTTCAGTCTCTTCAGTGTTGAACGCTGAGCTGAAGCTGAAGCTGCTCCGAGTGTTGGAGAAACTGTCCGGAGTGAAACGTACAGACTGCAGAGTTAAAGTTGTTCAGGATCCTGTTAAAGATGTGGGAGCTGAATTTCCAGCTATATATACATACATACGTGTGTGTGTGTGTGTGTGTGTGTGTGTGTGTGTGTGTGTGTGTTACGCTAGGTTAAGGTTACAGGCAGATCTGTCTGGCTTATAAGATTTGGGGGTGAATTTTTTTTTATTATTATTTTTTTTTTGCTGCAGTCAGGCAATTTGAGAATAATTTATTTTCCTGTGTGTGCACATAGGAAGCCTCATTCTCCTTCGTGTGTACATTTAAAATATTTCCTGCTCCCACAGTGCCCTGTGATGTCTCTGGAGAACGTGTCAGCGGGGTTGGTGCTGTGCTGTCTGGCCGTAGAGTTCGTGTCGCTCTCGCAACGTTTTCTTCCTGAGCTCGTTAACTTCCTGCTGGGTCTTCTGCACCTGGCTGTGCCAGACGACACCTGCACAGGTAGCTCTCTCTCACTCTCTCGCACACTTACACACATTGAAGAATGACAGTGCATATGTACATTCTTTTACGTACACTCCCTGTATGTAAAAGAATGATTTGGAGCACAAAGCGCACCACCCATGTTTGGTCTTCTCTAGGTTAGTGCTGGAGTTTTGAGCACTGACAGCCAAAACTGACAGGACAAAAGTGCCCTTGAGCAAGACACCTAACCCCCCAACTGCACCCAGGGTGCTATGGATAGGGCTGCCCACCACTTTCGACATGTGTCCTTACTGTGGGTGTTTCACTGCATGAATGGGTTAAATGCAGAGGTCTCAAACACAAGGATTAATATACATGGTTCAGGATAACACTTGGGCTAGTTTCTGCCTCATTTAATCTAAACTTAATTCTGTAATATGTTTTATAGATGGGTGCTATTGTAACCTGGGATGTGAGAAGTGCAGAGACAAACCCAGCTAATAGTATTAGAATGTTAAACATTAAATATCATGGTATATCAATATCACGTTGTGTATATATATATACATTATATCGTCTGATTAGAGACTTAATCCCAGGTCACACTGCACAACTTTCACTCCCTGACTTTAAGAAATTTTCTAATCTATCTATATATCTCAGTATTAACTATATCTATCTATCTATCTATCTATCTATCTATCTATCTCAGTATAACTATTGCTATCTATCTAAGTATAACTATTACTATCTATCTCAGTATAACTGTTACTCTATCTATCTCAGTATAGCTGTTACTATCTATCTCAGTATAGCTATTACTATCTATCTCAGTATAACTATTACTCTATCTATCTATCTCAGTGTAACTGTTACTCTATCTATCTCAGTATAGCTGTTACTATCTATCACAGTATAGCTGTTACTATCTATCTCAGTATAACTGTTACTCTATCTATCTCAGTATAACTGTTACTCTATCTATCTCAGTATAACTGTTACTCTATCTATCTCAGTATAGCTATTACTCTATCTATCTATCTCAGTGTAACTGTTACTCTATCTATCTCAGTATAGCTGTTACTATCTATCTCAGTATAGCTATTACTATCTATCTCAGTATAGCTATTACTATCTATCTCAGTATAACTATTACTCTATCTATCTCAGTGTAACTGTTACTCTATATATCTCAGTATAGCTGTTACTATCTATCTCAGTATAGCTGTTACTCTATCTATCTATCTCAGTGTAACTATTACTATCTATCTCAGTATAACTGTTACTCTATCTATCTCAGTATAGCTATTACTATCTATCTCAGTATAACTATTACTCTATCTATCTCAGTGTAACTGTTACTCTATATATCTCAGTATAGCTGTTACTATCTATCTCAGTATAGCTGTTACTCTATCTATCTATCTCAGTATAACTATTACTGTCTATCTGTCTATCTCAGTATAGCTATTACTATCTATCTCAGTATAGCTATTACTATCTATCTCAGTATAACTATTACTATCTATCTCAGTATAACTATTACTATCTATCTATCTCAGTATAGCTATTACTATCTATCTATCTCAGTATAGCTGTTACTATCTATCTCAGTATAACTATTGCTATCTATCTATCTCAGTATAACTTACTATCTATCTATCTCAGTATAGCTATTACTATCTCAGTATAACTATTACTATCTATCTATCTATCTGTCTGTCTCAGTATAGCTATTACTATCTATCTATCTATCTATCTATCTATCTCAGTATAGCTATTACTATCTATCTCAGTATAACTATTACTATCTATCTCAGTATAGCTATTACTATCTATCTATCTCAGTATAGCTATTACTATCTATCTATCTCAGTATAGCTATTACTATCTATCTATCTCAGTATAGCTATTACTATCTATCTCAGTATAACTATTACTGTCTATCTGTCTATCTCAGTATAGCTATTACTATCTATCTATCTCAGTATAGCTATTACTATCTATCTCAGTATAGCTATTACTATCTATCTCAGTATAGCTATTACTATCTATCTCAGTATAGCTATTACTATCTATCTATCTCAGTATAGCTGTTACTATCTATCTCAGTATAGCTATTACTATCTATCTATCTCAGTATAACTTACTATCTATCTATCTCAGTATAGCTATTACTATCTCAGTATAACTATTACTATCTATCTATCTATCTGTCTGTCTCAGTATAGCTATTTCTATCTATCTATCTGTCTCAGTATAGCTATTACTATCTATCTCAGTATAACTATTACTATCTATCTCAGTATAGCTATTACTATCTATCTATCTCAGTATAGCTATTACTATCTATCTATCTCAGTATAGCTATTACTATCTATCTCAGTATAACTATTACTGTCTATCTGTCTATCTCAGTATAGCTATAACTATCTATCTCAGTATAGCTATTACTATCTATCTCAGTATAACTATTACTATCTATCTCAGTATAGCTATTACTATCTATCTCTGTATAGCTATTACTAACTATATATCCCAGTATAGCTATTACTATCTATCTATCTATCTATCTATCTATCTATCTATCTATCTATCTATCTATCTCAGTATAGCTATTACTATCTGTCTCTGTATAACTATTACTATCTATCTCAGTATAGCTATTACTATCTATCTATCTCAGTATAGCTATATCTATCTATCTCAGTATAGCTATTGCTATCTATCTCAGTATAAATATTACTATCTATCTATCTATCTATCTCAGTATAGCTATTACTATCTATCTATCTCAGTATAACTATTGCTATCTATCAATCTGTCTATCTATCTCAGTATAGCTATTACTATCTATCTCAGTATAACTATTACTATCTATCTATCTATCTCGGTATAGCTATTACTATCTATGTATCTCAGTATAGCTATTACTATCTATCTATCTATCTATCTATCTCAGTATAGCTATTACTATCTGTCTCAGTATAACTATTACTATCTATCTCAGTATAGCTATTACTATCTATCTATCTCAGTATAGCTATATCTATCTGTCTATCTATCTCAGTATAGCTATTACTATCTATCTCAGTATAACTATTACTATCTATCTGTCTATCTATCTCAGTATAGCTATTACTATCTATCTATCTCAGTATAACTATTGCTATCTATCAATCTGTCTATCTATCTCAGTATAGCTATTACTATCTATCTCACTATAACTATTACTATCTATCTATCTCAGTATAAGCTGTTACTCTCTGTCTATCTATCTATCTATCTATCTATCTATCTATCTATCTATCTATCTATCTATCTATCTATCTATCTATCTATCTATCTATCTATCTATCTATCTATCTATCTATCTGAGTGGACAGTGGGAGAGTCAGTGTTTGAGGGGTGCTGGCTCAGCTTGTTTGCCCACTGATTACCTGTTGTGTAGTGTAGTAGATGAACTGGTCTGCAGCTCAGACAACAGCCACTAAAAACTGAGAGCACGAAAGAATAAAATACAACGAATAAACAAAGCAGAGTGGTGAGACGTCACTGTAGCAACGCTGTTTGTATGAGTAGAGTTTAGAGTTTGAGTTTGTATGATTCCAAAACTGTGAACAGCCGCACCGGTCGCATCTTTACATCCACGAACCTTGTTTAGATACAAGGCAGAGAGAAGAGCAGCAGCTGCTCCGCGTTTGTTTATTTCAGCCTCTGAGTAACAGTTTGAGTTCACTCAGTTCATGGAGTTTGGTTCAGCAACAAGTTGTGCTGTGTGTGTGTGTGTGTGTGTGGGTGGGTGTGTGATTCCCCAATACTTCAGTCACCCAGAAAAAATATCTGTGGAACAGTTTGAGATGGCCAGTCTGTTTACGTTCGGGGCTGTAAACGTCGTATGGGGTGTCCAAGGCTTTAGCCTAACCATAATAGCTTTTTGATCTTGAGTCAACGCTCCACCATCTCTCCATCACTGTGTCAGGTGTGTGTGTGTGTGTGGGTGTGTGTGTGAAGCTCATTCCTTTAGTCTGACTGTTTAATTCTCACATTGTAGTGCTGCGTGACTGAAAAGCTGACGGTGCCTAAAGGTTTAATGAAGAGACCGTAAATGAATGTAGAGCTTGGTGTTGTGTGATGACCCCACACTCAGCAGTCCTACACACTGACATTTACATATAGAGCTTTTTGCAGACGCTCTTATCCAGAGAGACTTAGAAAAGTGCTCTGTCTTCGGTCAGAGTACGTATCTGTAGCTAGTACAAACAAAGTCCAGTCTACCCTTGAGCTCAAACACTGCCATAAACATGGGCCAGTGCAGATACCTGGAGAGAAGAGAACCAATACAAGGTTGGATACAGTATAAGTGCATATATCTAGTAATACCCAGCCAGTGTTCATACCTAGAAGATAAGAGTCAAGCGCAGCTGCATAAGTGTGATATGGTTTATTTCAGTAATACAGTAGATCAGTGCTCATAAGTGCTTCCCAAATGTTTGAAGACCGTGAGAGAGTCTGCTGTTTGGACAGCCAGTGGAAGTTGCACCATCTGGGCTCCAGGACAGAGAAAAGTCTTGACTCTCATCTTCCATGCATCCAAGCTGGAGATATAGATTATGTGTACAGTCACTTGAGGCTGGAATGGACTGAAGTAAGCCATATTATTTATTTTGTTTGTGTGTGTGTGTGTGTGTGTAGGTTACAGGGTGGTGGCTCCGTTCAAGCAGCAGGGAAAAGCCAGCAAGCTGCTGCTGCTGAGAGATGCTGAAGCCTCAAACAGCTGGAGCAGGAAAACCATCCCACTAGCATCTGTACACCGTGTGACAGCCAGCACAGATCTGGAGAAAGACCACTACAGGTACCAGACCTCAGCACTGGAGCATACACTGTAGTTGTTTGTGGTCAGATTACATGTTTAGTTGAGTGAAATAAATTTAACGCATCTAAATCAGACTGAAACGCAGATATAAATCTCTAAATCAGACTGAAACGCAGGTATAAATCTCTAAATCAGACTGAAACGCAGATATAAATCTCTAAATCGGACTGAAACGCAGATATAAATCTCTAAATCGGACTGAAACGCCGATATATATCTCTAAATCAGACTAAAACGCAGATATAAATCTCTGAATTGGTCTAAAGCGCTCAGATATATAAAGCTCTAAATCGGACTGAAACGCAGATATAAATCTCTGAATCGGACTGAAACGCAGATATAAATCTAAATCGGACTGAAACGCAGATATAAATCTCTGAATCGGACTGAAACGCAGATAGAAATCTCTGAATCGGACTGAAACGCAGATTGAAATCTCTGAATCGGACTGAAACGCAGATATAAAGCTCTTAATCGGACTGAAACGCAGATATAAAGCTCTAAATCGGACTGAAACGCAGATATAAAGCTCTAAATCGGACTGAGACGCAGATATAAAGCTCTAAATCGGACTGAAACGCAGATATAAATCTAAATCGGACTGAAACGCAGATATAAAGCTCTAAATCGGACTGAAACGCAGATATAAAGCTCTAAATCGGACTGAAACGCAGATATAAATCTCTGAATCGGACTGAAACGCAGATATAAAGCTCTAAATCGGACTGAAACGCAGATATAAATCTCTAAATCGGACTGAAACGCAAATATAAATCTCTGAATCGGACTGAAACGCCGATATATATCTCTAAATCGGACTGAAACGCAGATATAAATCTCTAAATCAGACTGAAGCGCAGATATAAATCTCTGAATTGGTCTAAAGCGCTCAGATATATAAAGCTCTAAATCGGACTGAAACGCAGATATAAATCTCTGAATCGGACTGAAACGCAGATAGAAATCTCTGAATCGGACTGAAACGCAGATATAAATCTCTGAATCGGACTGAAACGCAGATAGAAATCTCTGAATCGGACTGAAACGCAGATATAAATCTCTGAATCGGACTGAAACGCAGATAGAAATCTCTGAATCGGACTGAAACGCGGATATAAAGCTCTAAATCGGACTGAAACGCAGATATAAAGCTCTTAATCGGACTGAAACGCAGATATAAAGCTCTAAATCGGACTGAGAAGCAGATATAAATCTAAATCGGACTGAAACGCAGATATAAAGCTCTAAATCGGACTGAAACGCAGATATAAAGCTCTAAATCGGACTGAAACGCAGATATAAATCTCTGAATCGGACTGAAACGCAGATATAAAGCTCTAAATCGGACTGAAACGCAGATATAAAGCTCTAAATCGGACTGAAACGCAGATATAAATCTCTGAATCGGACTGAAACGCAGATATAAATCTCTGAATCGGACTGAAACGCCGATATATATCTCTAAATCGGACTGAAACGCAGATATAAATCTCTGAATTGGTCTAAAGCGCTCAGATATATAAAGCTCTAAATCGGACTGAAACGCAGATAGAAATCTCTGAATCGGACTGAAACGCAGATAGAAATCTCTGAATCGGACTGAAACGCAGATAGAAATCTCTGAATCGGACTGAAACGCAGATAGAAATCTCTGAATCAGACTGAAACGCAGATAGAAATCTCTGAATCAGACTGAAACGCAGATAGAAATCTCTGAATCGGACTGAAACGCAGATATAAAGCTCTTAATCGGACTGAAACGCAGATATAAAGCTCTAAATCGGACTGAGAAGCAGATATAAAGCTCTAAATCGGACTGAAACGCAGATATAAAGCTCTTAATCGGACTGAAACGCAGATAGAAATCTCTGAATCGGACTGAAACGCAGATATAAAGCTCTTAATCGGACTGAAACGCAGATATAAAGCTCTAAATCGGACTGAGAAGCAGATATAAAGCTCTAAATCGGACTGAGAAGCAGATATAAAGCTCTAAATCGGACTGAAACGCAGATATAAATCTCTGAATCGGACTGAAACGCAGATATAAAGCTCTAAATCGGACTGAAACGCAGATATAAAGCTATAAATCGGACTGAAACGAAGATATAAATCTCTGAATCGGACTGAAACGCAGATATAAATATCTAAATCGGACTGAAACGCAGATATAAATCTCTGAATCGGACTGAAACGCGGATATAAATCTCTGAATCGGACTGAAACGCGGATATAAAGCTCTTAATCGGACTGAAACGCGGATATAAATCTCTGAATTGGACTGAAACGCAGATATAAATCTCTGAATCGGACTGAAACGCAGATATAAATCTCTAAATCGGACTGAAACACATTCATAGTAAAATCTTTTTCTGTGGGGATTTTGAAGTGTTGATCTTGATTGATTGATAATCTGATTACGTGCTGTGAGCAGTGGAGGAGTTTAATCGTTTAGTCGTTTTGTTTTTCGAGTGGTTCGTTACAGTGAGTCAGCATTACTCACGTCAGTTTCTCACACTTTCTGGCGTGTAGGAAAGAACTCATCACTCAGCGCTCTGCCAGCCTGCACGGCCGTTAGCACACACATGCTGGAGAACATGAACACACGCAGGGGGCCGCGGCCCACCCATGGAGAATGCTTTTGTGCTACTTGGACATTTGTTTGAATTTAGGGCTCAAAAAACAAATACTGGACGTCTTTACAGTGGACACGCTTTTGCGTTGCACGTTTTCTGAGGTTTTTTTTTAGTAGTAAATACTAGCGATGGTAGAACCGAGCGAGACTAATTCAGAAGTTTAAAGGTGGTTTCAGAACCTCCAGACTTCCAGTGATCAAATCTGGCCATTCTAAAATGAAGACTTGCGTTTATTGAAGTACTTTGTGGATTAGCAAGTTCTGTTTTGCGTTATTGTTCTTTTGTGAAAACGTCTTTTTTAGGTCTTGTGTGTCCGTAATTCCATGCAACCCCAAAGCAAAATGCGTCCACCCTGTTTCACAGTTGACACGGTGTTCCTTTCATCAAATGCTTTGGTGATTCTATGTTACTGCACTGGACTGACTACTTCACTTGTTTCCTGAATCCCTCCAGCCTACCTAGTTGTTGTTTTTCATCCTCGAGAATCGAAGATGTAGAGAATAATCTTTCGTCCTCTGGAATCTTCCATGCAAATCCATGTTTCGCAAGCAACACCTTTGCAGTCCTCTCAGCTAAGCCTTCCCATAGGCCCTTTGCTGTCATGGGATGGGGTTTCATAAGGGGTTACCTAAACTTGGGCACACAGTGAAATGACTGTGTTATTGCTGTCGTAACTTCGCTTTTGCCGTCAGAATGAAGAGGGAGGCCAGTTCAGAGTTTAAGCTTTTTATTCTTGGGATTGCGGTACCGACGTTTGCCCTGGTCCGCGCTGGTCTCAAAGATGTCTTTGCTTGCTTGTCTCTTATGGCCCTTGTACACGTGGCCACGTCGTAATTCTTTTTGGTAGACTGGTTCTCAAATAGAAGTTCCCAAGATAACATTGCAGTCTTATATGGCGGGGGTCCCAAAAAGCCCTGACCTTCCCGTGAGCTCAGAGCCTTCTTGGCCACCTGTCTCTCTGTCTAATAAGATTTAATCAGCTGTATTTTATATAAAAAATGTCATAACATTGGTAACTGTGTGTTAAAGTAGTTTTAGCTTAAGAGTTGTATTTAGCACTTCAGAAATCAGAAAGTATGTCATATGGCCCAAACGTTTGGAAACAACTGAAAGGATAAAAGCTTTGTAGTATGAATTAGAGATCGAGCAATATATCGGCCATTTGCCATTTTTTATATATTTGCTTCGGCAGCGCCGATTTTAAGTCTGGCACGTCCGCGGGCAGCCCCGTGTTATTGGTGTGGTGGAACGTGCTGCTGCCGCAGGCCGAAACCTTTGGAACTGTTCGGCCAAACAAGTGAAAATGAATCATTTATAGCGAACAATGATGTTTTTAATGAGGCGGTTACGTGTGTCTAGTTCGGCCGTAGACGTGAACCAGAACGGATGTTTTACTGCTTAGCTCCGGGGCTAAAGCTAACTGCTCTAGTGTAATACACACATTAACACGTTACTGTTACACAGAGAGTCTCTCCCGAGCAGACAGAGCTTCCCAGATATTACTCAGATATTACTCAGCTTCCAGCACTCGAGACTAACAGAACTAAAGAAAGAGTAAAGAGAGTCATTACAGCATATCAATGTATCTCTCTCTGTTTTTCCTGTCTCACATATCGCGTGCTGGTTCTATTAGAAATGAAATAATTGATTAGCCATGTATCGGTATCGGCTTTTAATCGAAATATGTGATCGCTGATTGGCCAATATTTCTCCAATTTAGCCGATCCCCAGAGCCGATCGATGGCATTAAACCAGTGAGCCTAATTTCTGTATTTCCAGCTAGTATTTCATCCAGGAAGAGGAGCCCTGCGTGAAACCCCCTCCGGCCAGCTCCCTGCAATTCCTGTCTGAACCACTAGGTGGAAATACACACCCTTACATTTTCCACAGACTGACTAAAGCAGCGACGTCACGAGAACAGTTTATGGCATTCACTGCATGCGCTGACAGAAAACAAGTCTGACAGTGTTTTACCGTATGTGACTCAGACTTATCCAGGACGTTTTTACAATCCGTAAAATTAACCGTGTCTCGTGGGAACCAAAACAAAGACATTTAACACTACTAATCACGCACAGCTAGCACAAAACAAACAACCCAGAACACATACAGACCAGATCTGACCGGTACGAACAGAACAGCAGCAGCAATTTAAAATCAGATTGTCGTTTAAAATGAATCTGCGTTTAATGTTAGCAGTTTTTACTGTATTTATTTAATTAGCTTTTTTAATTTTAAATTAAGGGTCTAAATGTAATGATTACAGTATTGGGGATATTTGTTTGATTTACTTTGTTTATTTACTGATACTTTAGTTAAAAATATTATGCTGTTTCACATGAGCTGGTTAAAAATGGTAATAAGCCAGTTTAGACCATGTTTCATGACTTGCTTGCACTAATAACTAGACATAGCCCTGTTGTGGCGCATACCCTGCACTCGATCGGTATCGGCCGATTGTGTTGAAAGGTTAAAAAATGCTAATCGGTCCATCTCTAACTTCTATTTCTCTCTCCCGCGTGACGTGCGCTCTTTTCAGCTTACTCCTTCGCGTCACATGGTCTGTTACTATTTTTCTCTCTCTGTCTCTGTCTCGCTCTCTCTCTGTCTCGCTCTCTCTCTTTCTCTTTCTCTCTCTCTCTCTCTGTCTCTCTCTCTCTCTCTCTCTCTCTCTCTCTCTGTCTCTCTCTCTCTCTCGCTCGCTGTCTCTGTCTCTCTCGCTGTCTCTGTCTCTCTCTCTGTCTCTCTCTCTCTCTCTCTCTCTCTCAAATAAAGCAGAAAACTTCTAGATATCAGCCCTAAAAATCAGCAGCCCGTATCGGCTGACCCTGACCTCTAAACATCGGCATCGTCTATAGAAAAACCCATAGCGGTCGATCTCTCTTATGAATGTGTCTGATGTTTGGGTACCCACGTCCTCTTCTATGCAGGGAGGGGCGGGTTTGTACAGTTCCTCACTCTCCATCAAACTCTTCTTCTCCCAGCCTGGTATGTTGAACTCGGAGGCCTTCCCGAGCCGGGCGGAGTTCTGGAGAACAGAGTCGTCTGTCATAACGTCAGATTGGAACTAGCTGCCTAGCGCATGAGGCATGAACCTGTCATCAGATGTAGCATCAGATAATGCATCCTCCACAAAAACACACTGTCTTTCTTCTCTCCGTCCATCTTCTGTTTGCTCGTTTAACAGTTTAGAGTTTTCTCTGGAACCGTATTGCAGAAAGTTCCGAAGTCTGTCTATGATGACATCAGTAAGGTTGGAATTTGGGACAGAAGCTGTTACAATTCTAACGTCCTGATCTTCTCTATTGACTCCAGATGAGAATCCAATATTACACAAACATCCTAACTAGTCCTAAACACTTCATAAATACTGTCCTAACTTTAGAATAAACCACAACAGTGTCCTAACTTCTGTTGAAGCATCCATTTTCATAGTTTTCTGCCGCAATAATAATAATAATAATGAAAATAATAATTAGAGATGGACCGCTCAGCGTTTTTGAGGCCGATTCTGATCACCGATCACCTTTCAGCCGATACCGATCGAGGGCGGGGCTATATGCCATGGCAGGGCTACATGTAGTTATTAGCGCAAGAAAGTCATGAAACATGGTCTAAACTGGTTTATTAACATTTTTAACGAGTTCATATGAAACAGCATAATATTTTTAACAGAATTAGCAGAAAATAAACAAAGTAAATCGAACAAATATCCCCAATACTGCAATCATTACATTTAGACCCTTAATTTAAAACGAAAAAGTTAATTAAATAAATGCAGTAAAAACTGCAGTCATTAAACACAGACTCATTAAATGTAGATCTTGAATTGCTGCTGCTGTTCTGTTCATACCGGTCAGATCTGGTCTGTATGTGTTCTGGGTTGTTTGTTTTGTGCTAGCTGTGTGTGCTAGCTCTGCTGTTTACTGATACTCACTTTATTCACCCACGTGCAGTGTCATATCAGATTAGTAGAGTTAAATATCTTTGTTTTGGTTCCCCAACGTTACATTTATAAATTTTAAAAACGAAATGAAAATTAAAATGTCTGTGGAAAATGAAAGGGTGTGTATTTCTACCTAGTGGTTCAGAAAGGAATTGCAGGGAGCTGGCCAGAGGGGGTTTTAAGGAGGTCTCCTCTTCCTGGATGAAGCGCTAGCTGGAAATACAGAAATTAGGCTAATTTGTTTAACGCCATCGATCGGCTCTCTGGATCGACTAAATTGGAGAAATATCGTCCGATCACATATTTTAATTAAAAATCGTCTGATACCGATACATAGCCGATCGATCCTTCCATCCCTAGTACTAATAATAATAATGATCTTTAGTATATGTGGTGTAACTTGTTTTGCTAGTTATTTACTTTGAAGTGTTCAGGTCTTGGTTCTTGTTGGTCTTTACTACGTTACCACTCTGTATGGATTTTATCATCTCTTCTCGTGCACCTTCCCCTGCAGCCCTGTAGGGTTTGCTTATCCAGTGACGGCTGACTTTTAGCCTTTAGCACTCTGGTGAACACTCGTAGCCTAATTGTGGAGATTCTTCTGGGACTATCAGAGGTTAATGTTGCTGCGCGACCGTGTGAAGAGTCTCAGCGCTGTGATAATTATCACCCCTCTGTGACTTTCCTGGGGCGGAGTCCAACAATGCACTGCTCAGGCTCTGCCTGAGACCAACCCTGACCAAGAATGGACTCGGAGCCTCTGAAGGCTGTCTTCACCCTTCAGTTTCAAGAGGACTTCCATTGATGGTTCTGAGCAGAGAAACTTACTGTTGGGTTCTCTTTACAGTGGTGTCTTCTGCGTGTTTATATGAATGCTGATGATGGTATAATCTGGATATTCTGTAAATAATAAGTTTTATTTGGGGACTATTTTTGCTTTACAGCGTCCAGCATGTATCCCTCCACTGTAAATCGGGTATACAGTAACAGATTTGAGGCCAAAGCTGTCATAAGACAACGTCTCTTGCACTGTATTCTAACCATTTCATGTGATTACATGGTTTACAGAACTTTTCAGACAACCACTCGGCAAGTCTCTGTAGAACAGTGTGTTTCACATCAAACCATCTGAATGACTTGTTTACATCTTATTCATTTAAGGATACCAATACTTATAATGGTTCCTCTTCAGCAAAGACCTTCAAAGCTGAATAGTCCACATACTGTTCATAAAAACGTTGCAGTCTGTCTAGATGAGAAACTCTAAGCCTGTCGTGAGCTTTCTAGACAGACACCATTCAGCATAAAGCTCCACTGAACCTAAAAAGTTAATTTTGTTCCTCTAAGCCACAGTATACACATATACTGTATGTCTTATGAATATCTTATGAATATCGTGTGTGTGTGTATATGCATATGTATGTGTATCCATTTTTGTTGATTTTTGAATTTTCTACGTCATATGAACATGCCAATGGCTGTTTATACCGTGTAACAATGTCATGATAAATTGACCAATAGAAGTGCTCCAGTACAGCTTGGAAACAATTGTGGTTACATTGACTTACATTAATAATGAAGTACGTTTTTGGGCTCTCCTGTAAAGTTGGATATTTTTTATTGGACAGCAACTTTATATAAAAACTATATATATATATATATATATATATATATGAACTTATTTGGTTATTTGATGGTCTTGTGTTTCAGGCTCTCAGCAGTGCACACCTGTCTGGACCTGATGAAGAGATGCACTCTCCTCTACAGAGACCTTCCGTCTTATGATCAGATATTCCAGCCTATCCGAACCCTACTTGCCAAACATCTGCCTGTTCAGAATTACCCCTCCTCCCTGCAGGTGAGTCGCTGGCCATCTGCTGATTTGGTCGCTTAAGTTCGGATTTGATGTTATGGGCAACAGACTAATAAACAACTTGCGTAGTTTACAGTTACCATTGTTGTAACTTCGTTTTCAAAATGAAGAGTGCAGAGTATCTTGTCGCTGTCGATTCTGTGTGCTTTGCATTATGGGATGCGGCAGATGGTGTAGACAGAGAACTGGAGAACTGTAGCAGCTAACAGTGCGAGGACAATAAAGCAAGGTCTCTCTTGGACTAGCAGTGAGGGACGTTGTCTACTTGATGTTTGGAGTGAGCTGGGTGGTCTGCAGGTGGACTGTAGTTTGGTATATTATCAGATTATTATTATTACAGCTATGAACAGATGCTGTCTCTGCCGCTGCTCCGTGATACGCTCTACAAGAAATGTGCAGTAGGGAAAACCGGATCTTCTCCCAGTGTTTACTTTTTTGCTCGCACGCCAGTAAGCTCTGACCAATCAGAGGAGAGAACGTGCTCACATGGTTTGTTAGGGCGCATTTTGGTGCGTTTCGATTTTTGCCTGTGTGAAAACTAACTTAACCGAGGAGGAAACGCTCAAAGTAAACGAACTCATTAACTGATCCGGACCAGTGAAACCAACTACAGGTGTGAAAACGCCCTTAGAGAACAATTGACACCCTTTGGTTTGGTTTTGAAATAAAACACTGTTTTTCCATTTTTGATGAGCTCATGAGTAGTTAGAGGAGCTCTGCTGATGGTCTCATGACTAAACCTGTACTTTCAATGTAACAGGAGCCACAAACCTGAATGTCTGAGCCTCTTCTTTCAGTAATTACTGCTCTGCTGCTGTCTAGCTCTTATATGCTTCATATTTCTAATTACATAACAGAGAATACTAAATATATACAGTAAGTAAACACGATCATCTTTATTTATAGAGCACTTTTCATACTGGTGGCAGCTCAGTGTGCTTTACAGACAGATTTCATCAGTACCAGCAGAAACTGAGTGTTAATAAGCCAAAGCCACAGATAAAATTAAAGTACTAAGATGTAGAGCTTTAATTAAATTCCAAGTTTTGAATTGTTTATTAAAATTGAGCTCTGGGCTCGACAGTCTAATAAAATTTTTCATTAGTTTCACAGTTTCTATTATTATTTTCAGTATAACTGAAAAAATCTCTCCAGGTTTTCTGTATTTTACTGAAGGTATATGCAGAAGGTCAATATATACAGATCTAAGATCAGCAGCTGGAACATAAACAGAGAGACGTTCTGTGATGTAGCACGTTCTAGATTATTTAGAGCTTTATAGACAAGTACAGAAGTTTAAAGTCTGGTCTAAAAGATACAGGTAGTCAGTGCAGCTCTTTAAAACAGGACTGATCTGAGATCTGTTTAGTGTTTATTAGGATCCCAGCTGCTGCGTTCTGGACCTGTTGGAGTATTTTCTTAGAAACTCCAGTAAGAGACCATTATAGTGATCAACTCTGACCATTACAGTGATTAACTCTGACCATTACAGTGACCAACTCTATTACAGCAATCAACCCTGGCCATTACAGAGATCAACTCTGAACAACATGCTGGTTAGCCTTGTTATCAATACAGTGGACATTACAGTGACCAACTCTGACCATTACAGAAACCAACTCTGGCCATGACAGCGATCAACTCTGACCATGACAGCGATCAACTCTGACCATGACAGCGATCAACCCTGACCATGACAACGATCAACCCTGACAACGATCAACTCTGACCATTACAGTCATCAACTCTGACCATGACAGTCATCAACTCTGACCATGACAGTCATCAACTCTGACCATGACAGCGATCAACTATGACCATTACAGTGATCAACTATGACCATTACAGCGATCAACTATGACCATTACAGCGATCAACTATGACCATTACAGCGATCAACTCTGACCATTACAGCGATCAACTCTGACCATTACAGCGATCAACTCTGACCATTACAGCGATCAGCTTTGACCATTACAGCGATCAACTCTGACCATTACAGCGATTAACTCTGACCATGACAGTCATCAACTCTGACCATGACAGTCATCAACTCTGCTGTAATGAACCGATGAACCAGTTTCTCTGCGTCGCTCTGGGATAGAAAAGGCTGAACTTTAGTGAATATTTCTCAGATGATAAAAAGCTGCATTAGCGACTAAGTTTACATGCGGAGTAAAATAGAGCTCAGCATCTAAGATCACACTCGGGTTTCCTACTTCAGGTTTGATATTAGTAGATAAAGAACCGAGTCTGTCTTAACATTTTTCTAGTTTTAGTACCAAACAGGTTCAATATTGGAAGTGAATAAGTGGTATCAATGTGGTGGCTTATCCTCTTGTGTTTCTGCAGGAGCTGCACAAAGAAATACTGGAGGCCATTCCTGAAACCCCTTCCCTTCGTGCACCTCTGGTGTTTGACAAGAAGAAGCCCATCCCACTGAAACTGCTGGAGCCTAAAATAGTACAAGTGTGAGTGTAAACATCCCCAGAAACCCACACGTTTTCCTCCATATCCAGTTACAGCATTTAACAGTTAAGAGAGTGTTTATCAGTGTTGTTGTTTATTGTTGTTCTTTCTGTCGTCTCATTTTAATTCTTCTGTTTATGAAATCATTTCAGGTTGGACTACGGTAAGAAACGAGGGAACACAAAGGAGGAGAGGGAGAGCGAGAGACTCAAACACAAGTATAAGAAGGAGTTTAAGGGGGCTTTGAGAGAGCTCAGGAAGGACACGCGCTTCCTGGCCCAGGCCAAACTCTCTGACATCATGAGCAGGTTGGTGAAGACCACGTGTCCATGTGCAGGCTGACTTACATTAGCTTGTCTCTTCAGTTTAGTTTGTTTTTATACAGTAACTTTTCATATTTAGATTATTGTATTATGTATTCACTGCAATTCATTTACAAATTTTGATTTATTAAGACTTTGCTGTTTAAATTGGTAAATATTACAGCAAAACAAACTTGCATCACAGCAGGTAACACTTAATTTTGCAGTTCCCTTGTGAATTGTATGAATTGTAGATGCTTCCATCGTCTGTAAATAACATTTCATGAAAGGTCTATAAAAATCTCTGGAATTTTAATATAAAATGTGACTGTAATAGATTCTATAACTGATCATAACCTTTAATTCAGTTATGAATCTAAATATAAATACTTAAATGAAATCTGTAAGAAAAATTACATGGGTTGAGGAGTTATATCATTAGTGGTATTAGATGGTATTGGATGGTCATACTGTTGTCCTCCATGATAAATAAAGGAATGAATACCAGTAGAAGTCTCCTAACTCCACTCTGGAAATACTCACTAACTAGTGGAATCTGTTACTTAAAGATTTGTAGTTAAACCCACTGTATTTTAGTACACTACCAGTCAAACGTTTTAGATACACTACCAGTCAAATGTTTTAGATACACTACCAGTCAAACGTTTTAGATACACTACCAGTCAAACGTTTTAGATACACTACCAGTCAAACGTTTTAGATACACTACCAGCCAATCGTTTTAGTACACTACCAGCCAAACGTTTTAGATACACTACCAGCCAAACGTTTTATATACACTACCAGCCAAACGTTTTATATACACTACCAGCCAATCGTTTTATATACACTACCAGCCAAACGTTTTAGATCACTACCAGCCAATCGTTTTAGTACACTACCAGCCAATCGTTTTAGATACACTACAGGCCAAACGTTTTAGATACACTACAGGCCAAACGTTTTGGATGCACTACCGGACAAACGTTTTGGATGCACTACCGGACAAACGTTTTGGATGCACTACCGGACAAACGTTTTAGTACTGTTTTAAAATGTTTGGCTGGTATGGTATATGAGGAGACATTAAATAAATAAATGCATAAAGAATTATGATCATCCCCCAGATTTAGGTAACAGCATGTTATATAAAATAGGACTTGCACTTAAAAAGTTTAATGGCGACTTTAAAACCAGCCTTGAGGCTGGATCTCAATATCCATGTTTCAGGTTAGCAAGTGGCCCTGTTCTTGTATCAGAAGCTGAATGTTGTGTTTCCGTTTGTGTGTCAGGGACGCTGAGAGGAAGAGGAAGGTGAAGGAGCTTTACGGCAGTCTGGCCACGCAAGAAGGAGAGTGGAAGGCCCTCAAGCAGAAGAAGAGGAAGTGATGTCGGACAGCAGGTCCTCACAAGTCACTGTTGACCAGAGTCCTGATGGGCTGCAGTTGCACGGCTTAGTGTTTTCCCTGATTTTAATACATCCCAACTAATAATCCTGGAGATCTGGACAGGAGTGGGATGCTTTAGATCAGGAGAAGGGCTGCTCGGGCCTTTCTGGTCTGGAGAATTGAGAAGAGCTGCTGGACTGTATGGACAGATGCAGCCATCAGTTGCTAGTGGTTCTCTTTTGCTGCCTCTTGCATTTCGCCGGAGGATTTATTTTAAGTTTTGGTGTCCTGAAACCAGAATGAGTGTGTTTTGTATATGTCAGCTGTTTGTAAATGACCACCCTTGATATATAAAATAACACAATAACAGCCTGTATGTGTCAAGCGTCCTCTCTGAATGAAACGCTGAATTGAATCCAATGAAGCTGCTTGCCGTTTAAAAAATGCCTTTGAATGAAACAGGCAGCTGATGCAACACTGAAGGTCAATTCTATAAGGCTTTATAACACATGAAGAAGCATTTTAAAATATATTATTTAAATATATTATATATGTTATAATTTATATATGATATATCATGTTTATATTGTAAATCTATATTATAATTATTTTAGAAAATCTATATTATAAATATAATTATATTTAAATATTAGCTGTCTTAAATTGTCACTTGTATAAAAGACACCTGCCCACAGACTCAATCAGTCAGACTCTAACCCCTCCAACATAAGCAAGACCAAAGAGCTCTCTAAGGATGTCAGGGACGAGATCATAGACCTGCACACGGCTAGAATGGGCTACAAAACCATAAGTAAGGCGCTGGGTGAGAAGGAGACAACTGTTGGTGCCATTGAAAGAAAATGGAAGAAATACAAAATGACTGTCAATCGACCTCGATCTGGGGCTCCATGCAAAATCTCACCTCGTGGGGTCTCCTTGATCATAAGGAAGGGGAGAAATCAGCCGAAAAATACACGGGGGGACTTGTTAATGATTTTAAGGCAGCTGGGACCCCACCTGGATGATTCTGAGAGTGATTGGGTGATTGCTGTGGTCAGATGAGACAAAAGTTGAGCTCTTTGGCATTAACTCAACTCGCCATCTTTGGAGAAAGAGAAATGCTGACTATGACCCAAAGAACATCGTCCCCACTGTCAAGCATGGAGGTGGAAACACAGGACTTCTTCACAGCGTCAATAAGAGAATGGATGGAGCCATGTACCGTGAAATCCTGAGTGACAACCTCCTTCCTTCTGACAGGACGTTAAAAATGGGTGGTGGCTGGGTCTTCCACAACGACAATGACCCAAAACATACAGCCAAGGCAACAAAGGAGTGGCTCAGAAAGAAGCACATTAAGGTCATGGAGTGGCCTAGGCAGTCTCCAGACCTTAATCCCATAGAAAACCTACGGAGGGAGCTGAAGGTCTGAGTTGCCAAGCGACAGCCTCAAAATCTTAATGATTTAGAGATGATCTGCAAAGAGGAGTGGACCAAAATTCCCCCTGAATTGACATTATGACATGGCAACCATCTAGCAACACCTCAGCAAAACACGGGGGTACAACAGCAACAGCCTAGCAACACCTCAGCACCCACCTGGGATACCAAAGCATCATCAAAGACTGACCTGCTAACTGAACCGTAAGCTTTGGTGCCTCAATTCTAACCCACACTAAGATTGTTTAACAGCCCTGCTGGTCCACCTTTGAAGCGGTTCTGCAGGACCTCCAGTTCGGCCTTGATGGCCGCGTTCCTCTGCTTCAGGGCCTGGACCTTCTCGATGTAGCCGGCGAAGCGTACATTCAGCTCCTGCATCTCCTCCTTCTCGTTAGCATGGTGCTTGTGGATCTCGGTGCCCACCTCCACGGCTTGCCCCTGGAAGCCAGCCCGGCCACAGTAAAATTTTCTGGATTTTCTTTTTTAACTCTCACTATTAATATAAACCTACCCTTAAAATTATAGACTGTTCATATCTTTGTCAGTGGGCAAACGTACAAAATCAGCAAGGAATCAAATATTTATTTCCTCCACTGTATGTATTTATAAATATAAGCAAAAAATCTTGATAGGTAAAATAGGTATATGTTTATATCATTGCTGTCAGAACAAAACCTTGTATTTTTATTTTTTCAGATTTTGATATAATTTGAAAACACCTGTTCTTTAAGTTGTATGTACATTTTGGGATGAATGGGCTAAAATAAATGACCCATGATTGCTGTCATTGACTTGCATTCCATGTTAAGTGTGTGTATGTTTATCTTTCTCCTGTAAAATATTTTTAATATGCAAGGTTTTGTTTTGACAGCAGCTGTATATGTGTATTATGTATATTTTTACGTATATGAAGCTTCTTAGGTTTGTATGCAACTTTGTAGTTGAGTGACCTGCAAGAGGTCTTGGGTATGATGTGCAAATAGCAATTACACAAGAATTTGTAAGCAATTTAGAATTTGAAATCAAATTAGCTCATAAAATATTTTTCAACTTATTTATACATCTTAAAACCACGGCACCCCGAAAGATTGAAACCATCACAGAAACAGAGCTGCGTTTGGGTCAAGCTTTATTAAGAAGTATTTGGTGTTGTTCACGTTAGATAAGTTACAGGAGAATTTGGCTGGGACAGTTCTGTGGCCTAGTTAACCAGAGCGTAGCCGGACGTGGGTGTAGGAGCAGTAGGGGCGTCCTGGGGATGATGGTGGTGGTGGTTTAGGAGGGGTTGACTCATTAGGCTGATTCTTCAGTGGCTGTACGAGTCTCCACGCTGCTGGACACGGATGTTGTTCTTGCTTCTGTGACAGTGGAGAAGAAAGCATTGCATCATCAAAGACTGACCTGCTAACTAAACCGTAAGCTTTGGTGCCTCAATTCTAACCCACACTAAGGTTGTTTAACATCAACACCAGCTGCAGAACCTTAATTTTGCTCCTCAGTGTTATATGGCTTCCTCTGTACCTGCCACGGTCTCGATGATAGAAATCCCGAGCCTCTTTTCCTCTCCTTCCAGCAGCTTCCTGTAGGTGGCGATCTCCGCGTCCAGCTTCAGCTTAATGTGCAGCAGCTCCTGGTAGTCGGCCATGTATTTGGCCATCTCCACCTTCGTCTCGCACAGCTGGCTCTCGAGTTGGGCGATAATGGCTTCCAAGCTGGCCACCTTTTCCATGTGCGCCGCGTCCATGTCTTCCAGCTGCTGCTCCAGGGCGGCGTTCCTCGCCCTTAGCCCATCGATTTGGTTCTGCAGGTCGGTCACCTGGTTGTGGAAGGTGCTGATCTCTTCCTTCATGGTCCTCATCTGCGTCTCGTGCTTGCTGGCGTGCTCCTTCAGCGTGTCAAACTTGCCCTTGTACCACTTTTCAGCCTCCTGGACGTTGCGGGCAGCCACGGCTTCGATCTCGCCGCGCATCTTGCGCAGGTACGCAGCCAAGTCGGGTCTATCGGAGTCCAGCTCCACGGTCACCTTGGACTCCTCGATCTGCTTGAGGAGGTCGGCGACTTCTTCGTCGTGGAGCTTCTTGAGGAACTCTATTTCGGCCACCAGCTGCTCAACACGCTTCTCCAGGTCGGCCTTCTGCAGGGTGGCGTTGTCCACGTCCTGACGGAACTCCCGCAGGATCATCTCGGCCTCCTCTACAGAGACAATGGACAAGTAAATTTTAGAGTCTCATTAGATACCAGTCTATGGTGGACTACCACCTCGCCTGTGCTGTGGGACACCAGCTACAAATTGTTTTTGCCTCGTTTACTTAATTTATTAAGTATATTTTGTTTGTCCACCAAACCTTCTGCCTGGAGATCTCCCTTTCTGCAAACCCTCTGCAGGAACCCTAACTGTTTCCAGGCACTAAGCCTCTTCAAAAGGCTTTCAATGCAGAAAGTTAGATCACCAGAAGGAAGGGTTGTTTCTACTAATTGTTCAAGCTCACCTTTAAGTGCCAGTTCTTCCTCCAACTTCAGCCTCCACACCTCAATCTCCTCCTCGAGGTAGCCCCTCTCGATATCGGCTCCACCTTTCTCGGCAGTCAGCTCCTCAATCAGGTCCTTCATCTCTTTAAACTTAGCCTCGTACTCCTCCCCAAGCCCAGCTGGTCCACCTTTGAAGCGGTTCTGCAGGACCTCCAGTTCGGCCTTGAGGGCCGCGTTCCTCTGCTCCAGGGCCTGGACCTTCTCGATGTAGCCGGCGAAGCGTACGTTCAGCTCCTGCATCTCCTCCTTCTCGTTAGCATGGTGCTTGTGGATCTCTGTGCCCACCTCCACGGCTTGCCCCTGGAAGCCAGCCCGGCCACGGGTGTAGGAAGATCCCCGGCACCGTGATGGGGAAGGGCTCTGAACCCGTGTCCTGCTGGATCCGCTGACCGTCAGGGTCTTCTGGGAGTAAGAAGCGCCTCTCATGTTTGTGGTCTTTTTGGAAGGGTGAGTTGTTTCTAGCACTCAGGGATATAGTTCCACCTCGGACACGGTGTCTGCTCGCTTGCGTCCCTCTTGCTTCAGCTGGCCGAACGTGAACTGCTAGAGCCGGAAGGGGGAACCAGGGCTTATATGGGGCCACCAAGAATGTGGCAGAGCCTCTTGAAAGTCTTGTGTGATTTTGACACGCTGTAAATGCGGAGCATGACGCTCCTCCCAAAGCTTCGGCTTCTGCTCATCTCATTAGCTAAGATAACGGTGTTGTCAGCGGGACGTGCGAAGGCCTGGCTTGATGTCGCAACTGGGTGCTACATAGTGATGTGCGTGTGTCGGCCTGCTATTTTCCTCGCCGAGGGTGCAGGCACGAAGCAGAGAGGCCTGGTCATGGAAACACGGAGTGGTCGGGCCTTGTCAGGTTTTTCTTTGCTGTGTGTTCAGCGGATTCACGAGTAGCTGAAGGCTTTGGAAAGACTCTTTGAGGAACTTGCACATCTTAAGGGAATACAGCTAAACTTGTAGGACTAAGGACGTTCAGAGTTATCGTTGAGGTCTAAACTCCCTCCCCACCAAAGATCTCGCCGTCAGTACTAACCCTCATTAACAAATTCTTGTTTATGAAGTAATGATAAAGTTTTTGCATACTAGGTGTTGGGTTTCACTTCCGAAAGACTTATTAACAGTGATTAACAAAGACAACTAATTATTAAGTTTCATGCGAATACATCAACTTCATTAAGGTGTGTTTATTAACTTTATTAATGCTTTAAAATCTTCTAAAATTGTGACTATTATATATTCAGAAAATGTCTGTGTTCAATTTTAATAAATAGCACTTAAGAATAGATTAATAAGCTTAATTAATGCTGTTCTAATTAATGGTAACATTATTAATGTGTTGATTTAGCTGGCATTCAGTTTATTAAAGCATGTGTTAATGCAAACTTGATTTACTTTATTAATGCTGTTATTGAAATTGCTAACGCATGCATCATTAATTATTGTTTATTAACTTTATTAGTGCATTAGCTTATTACTTACGTTAGTTACCTATAACTTATGGCCCATAATGTTATTAGTTATTAACTGTACTAATGCTCACTTATTCATTTTATGCTTCTTAAATGTATTAATGCATGGGCTCATTGATTAAGTAAGGTTCATTTATGAGCTATATTAAATCATAAGTTTGTTACTGTGTGATGCCTATTTATTAGCAGTTAGTATATTAATGTGCATTGTTACTTTTATTAATACATCAGTTCATAAATTGTAATTTATTGACTTCAATAGTGTATGAATTCATTAATGCTACCTTCTTAATTTCATGCTAAATTAACTTTATTACTAAAATGTTATCATTATTTATTAGTTATTAACATGAACATTTTAATAAATATCTGATATCATGATAGATTGAATTGGATTTTAAGAAAATTTTTCTAAACGTGACAGCATATTTTGAATGAAGCAATGTTTGTGACATCATCCATTCGGAGCTCCCACAATCTCTAGAGCTTCTGTTAACTGACCCGTAGTCCTCGGCTGTGACCACACACATGGTGACCAGTGCCAATCACATGCCTTCTCCCATGATTCCACAGAGAGCATGGATGTTTAACTCTGCGTCTGCTGTGTTTTGGCCGCCGAAAGCCTTCAGGGAATTAAGTGATATTAGTAATTCATGTGTCAGGAGTCTGCAGTGTTCTCACCTTCACTGCGGCTGCTTATGTGTGATAACAGCTTCATACTGTCTGTATTTGGTGTAACGCATAATTAAGTTGGCTGAACAAAAACTAGCGGAGTTCTCTTCTTTCTGTTCTACGTGTTTGTTCTGTTTTCACAGCTCAGTTGTTGAGTTAGAACAACACACAGTTGTACAGGGCTGCAGAGTCTATACAGAAATAGTGAGCTTGAGCTTTTGTAACCCATAACTCATATGGTATTCATACAACGTTTGTTGTAATCACATTTTTTAAAAAGAAAATAAATAACAGTCATTAAAATTAAAATCCAGTTGCGACAAATGATCATCTTTTGCTATATATATATATATATATATATATATATATATATATATATATATATATATATATATAGCAGCCATGTGATTGCTAAGGTGTAGCTAGGCTGTTGCTGTGGTATCCCAGGTGGTTGCTGAGGTGTTGCTAGGCTGTTGCTATGTTGTCCCATGTGGTTGCTAAGGTGTTGCAAGGCTGTTGCTATGGTACCCCTAATGGTTGCTGAGGTGTTGTTAGGCTGTTGCTATGTTGACCTATGTGGTTGCTGAGGTGTTGCTAGGCTGTTGCTGTGGTATCCCAGGTGCTTGCTGAGGTTTTGCTAGGCTGTTGCTATGTTGTACAATCAGGTTGCTAGGGTGTTGCTAGGCTGTTGCTATGTTATCCCAAGTGTTGTTTGCTGTTGCTGTGGTATCCCAGGTGGTTGCTGAAGTGTTGCTAGGCTGTTGCTATGTTGTCCCATGTGGTTGCTAAGGTGTTGCTAGGCTGTGGCTGTGGTATCCCAGGTGGTTGCTAAGGTGTTGCTAAGCTGTTGCTTTGGTATCACAGGTGGGTGCTAAGGTGTTGCTAAGCTGTTGCTTTGGTATCACAGGTGGGTGCTTAGGTGTTGCTAGATAGTTGCCATGTCATAATGTCATTAATTAATATTAATTACCTTTATTAATACTAAATTTATTAGAACTTCATTGAAAATATGATTTTGGTAAAACTTCAACTTCTTAGAGTGACAAAAGGTTCAGTACACACTGTACCATTTCAACTCACAGTTTATTAACCATTAAACTTTCCAGTATGGACGATATTAATAACTCATATTCCATGCAGTGTTTCAGAGTTCACAGTAAAAACATAGAAAATAGAAACTCACACATTTTTATCTTCACTGCACTTCAACGACCAACAGTTTCAGTTCACAGTTCTGTGTAAAAGTCAGAGACCCTTCCTGTGTTTATTCTCCAGTCAAACCTGTAATTCAGTTATTGATCTTTCAAAAAAACATAGTTAACAGACAACCCCACAGAATCTTCAACAACTAAATATAATATCAGGGGTTTGAATGTTTAGTGAGTCATTCTTCATTACAGCGTCCATTCTTTTCAGCAGACTCAAGCTGTACATCACCAAGCGCTATGCAAATTGCTGATGCAGTGGTGTAAAGCACGCCGTCACTGGACTCTAGAGCAGTGGAGACGTGTTCTCTGGAGTGTCCAATCACGCTTCTTCGTCTGGCAAACTGATGAACGAGTCTAGTTTTGGTGGTTGCCAGGAGAACGCTACTTGTCTGACTGCATTGTGCCAAGTGTAGAGTTTGGTGGAGGGGGGATCATGGTGCAGGGTTGTTTTTCAGGAGTTGGTAAGCTTCTTGAACATCTGCACATCCTTTTAAACCCATTGTGTTTCGGTGTCTTCTCACAGTGGAAGGATGGACAGACACACCTGTAGATGTTTTCAGATGTTTATACAAGAGCAGAGCTGGATGTTTTCTTCTCTCGCAAAGATCAAAGTGCTGTTTATCTGATTTAGACAGTGTTGGTGGGTCTAGCCAGTGGTGGTGAGGAGTCTCTGTAGCTTTTACTAAGATTGTGTATGAAAGTCCTTCCTTATGCATGAGGTTGATCTTGTATCTAATCTGAGGAACATCTCCTGCAACATGAGTAACTTCATTGATTTAAGGTTTGACTGGAAATGAAATCGGGTGCTCTGTGACTTTCGCTCAGTGCTGTAAATTCTCTGTACACCGTAATAGAGACACTTAGGTGATATTGTGGGTAATAGTGTAGTTAAAAGTATAGAACCAGATGTTTGAAAGCCACAACGTCCACGAAACACACTCTGAAGCAACTTCAGACACCAAACACGTCTACACGGTCTAAAGAAGGAAAACTTCATTTTTTTTTTTACTGGAGTATTCTATTAGGACGTCATCTTTCTCGCGAGAGAACCACAGCGTGGACATGGTGGATGCAGGTGGACCTGGTGTAGGAGGTTTCGCTCAGTTTGGCTGTTGGTTATAAGTGCTGGCTTGTGTGGGTTTAATCCGAATCCTCCTGAAAGAGTGAAATAAAGCCATTTACTTAAACTGGTACAACAGATAATGGATTAAAGTAATAAATCAAATGCTTATGTGACCTGTAACGACTGGTAGCCGTGGGTGAACGCTCCCATGGAGGGAGACAATGAATCGCTACTGGCCCTGACCTCTGTAGGCAAGCACGCAGAAGACCACCGATGCGGTTACCTAAGACCCTTTATTGGCATAGAAGCACCCACACACGTAAACATAAAGGCTACAACCCAAACGCAGTGCATGCCTATCTGTTCATGTCTCAATTCTCCCTCTCTCTGTAGATTCTAGTGTGCATGCACTTAATCCAAGGCACTTAAAGTAACCGTTCATGGGTTCATTGTAAGGGGCTACACATTTTTCAGCAGGAAGTGAGACTGGGTCCCTGTCCCTCATGGCTACATGGTGAGCAGGTAGTATTGTTTTGTAAGTAACTGTATCCCGAGGTCCGACAACTAGAGTAGAGCATTAAGACCTATATAGGTTTGCTGCAGCTCAGGTAGAAATGTGGGACTGCTTCCCCAGCTGCCCTATAAAAAGGCTTTCAGGAGCTAATTTTGGGTCAGGTACCTATTGGTGAGAGGTCACTGACTGCTAGACATGCTGCATGCACATGTCTAGCATCTGTGATGCACTCGAAGACATTCTGCCTAGTTGAAAGACTTTGAGAGGGGGGACTGAGCAGGATGGTCGTTTTGACGAATTGCCCACCTTCTAGGCCGTTCCGACCAAGCTGTTAGGAGGTGTTGGGAGCAGCGGTTACATAAGGGCACATGCACACGGTAAACAGGCTTCGGACCACTCAGACAGACCACCAATAGAGAAGATCACCTGAACCGTTGTTAAACACAAGCAGCTCCCACTGTTTCCTGGACTGATACGAACTGGAGCCGTATGGTCTTTAGCGACAAAATCCAGGTTTTGTTTGAGCTCCAACAATAGTCGAGGTCAAGTCCAAATGTGCCCACAAGTGTTGCTTCCCATGGCAGGAGTTCCACCAGGCATTTTTCACCACACACAGCAAGGGTTTCCCAGGAATATCTCTGCCGGGCTGCAACACTTTCTTGGCCTGTCCGGTCCCCAGATTTGTCGCCATCCGAGCGCTTAATGGAGTAGCTGGGACTCCAGCTTCAGCACCTATGAGTGTGCAGGATCTACAGGTCCAGCTGCAACATCTGTGGGCAAACGTGCCATAGGATGCAGTACGGATCCTGTACACCTCCCAACTGTATCTCATCTTATATCCAGTCTAGAGGCGCCCAACAGGTAACTACAGCCTCTTTGCATTTGTACAGTTTTCCCAAATAAACCTGTCCTTTATATATATTGCTAGACTGTTGCTATGGTACCCCTATTGATTGCTAAGGTGCTGCTAGGCTGTTGCTGTGGTATCCCTAGGCTGTTGCTGTGGTATCCCTAGGCTATTGCTAAGGTGTTGCTAGGCTGTTGCTATGTTGTCTCATGTGGTTGCTAAGGTGTTGCTAGGCTGTTGCTGTGGTATCCCAGGTACTTGCTGAGGTTTTGCTAGGCTGTTGCTGTGGTATCCCTATTAATTGCTGAGGTGCTGCTAGGCTGTTGCTGTGGTATCCCAAGTGGTTGCTAAGGTGTTGCTAGGCTGTTGCTGTAGTATCCCAAGTGATTGCTGAGGTGTTGCTAGTCTGTTGCTGTGGTATCCCTAGGCTGTTGCTAAGGTGTTGCTAGGCCGTTGCAATGTTGTCTTATGTGGTTGCTAAGGTGTTGCTAGGCTGTTGCTGTGGTATCCTAAGTAATTGCTGAAATGTTGCTAGGCTGTTGCTGTGGTATCCCTAGGCTGTTGCTGAGGTGTTGCTAGGCTATGTTATCCCATATGGTTGCTAAGGTGTTGCTAGGCTGTTGCTATGTTGTCTCATGTGGTTCCTAGGGTGTTGCTAGGCTGTTGCTGTGGTATCCCAGGTGCTTGCTGAGGTTTTGCTAGGCTGTTGCTGTGGTATCCCTAGGCTGTTGCTGTGGTATCCCAAGTAATTGCTGAAATGTTGCTAGGCTGTTGCTGTAGTATTCCTAGGCTGTTGCTGAGGTTTTGCTTGGCTGTTGCTATGTTGTCCTATCGTTTTGCTCTTACATTGTAATCATTTACATATAATCATCATTACATTCTCACTAAATTAAATCTCCTCTAAAGATCATTGAATGAAATAAGCTTCAAATAAAACCAAATCAAATCAGCTTCACCAACCACACAGTCCTGAGGGTGTATATGTGTTCTCTCTGTGATGTAATCCTATCACACCTTATGAAAGCTGAGTTAATAAAATAGTGTCTAGGGTTAGGGTTAGCCCTAGCTCTAACTCTAACCCTAACCCTAGCTTCATTAATCTGCTGCTCTGTAATGGTACTGAATGCTGTCCAGCAGTAATGCTGACCAACAATATTGGCAGCACTATGGATGTGCTCCTCTAATCCAAACGTGGTAGTGGACCACACCACTGCAAAGTTGACTATAAAGGGGGGATGCAATATTAAAAACAAATGTTTTTGTAAATGTAACTAGCATAAACATTCACTGCATATTATTATATTGTTTACAGTGATGTTTACTGTAATGTACTGAGGTGGACAACTCTCTGTTCTTCCCAGGTCAAGACCTTTACGTCCAATCCGTGAATTCCATATATGGGTGCAGTGGACCCCGCTACTGGGCAAGTATGCAGTCACTTTTACAGCTTGACCGAAAGGTTCTCTTATATTAGCTGCACCAAAATATTGTCACTGTCCAAAGAAAAACATGGGTCTGTCTCAAAACCAAGTGAGTGTGTAAGTAGGCTGTCTAGGTAGCAGCTGTGTAAGTAGTGTTCTCTCCTCATCTCTCCTCATAAAACAGATTACTGAGACGCTCTAGTTAGAGAGAGACTGCGTCACGGCTTGTTCCCGCCCACTGCAGCACGCCACCGGTGGTTTAGCTGGTTGCTAAGCTACCGGCCGACATCCAAAACAATAGCCCGAGTATTAAAAATCCGCTAGCATAAATGCTAATGTCTCGAGTACAAAAGTGTAAATGGTGAAGGACTCGTTACAGAGTTGATAATAAAATACTGTTTTGTGTGATTATATGACCAGAAACACATTAAAACTCTAGAGAGAATCAAAATAACTCACATTTTAAAACCACTTCACTGCTCGTAGATTAGCCTGCGTTGCATCATGGGATTGTCTTAGTGGCTGAGGAAGTGTTTGATGCTTCTTTAAAATCAGGTCTAAATAAGGTTCCTCAGTAGACAGCATGTTTAAGGTATGTAAGAATTGGGACAGTCTACATGTTGGGAGCGCATACTATGATGTAAAATGCTGCCTATGTAGGAGCTCAGTAGAGACAGACCCCATGTGTCTCCATTTTGGTTGATATTCATTTTTCTACATCATTTGAACACAACAACTGTCGTTTGACATTGTCTGAAAATTTTATGATGAATGGCCCAGTGAACATGTTTCTTGGAAACATTTCTGGTTCCATTCACTGACATTCCTGTAAAGTTACTATTTTGGGGGTACTTGTTTTTCTTTGGACATGTGTCCTCTAATGCAGGTGTGCAGTGATGTGTGTGTACCTCAGTGTTGGGGGTGTAGCTGTAGTCGGTATCCTGCAGGTCAGCGTTCTCCACAGGTAGGTTTTTGACCTCATCATCCTGCACACAAGCCAGACAGAGTCATGTTTACACTGTTAACAGGGTTAACAGATAAAGTATCATTCACAGATATTACAGTGATGCAGAGAGTGCAGGGTGATGTTAATGCTATAGCAGTTTGGGAAAGAACTCTGTTCCAGCTTGACTGTGTCCCTGTCCAAGCTACATAAAGACCTGATCTAAGGAGTTGGGTGCAGTGGGCCACACCTGTCCTGACCTCAACCCCACTGCACACCTACAAGCTGAACTGAAACGTCAGATCTTCTTGTTCAATGTTAGCACCTTAAATTGATTTATTTATTTATTTATTTATTTATTTACACTTTTAGACTAAGACTTTACTTTATTGTCCCCATAGGGGAAATTGTTCTTGGGCCACCCAAAACTGCATCCTGTTGACATACACTACTGCTCAAAAGTTTGGGATCACAGTGAAATGTTCTTGTTTTCAATGGAGTATCTTCTTCCTTAACACAACAATGGACTGACGAGTCTCTAAAGAACGTTGTTTCTTTCTGGTCATTGTGAGCCGGTCAGCAAGCCATCAACTGCTGATCTTCAGATACTAAACTAACCTAGAATGTTGTTCTCCCTTTTATACTCACTTATTAGTAGAATGTTTTTCCGCTGTGCATCACAATTGAGCAAGAGTGTCCTAACAACCAATTAGCCCAATAACATCCTTAACTTGGATTGGCGGATTTAGACAGAGGACTGAGAATTGCTGATAATAGGACTATATGCAAAATAAGCCTCTATACAAAAATAGACTTTAATACAAACATTTTTATTCTTTAAAAATCATCTGATACACTTACATTAATTGTGAAATGGACAATATTGTTTGTGAATTGCCTGAGAATTGCATGAATTGCATGAAAATAGCAAGAACATAAGACACTGACCATCATCGCATCAAGCCTGACCTCACACATGCTTCTTTGGGCGCAAATTCCAACAAACACACTCAGGAATCTTATATAAACTCTTCCCAGGAATGTGAGGCTGTTATAGCTGCAACGGGGGACCAACTCAATATTGATGCCCATGGGGTGCACACACTTTTAGCCATACAGTATATATAGTTATATATAAACATAGCTAGAGAGAGAGAGAGCTCATTACAGCTGACCTCAAGGTCGAGCGCCCATACTGAGGAGATTAGGGTCTGATTACTGTCTAGCATTGAAGAAACCAAACTGTGTTTTACACGGTCTGCACCAGGTAATAGGCCTGTGTTTGTGTGTGTGTGTGTGTGTGTGTGTGTGTGTTTTTAGTGCCCATCTCTCCCGTTTCTGCGTTGTTTAACACCGCCCACTACTCCTCCATCTGTTCCTTAGTCTAGCCAGGGATGCACACGCTCCCGTAATGCTTCTGCTTTTCGGGATAGTAGCTCTCCTAAAAAATACTGCAAACCTTCGTGGTTGCAGGGTTTTTAACACATTTTCTATTTTTGCAATAGTTTATGTGGCAAATAAAAGCTAGACTGTTTCAATCCATGTGATATAAAATCATTCAGAGTGGACTGGAGTGAAATGATAGATTTACATCATCAGATATATGTACAGTGGTAGGGATAGTAATAGGAACCCAAGGTCACATCTGAGTACTTGAGATAAGATTTCTAATTTATCTTATTTTTCATATAACAGAACAAGTCTGGTCTTAATTCAGGAATTGTATCTTAAACTACTCAATCAGACTCTACAACCAATACCAACAACCAACCATACAAGCACAGCTGAACCATCAACTCGTAATCAGAATACAGTTAAAACTTTAGGTGAGCTTCCAGACAGCTTTAGTTACCCATGTAAAAAAGATCTAAATTAAAATCTGATGAACTGGAGACTGTGTATACTGTAAGTGCGCCCCCTGCTGTTTATCAGAGCATCACCGCTCCCCAGTTACAGTTTCCATTTCCTAAAAAGTTACTCCTCCTAATATACAGCCACACATTTAGCTCTCTCCTCATTACTCACCAGCATCACTGTAATGTTCTATCTGAGGAGCTTCATCAACAGTAACTCAGGAAGGTAATAAGAGTTTACAGTGGAGATCAATGTGAGGTCATTATGCTGGTTATAGTTAGTGGACGCTATAGTGGACGCTGCTGGATAAAGCCATAAACGCTGAAACAGAAGTTAGAACACTGTTGGGGTTTATCCTAAAGCTAAGTGTAGTCTAGTTAGAATATTTTTGTAATATTGGTTTCTTATCTGGAGTCAATGGAGAAGATTGGGAAGTTAAGAACTGTTGGTCTGTAATAGCTTCTGTCTTAAGTTCAGCAAAGCAGATTTCAGAATTAAGTACTTGCTATAATAAGACCTCAGGGGTCACCATATCTACACCACATATTATTAACTACTAAATAGAGTCTCAGACATCAGGCAGCGTATTCATAACCATTTACTGTGATAGCTTTCTGTGAGGGAGCTTTTAGAGGTGGCCGTCTGGTTCCATTCACCACCACTGTGAACTGATCTGATCTGGTTCCACTTTTCTCTTTGTCTCTTTACAACAGAAGAGTTTTTTGTGAACCTGTTGCTAATCAATGAACTTTGGCTCAGCGTCTTTTCAGCAGTTTCACACCTGAACATCTGAGCTTCCACATGATGAGCTGCACACATCCACACCTCGGATGGAGAAGGTGGTGAGCACTACCAACGAGACGACTTCGGCAGCCCATCTGACCAAAACTCATTTCTTACTGCTTGCTCGTTTTTCAACGCTCTGCCATCAGACAGCCCCATCCCTCACCCGCCTGCTCTAATTGATGGTGTGTGAGGGTGGACAGATGAAAGGACGAGGGTGATCGACGTTTCGTCTCTCCTGCCGCTCTCCAAAGGGAGGGCCCGTGTATGAGGTCTTTGATGGATCTCATGGAGCTCTTTTAATTTGATCCATATCTGTGTCTGTAATGAAAAGGTCCACTCGAAATCACATTTCTTATGCTGTTTCTTTCGGTGGTCCTCCAAAGCTCCAGCGCAGAGACGTAACCAGGAGCACGGCCCTCCCTGCTACCCATCTTCCCTACCCCACCCATGTTAGCAAATGCAGGCTTCTGTTAGTTGATCCGTTGGCCTCCAAACGTCTCCAGTGATGCTACAGTGGTAGCCAAAAGTTTTGAGACTGACACAAACTAAGTTTGCTGCTTCAGTGTTTTTAATGAAGTTCAAATACTTTAAAGAGTATTTACAAAGTTGAGCCCTCTTTTCTTTTAAGACATGTTGAAGATCAGCTTTCGGGCCAAATCCTGACTAATCAGTGTTTGGAATTTATCACTTATTTCTGTGTTTCTGTTTGTCCACCTGCTTTTTGATGATTGACCATAGGTGGTCAATAAGATTGAGATCTTGGGAGTGCACAAAATTTCCATGTTTTGTTCACCGAGCCACCTAGTTATGACTACTAGTGACTTGGTGTTACCAGCATGCTGGAAAAAGCATTGTTCATCTAATTGCTCCTGGATCGTTGGGAAAAGTTGGTTTTGAAGGATGTTTTGTTGCCCTTCCTTATCCATGGCAGTGTTCTTAGCCAGAATTGTGAGTGGGCCCACTTACTTGGATGAGTCCAACCCCTCATGGTAGCACTCACCATTTCTTCTCAGGACAGTCTGAAGGGGCTTCACCAAAAAAAATAACTTTACACCTGTTCTCTGCAGTCCAATCCTTGTTTTTCCTGCATGTGGTGACCACATCCTGTAGTTGAATCCTCTATAGGAGATGGTCCTGGAACTTGCTGGACTTCCTTGGGAGTCCTGAAGCTTCTTTACAGCAACTGAGCCTCTCTTTCCTTGAAGTTCTTGATGATCTAATAAATGGTTGTCTTACAAGTCGCAGTGTTCTTGATTGTGAAGCCCTTTCAATGCAAAGATTTATCAGGCTCAAATCCTGCAAGAGTGGTTCAGGAAACATGAGGAATTATCTCTGTACATGAACTGACCACCACAGATTCCTAACCATAACCCCACTGGACGTCCTTGTGATGTGCCGGAGAACATTTTCTGGAGTGGTTTGAGCCTCCTGTCGTCAACAGAAGATCTCAGCCAAAAATGAATGGAACAGAAATAAATGTTGTGGTGTTGTATAGGGTTGTTTGAACAATGCCATGGTGAGTATATACATTAAACAAAACTATAGGTGATCCAATATAATATTGGAAATATTGGATTATTGTCTGGCCAAGCAGTGTATATTCCATCAGAGTTATTGAAGTTTATCTGAGGGACCTCCAAAACAGACCTCTATTACTTTTTTCTGGCTACCAATTTGGTGCCACTATCCATCAATTCTAATGGTATTTTAATGGTTTAAATAAAATAAAATACATTTTTAAATTTGCTGTTGTAAATGTGATGTTATTACAGTAAATTACAGCTCAGTTGCTGGTATGTTTTGGAAATGACCACATCTACTCAATACAAACACCACCCACGGGTCTCCTACCAACAGTCAGGATTGCCATGGCAACACTGTTTTGCACAGGAGCCTTCCCTGGGAGCGAATGATTCAGGATGTGTGTTTGATCCTGGACGCTTGACGTAGACGCCCTTTACGCCCGGTAAGTGGGCAGTAGCTGAGTGTAATTCTTGGTGACGTCACTGCTCTGTGCATCTTGGGACTGTTCATGGCCAGACAAGCTGTGTTAGCTCATAAAATTAGATACAGAAGGTGTTTGTGATTTTTGATCTGAGATATATATATTCTCATTTTATTATTTCTACATATTAAGTACATGATGGTATTTGCTAATCAGAAATTGCAGTTGCAGTGGGACGGTCAAATTCAGACACCAGGAATTTGACCAGTAATGTGGTCAGTACTGATCATGATAGTATTACCAGCAGTTTAATTCTCTACCTAAAACGATTTACTTTGTAAGTTCAAAAATGTTGAAAAAACAGTATTCAATAGTAATAATAATTCATAAGACATGCTGAATAATTTATAGTAGATACTAAATAATTCATAATAGAAACTGAATAATTTATAGAAGACTTTATAATTAATAGTAGGTACTGAATAATTAATAGTACTTATTGAATAATTCATATATACTGAATAATTAATAGTACTTAATAGTTCATAGTAGATACTGAGTAATTAATAGTACTAAATAGTTCATAGTAGATACTGAATAATTAATAGTACGTAATAGTTCATAGTAGATACTGAGTAATTAATAGTACTAAATAGTTCATAGTAGATACTGAATAATTAATAGTACTATTAAATAGTTCATAGTAGATACTAAATAATTAATAGTACTCATTGAATAATTCATAGTAGATACTGAGTAATTGATAGTATTTATTGAATAATTCATAGTAGGTACTGAATAATTAATAGTACTTATTGAATAATTCATAGTAGATACTGAATAATTAATAGTACTTATTGAATAATTCATAGTATATACTCAGTAATTTATAGTAGATAATGAATAATTCATAGTAGATACTGAATAATACAGAGTAAATACTAAATCATTCATAGTAGATACAAAATAATTCATAGTAAATACTGAATAATTTATATTAGATATTGAATAATTAATAGTACTTATTGAATAATTCATAGTAGAAACTAAATAATTCAGAGTAGAAAATGAATCATTCATAGTAGATACCGAAAACCTTTTAGTAGATACTGAATAATTTGTAGTATTTATATGTACTTATATTTATAGTACTTATATGTACTGATTTTAATGGATACTTAATAATTCTTATTAAATCCAGAATAATTCATAGTGCATTAAAAAAATTATGGGCCAAAGAACTCAGACTGTAGATCTTGGCACTCTGGAGATTCTGAAGATCATGAGATGATTTAGGAAGCAGCCTGATGTGTAAGCCGTGTGCCAGTGAGGCTGTTCTGAGTAACATCTTACTGATTAAGACTAATAATAAATGGTGGAGCCACGCGCTCATGTCTCGGGTTGGTGCTATAATGCCTGACGTGAATGCAGGAGTGCGTCAGTGTGCTTGTGGAGACTGTAACTGTCTGAAGCAGCACTATCAGCACTTCACTCACCACTTTGGTCATGTCCTTCTTCACCAGGCCGGTCGCCGCAGCAATACTTCCGGCCCCTTCTACGGTTTTCTGGGCCACCGTCGTGACACCGGTCACCATGGCGCCGCTCACATGAGACACTCCAGAGACAGTCTTTTCTGCAACTGTGGAAGATCAAACAAGGCCGTAATTAGCTTCTGATAAAAGGTCACTGAGGTCAGTACAACTCCTACACTGACCAGTCACATGGTAGGTTCATAATAAATACTTAGCAAATTATAGTTCTTACTGAATTATTCATAATAGATACCATGTAGTTTGTCTCCATGGTTATTAGCACTAATATCACCTTAGTCTGTGATATCAGTATATGGTCGATGGCCAAACAAAAAAATGATCTCATAATATCTCATAATTTCATAATTTATAGTACTGGTAGATATTGAATCATTCATGGTAGATACTGAATTATTTGTAGTAGATACGCAACAATTTATAGCAGATACTGAATAATTCACAGTAGATACTAAACAAATTATAGTAAATACTAAATAATTCATATTGGATCCTAAATAATTTATAATAGATACTGAATAATTCACAGTAGATACTTAATAATTTATAATAGATACTGAATAATTCACAGTAGATACTAAATAATTTATAGTAGATAATTATTTTTTTATATTTATGCATAATTAAGATTATTTAAGGCTAAAATGTATACAAAGTTAATTCTGATGGATCTACTGTGAAACACTCAGTTCTAGATACAGTCAGAACTGCTCCCAGTGGTGGTGAATGTAACCAGACATCCACCTCTAAAAGCTCCCTCAGAGAGTTATTGCAGTAAATGCTTATTAAGTTGGAGGCAATTGTGTGCTGGATGTTAGGGAACCAATCCTGTGACCGCAGCTGACAGGACATGACTGAAGTGCCCTTATGACTGGGCTGCCCACTGCTCCGAGCAAGTGTGCTCACTGCCCCCTAGTGTGTATGTGGTGGAAGGTAGAAGCAGGTCCTTCTCTCCACTCCTCCTGATCCTTTCTTCTCCTCAGTACCTCAACATTCCTCCAGGGTGGGAAAGGAGCAATAGGAAGGGAGAAGGAGGTCATTCTCTCCACTCCTCCTGCTCCTTTCTTCTCCTTAGTACCTCAACATTCTTCCAGGGTAGGAAAGGAGCAATAGGAAGGGAGAAGGAGGTCATTCTCTTCGCTCCTCCTGCTCCTTACTTCTCATCAGTATCTCCACATTCTTCCAGGGTAGGAAAGGAGCAATAGGAAGTGAGAAGGAGGTCATTCTCTCCACTCCTCCTGCTCCTTTCTTCTCCTCAATTCCTACACATTCTTCCAAGGTAAGGAGCAATAGGAAGAGAGCAGGAGCTCATTCTTTCCTCTCCTCCAGCTCCTTTCTTCTCCTCAAGTCCTCCATGTTTTTTCCAGGGTGGGAGAGTAGCAGAAGGAGGAGAGAGGGATGTAATTCTCTGTACTCCTCCTGCCTCTTTCTTCTCCTCAATACCTTAACATTCTTTCCTGGTGGAACAGGAGGCTTGGGAACGGAGAAGGAGAACAAGAAGGGGGAGCAGTGCACGCCTGCTAAATGCTTTAGTTTTATTGTTTATGGAGTCCTCCAAGACTATTGTATAGATTCAACCCTGTTTGACCCTCACCTGCACAGCAGACATGGTGTCCACTGGTTCCTGACTTTCTACAAGGAACCATTTCACACCAAACCAAGGAAATGATTGTTGATCCAAGGAGGAAGCGAGAGCTACACACACCCCTGTACATAGGGGAGACTGAGGTAGAGAGGGTGAAAACCTTTAAGTTTCTTGGCATTCACATCAGTGAGGATCTCAGCTGGTCCCACAACACTCAGATCATCATCAGGAAGTCCCAGCAGCGACTGTACTTTCTGAGAAGGCTGAGAAAATTTGGTATGCCAACCAAAATTCTCAGCACCTTCTACAGGAGTATGATTGAGAGTGTTCTTACCAGCTCCATCATCGTCTGGTATGGAAACGCTACTGCTCAGGACAGAAAGGCTCTCCAGCGTGTGATCAAAACTGCACAGTCCATCTCAGGAGCAGCCTTCCCCTCACTACAGAACATCTACCACACCAGGGTCACCAGGAGGGCCCACAACATAATCAGGGACAGTACACACCCCCAGCACACACTCTTCACACGTTTACCTTCAGGCAGACGTTACAGGAGTGTGAAGTCCAGGACCACAAGACTGACAAACAGTTTCTACTCACAGGCCATCAGGCTTGTGAACACCTCACGCACTACCTCTCCAACCTCTCCTTTCTGAACTGGTTTTAACTGGTCTGATTAAACTGCACCTTACACTCACTGTACTGTCAGAATACTGTTTACATTCACTACTCACACAAACATTATTGTTTACATTCGTTACTTGCAACTTGCACTTTATGGCTGCTGCTCTTCATACTTGCACATAAAAGCACACATAACTTTTATTTTTTATTCTTTAACTATAAAAATATTTTTATCTACTTCAACTTATATTGTTATACTTTGTATATTTTGTATATATATTTTTTATTTCTTTTATTTGTTATCTTATCTATTGGTGAATGGAGGAGCAGCAAAGTAAGAATTTCATTGTACAGTGTAACTGTCTGTTCTGCTGTACATATGACAATAAAACTCTTGAATCTTGAATCTTGAATCACTCTGAATGACTTCATATCTAAACCACAGAATTTTGGAAGTTGGTGGAATTCCCCTTGAATGGTCGCTGCATTTAACGAAGCACTCCAGTACAGTTCAGCCCTAAGGCATTTCACCTGCTGAGGCACACAGGAAGCAATGTTTCGACCTTTGGTCCTCCCTTTTTGTTTTCTCGTGATCAATCTGAGAGCGATCAACATCTGCAGCCCTCCTGAGGCTCGAGGTTTGGATGGAGCTGTAGCTCTGGGCTGTGTTCCATCTCCTGAGTATTCTGAAGGCTAGTGAGATCTGCTCACTTCTCTGTAGCATAAGTCTTGTGAGTCTTTCTCAGAAACACACCCAGCTCTATCTTTCAGAATAGTTCTACAACAACATCCAATTCTCTGGTCTTGAGAGAGCGTCAGCACCTTCTGGTACCACGCCCGCGTGTCTCTCAGGAGGCGTCCTGCTATCTATATAAATAGACAAAAATACGTAAGCTTAGCTGAAAACAGCCGTCTTAAAGCTGTTTGAACTAAAGCATGTGTTCCAGTGTAACTGATTTTCTTCAAACATTTCTCAGACTGCTCAATTGCGCAACATCAAGGCCTACCAGGCTGGTCAGGAGGTTCCCCCCATGGCTAAGGACTCTTTCCTGACTAAATCTTCTTGTGCCAGTTGCTTAACGCTAACCAGTCACTTAAGCTAGACTTTCTTGGAGAGACGTTACACTGTAGCTACAAGGCATACAGGCAAGCAGGTTTGAAAGACACTACATTGCAGCTACAAGGCCTCCTAGACTGACCAGGACCTTAACCATAGCTATGCTACATCACATTTAGGCTTTAAAGGCTAGACTGTTGGAGAGATGTTATACTGTAGCTACAAGGCCTACAGGCAAGCAGGTTTGAGAGACACTACATTGAAGCTACAAGGCCTCCTAGACCGATCAGGACCTTCCCCAGTAGTAGAGGACACTTTCAGGGATGCAAAGATTTGTGGGGTGCATAGCTATGCTATGTATTTGAACGAAGCTAACCTCACAGCCAAGAAGCCTCTTAGGATGATAACATGGCTAGGTACACTTTTCAGACTACAAGGCTTCATGGGCTGGCTGAAAGGTACCTTTACCTATGACTAAGAAATCTTTCCAAGAAGTCTTCCAGTGTCCGCTGCTTAACTCTATCAGCCACATAAGCTATGCTACATCACAGCTAGACTTTAAAGGCTTGACTGTTGGAGAGATGTTATACTGTAACTACAAGGCCTACAGGCAAGCAGGTTTGAGAGACACTACATTGAAGCTACAAGGCCTACTAGACTGATAACATGGCTAGGTACACTTTTCAGACTACAAGGCTACATGTGATACTAGATTGCAGCTACAATGCCGCCCCAGGCAATGGTTAAGGAAGTGTTCAGGCATACAAGGCTTCCGGAGATGGCCTTGCAGGCTGAAAGGTACCTTTACCTATGGCTAAGAACTCCTTCCAGACTATGAGTCTTCCTGTGTCAGCTGCTTAACTCTATCCAGCCATGTAAGCTACGCTACATCACAGCTAGGCTTTAAAGGCTCGACTGTTGGAGAGATGTTACAATGCAGCTACAAGGGCTATGAGCAGTCAGGTGTAAGGGACACTACATTGCAGCTACAAGGCCTCCTAGACTGATCAACACCTTCCTCCCCAGTGGTGAAGGACACTTTCAGGGATACAAGAATTTCTGGGGTGCTTGAGCTATTTTATGTGTTTCAATGACATTACACTCACAGCCAAGAAGCCTCTTAGGCTGATAAAGTGGTTAAGCACACTTTCCAAACTACTAGGCTTCATGGTCTGGCTGCCTAAGTGATGCTAGATCGCAGCTACGATGCCCCTCAGGCTGAGTAAAAGCTTCAAAAATGGTTAAGGACACGTTCAGGTATACAAGGCTTCCAGAACTGGACTTGCATGCTGAATGGTACCTTTACCTATAGCTAAGAACTCCTTCCAGACTATGAGTCTTCCTGTGTCCGCTGCTAAACTCCATCCAGCCATGTAAGCTATGCTACATCACAGCTAGGCTTTAAAGGCTCGACTGTTGGAGAGATGTTACAACGCAGCTACAAGGGCTCAAAGCAGTCAGGTGTAAGGGACACTACATTGCAGTTACAAGGTCTCCTAGACTGATCAGAACCTTCCCCAGTGATAAAGGACACTTTAAGGGGTACAAGGATTTGTGAGTTGCTTGAGCTACAAGGCCTCATAAGCTGACTACTTAAATAATGCTACATCGTAGCTACAAGTTAAACTTTCAGAAATGGCTCAGAAAACACTTAAGGCTTCCGGAGCTGGCCTCTCAGGCTAAAGGTATCTTCCCCTATGCCTGAGAATTCTTTCTGGACTTTGAGGCTTCTTGGGCCAACTCTATCCAGCCACTTAAGTTATGCTACAAGACGCTGGCTGTTGTTACACCACAGCTACAGGGCCTACCTGGCTGATCAGGACCATCCCCAATGTTTAAGGACACTACCAGGGCTACAAAAGTTTGTCGGGTGCATGAACTATGCTACAAAGCAGCTACGAATCGGCTCAGGCTGGCTGTCTGTGTCACGTTACCATCACAGCTATGAGGCCTCCCAGGCAGTGTAGGCCCTTCTCCAGTGAAACACTTTCCAGACTATGAGGCTTCCTCGGCTGACTGTTTAAGTGATGCTTCATCGCAGCTACAAGTCCTCCCAGGCTGACTATGAGGCGTCACAGGTTGGACACTTAAGTGTACATGACTCTCAAGCTATGAAACTGCTGGTCAGTTTGGGAGATTCTACTCTGCAGCTACAAGGCTTCCCAGGCTGATCAGGACCTTCTAAGAAACAGTTAAGGACCATTTCAGGGATACAAGGCTTTGCAGGGTGCTTGAGCTATACTTCGAGACAGCTGCCAGGTCTGGCCAATTCGCTGGCCTCTCAGGCTGATTAGAACCTCCCCCAGCGATTAAGGACATTTTCCAGACTGTGAGGCTTCCTGGGCTGGCTGCTAAAGGGGTTGGACCCTTCAGGACCTCCTAGGCTGATGATCCCTTTTGGTTAAATACTTTTTCATGGCTTCCCAAAGTGGTTGGACTATGACACACCACAACTACGAGGCCTACCCAGCTGATCAAGCTATGCTACATCACAGCTAGACTTTGAAGGCTAGACAGTTGGAGAGATGTTACAACGCAGCTACAAGGCCTACAAGCAATCAGGTGTGAGGGACAATACATTGCAGATACAAGGCCTCCTAGACTGAACAGGACCTTCCCCAGTGGTAAAGAACACTTTAAGGAGCAAGGATTTGTGGGGTGCTTCCTGGTGAGCTTCCAGCTGATCAGGGCCTCCTCCTGCCAATTAGTCTTTCCAGGCTATGAGGTTTCATGCCAACGTGTGGTTTGGTTGTTTGATTAGAACTTCTTCCTTTAAGTGTGTAATCTGCAGTTTTCAGGTTGGGCTGATATCTTAGCCCCGAGCTAATGGTTCCACCGAGCACGATCAGGCACCAGTGTGGAATTCAGTGGATCCATTATAATGAACACCAGCACTCATGTTAATCTCTCATAAAGGGAATTAAAGCCTGGCTGGGTGTGAAAGCTCGAGGGGACAGCAAGGGACGGCAGGCCGTGATTAAGCTTCAGCTCTACCCTGTTATTGACCGCTAAGAACTTTCTAATAATAGTCTCAGAGTTTGTTCTGCTGCTCGCACGCACGTACTGAAAAAACATCTACGTGAATTAATCGTTTTTAATAATAGATAATAGATAATAGATTACTTCTCAGATTTAGAGGCGTTAGCGTAATTTATTAAGATTACAAAGTGACGTCTGTCATGCTTTAGTCAGATTTAGAGGTGAGAGGAGGTTTATTGCCCCATCTATTCCTGCAGAACCTGACTGTAATGACTTTTACGATCAATTTTTAATTATTTTTTCTTGTAATGGACAATAACAACATGTAATCACTGAAAATAAAAGTGAATACATAATGAATGGACATAAATACAAATCTATTATTGTGAAAATCGGATGACATATTACAGAAAACATTAAAAATTCCTTAAAATTATTTATTATTTGTTTTCTATATAACATCATTTATGTGAATGTTAATTGATATTTCTATATGTTCATATAAAACTTATTCTATAGTTGTAATTTTTCTGAATTTGGGATGTTTTGAAGTTTCCAGCTTCATAATAAGTGTTTCATAATTTAGTGTATCAAATAATGAGATGGTTCTCAAAATTAAGACTTAGGTTCTAAGTCTTATGTCAGAATTTCATCTTAACTCACAATCTTAAGATTGACATGTTGGAGGTACTAAGACTACAATTACAAAAAACATACATTTTTAAGTAAATATTTTGAATATAATAAAAAAATAACTCAATATTTAACATAATAAGACGGAAAAAATTAATTCATCATTTTGAATGGCCTGATTTATCCATTCTCTAGAAATAAAAACTGTATGAACGAGTGTTTTGAGATGTAAACAGAGAGCTTCAAAGTAGGTTTGGTGTGAAGTGGTTCAGTTGTTGTTTACAGTGGTGGTGATGGGAACCAGGGGTCATATATAGAAATTTTACTTACTATCAAAACCTCCAGTGAACTTACACATGTTTTCTGAGTGGTTATATGAATGTTGATGATGTTAAAAAACTGGAAAATCTGAAAGTAATACATTTTCTTTAAGGGACTATATTTTTCTGCTCAGCGTCCTGCATGTATCCCTCCACCATGAATGGAGTTTAAGGCAGAAGTCTTCTCAAAACTATCATAAACAGCGTCTCAGACATCAGACAGTATATTTATAACCATTTACTGTAATATTTAATTTTCTGTGAGGGAGCTTTTAGAGCTGGACGTCTGGTTCCATTCACCACCACTGTGAACAGTTCTGACTGTATCTGGAACTGAGTGTATCTGGATCATTCCAATTCTATCCCAAAGGTGCTAAATGGAGCTCTATCACTCCAAAGAACACATTGGTTCCATTGGTCCACAGCCCAATGCTGGGGGGCGTTGTACCTCTGTAGCCCACCCTGGGCATTGGACCAGGTGACCATAAGCACATGTAAGCTTGTATAAGCTGTAGTACCTGCTTTCTTTCATTTGAAGGACTGTCTGAATACTTCTGAATATTTGTGGTTACCCATTGCAAAGCATCCTTTTGCATACACTGATTCAGGGCAGACCCTAACCGTGTTGAGTGTTGGTTCAATCCGCACTCGTCTGTTTGTCGTTTTTATTTCCATCCCTCGTTGTCTCCCCCCATAGAGTCCCATTCATTTTTGGACACACCCAAACATCACAGTTTCATTTAACCTACAGCCTCCAAACGACATGTACTCACTCAGGCCAGATCCCTTTAATCCACAGAGATACTGACCCACACTCCTCTATTTGTTGTTTATTTATCCCTCATGCCTCCTATAGAGTACCATTCATTTTTAAGCCCACACAAACGTAATGGTTTTGTTTAACCTGCAGCAGCCAAACTGCATGTACTCACTGAAGGCAGGTCCCCAAACACACTGACCCACACTCCTCTACTTGTCGTTTATTTATCCCTCACTCCTCCCATAGAGTACCATTCATTTTCAAGCCCACACAAACATCATGGTTTTCGCTTAAACTACAGCCACCAAACTGTACTCATCCAGGGCAGGTCCCCAAACATACTGACCCACACTCCTCTAATATATTATTAGACCACCATCATTGTTCTGATATTATGTTAAGTGATACCTGTTGTGACGCCATCCCTGGTTTTGGTTCCTGTGGATTAGAAGAATTATAGTCAATTATTATAAATCAAAGGTATAAACTTTTAAAACTGTATGTATGATGTTAATGAAATGAGTGCATGCAAAACATTTTATTGTTATTAAAATGATAACTTCACCTTCCAGCATAAGAGATAAACAGAAAATAGAGACAATGCTAATTGAAAGCTTTGTTGAGTTTGTAAATAAAAAAAAAATGTGGGGATAAAAAATATAATATGAATATAAACTAGCAGACGTGCAATAAATTTTCTTCAAGCCACATTTTAAGCATTATTTCTTCCCAAATACATTCAGTTGTGCAGAAATCTGTATTCTGTTGAGGATTTCTGGACTTCTTTTCAAGAAAGCATGTAAGCATGTGTCCAAATTTTCATGGAGGTTTTTCAAGCATTTTGGCTTTTTTTTTGGAAGAAGCAATCTGGCAACCCTGGTGTAGCCAGTACTGGCGTGTTATGTTCATCATCGGATTTCTGTACATGTGAAGTCCAACAGCCTGAATGTGTAATATATTTATTATATACACCACAGTACTGGTTAATAGACTCACCAACGAGAATGACCCCATGTTTGGTCATGCCGGCAGCGCCTGTCACGCCCTGCTTGGTCTTCTCTGCCGCCAGAGCTACTCCATCCTTGGCTTTGGACAGGCCTTTCTTCAGCACGTCCATAGTGCACACTGGTCTGGTCTAGTCTGGAGCTGCTGCGGAATCATGAGGTTTGAGGCGAATATGTATTAATTCCAGTATGTAGTTAAGTGAGCAGAATGCTAATTAGTGAGCTACAAGCTCCCATTACATGTTAGCTACATTAGCTTCATAGTTCATACAGTTCATATTGACTTTACATTAAAAGTAGAGTACACAGTTTTCTCTTCAGTAAAGTTATTACAATATGTTGCCAAAAGTATTTGCTCGCCTGCCTTCACACGCATATGAATTCTTAATCCATAGGGTTTTATATGATGTTGGCCCAACCTTTGCAGCTATAACAGCTTCAGCTCTTCTGGGAATGCTCTCCACATGGTTTAGGAGAGTGTTTATTGGAATGTTCTTCCAGAAGACTATTAGTGAGGTCAGACACTGATGTTGGACAAGAAGGTCTGGCTCACAGTCTCCACTCTAATTCATCTCAAAGATTTTCTATTAGGTTGAGGTCAGGACTCTGTGCAGGCCAGTCAAGTTCTTCCACACCAAACTCGCTCCTCCATGTTTTTATGGAGCTGCTCTGTGCACTGGTGGGCGGTCATGTTGGAACAGGAAGGGGCCGTCCCCAAACTGTTCCCACAACATTGGGAGCATGGAATTGTCCAGAATCTTTTGGTCCGCTGAGGCATTAGGAGTTCCTTTTACTGGAACTGAGGGTCTGAGCCCACCTCCTGAAAAACAACCCCACACCATAATCCCCCCTCCACCAAACTTTACACTTAGCACAATGCAGTCAGACAAGTACTGTTCTCTTGGTAACCGCCAAACCCAGACTCGTCCATCAGATTGACAAACGGAGAAGCGTGATTTGTCACTCCAGAGACCACGTCTCCATTGCTCTAGAGTCCAGTGGCGGTGTGCTTTACACCACTACATCCAATGCATAGCTCTTGGTGATGTAAGGCTTGGATGCAGCTGCTCGGCTATAGAAACCATGGTACGTGGCTACCACTTGGTGGCTGAGTTGCTGTCGTTCCCAATCACTTCCACTTTGTTATAACACCACTGACAATTAACTGTTGTTTTATACACCTTTGGCTATGGAAGTAATTGAGACCCCTGAATTCAATGATTTGGATTGGTGAGTGAATACTTTTGGCAATATAGTGTATTTTGCTTTTCCCAAAATGGCAAAACCCAAAGCTTTTAATGGTCTTAACAACAAATCATTACACAAACAATGGCAGTCCTTTAATAGAAAGATGAGTTAGTATTATTCCGCTCAGCCCTGACAGACAACTGAAAAACATTAACAAGTTAGTTTGTGTTTTATGAATATTTTCTAAAATATTTTCTATGGGGTTTACACATCAACACTGACCAGCTAAGACCACCATGACTTTGGGCTTGGCTTAATTTCTTTTTGTAAGTGATCAATTTTCTCTAAAAAATGACTAATTTTCAACTATAATCAATTTAAAAAGTACATGCTATTAATGTTTACACTGTTTAATTAATTACTTTTTGAGCAACGTATATATTTAAAGCTCTCTGGTGGAAACATGGAAATGCAAGCAACTTGTGAAAGAACATTTCGTGAGGTGGGTAGTGCTCGGGACCCCTTAAACATCACTACCCCCTGAACTAGAATATTTATAAATTATGTTCAAGCTGAGCTTCTTATTGTATTCTGTCATAACATCTCATTAGCTTTGTCGTTCTCTCATTATCCGGGGTCAACCAGAGGGGATGGGTTCCTCCCTTGAGCCTGGGTTCCTCTCAAGGTTTCTTCCTCTTACCAAGGAAGTTTTTCCTGACACTGTTGCCTCTCGCTTCTCTAGGGGGGCTTGGACCTGGATACCCTTTCTTATGTTTTTACTTTCAATTGGAGCTAAAATCTTACTTAAATGCTTCTTAAGTTGTAATTAAGTGAAAACAAGTTCACATGACCATCCAGGCCACATGTTTATATGTTTTTTAATGTGTTAAATTCATTAGAATGTACAGAAGTGCACTTAACTAATGATAACTCGTCCATTATTAATATATGGGTGATTCTTCAACTGCGGGCTCATTTTGCCATCTTAACTTAGTTTTAGAAAGTAATACATTTCACTTGAATTTCATTATAAAATCACACTGTTAGACTTAATTATATTTAATTTCTAAATAATTTAAAAGATACTGATGGTGAAATTGAAAACCTGTCATTACCATCAACAAATGTCTTTATCATCTCAACAGGTTATGTGTTGGAAATGAGGTGTTGCAATAATGACAATTTTCACTTTTTTAAGAAAAAAGCTAGCTAGGCCATGGATTTGCTAAAGCTAGTTAACAGCTAGAACAAGATGCACTTTAAATCCACATAAATAAGTAAATAATGTGTAAATGTAATGTTTGGTTATAAATAAATAAACAATGTGTAAATGTATTGTTTAGTTATAAATAAATAAATAATATGTAAATATAATGTTTAGTTATAAATAAATAAATAATGTGTAAATGTAATGTTTAGTTGTAAATAAATAAATAATGTGTAAATGTATTGTTTAGTTATAAATAAATAAATAATATGTAAATGTAATGTTTAATTATAAATAAATAAATAATGTGTAAATGTAATGTTGTTATAAATAAATAAATAATGTGTAAATGTAATGTTTAGTTGTAAAGTACTGGTGTACTGATGTAAACGGTAATGACTCTGAATAAATGTACTCTATGATCAGGAGCAATACACCATTCAGTTACTCCCATTTACACACATTAACATCTCACTCTTCACTCATGGCTGTCATGTGCTCCCTTGTGAGTCTTTGTTTCCATGGTTACAACATAAACAAGTGCTACCTTTAAATAATTGCCTGCAGAAGTCATACACTGTTGCGGTAATGACGATAATGTTGGGGATGATAATATATTGCTCAAAAATATGTATAGGTACAAATATGAAACTAAACAGTACATTTAATTTCTTTTTAAGTTTTTATGAAACTCATATTGTGATATTGATGTTTAAATCATTATAAAAAATGGAAATCATGACTATTTTGGTGTCGTTTTTTTTAAGGAATGATCTCTTTAATACCAAAAATATTTGTTTTGTATTAAAGTCATTTTAATACAAATTTATAACCCAGTCTCCATTTTTTGTCACTTTTCATTTTTCTTTATCAGTTCAACGTAACTCATGCTGTTTACATGGTGTAAAAAATTCATGATAAATGGAACCAATAGAAGTGCTCCAAAATAGCTTAGAAAATGGTCTGGTTCCATTGACTTACACTAAAAGTAAAGACCATTTATATCCTCTGCTGTAGAGTTGCCATTTTGGAAATACTTGTTTTTCATTGGACAGTAACGATATATGAACATGTATTAAGTACATTCGTTTGTGCTTTTGAGTGCTTTATAAAAGCCACAATCAAATTTAAATGTATGCAATAATTTTTAGGAATAACTGCAAATACATTCCGAATATATTAGAAATATATCCACAGTTCAGTATTATTAAATATACATACATACATTTCAGAACAAAACATACTTTAATATTCAGTACTTCAACATCCAATATTGTGGCTGTCCAAAGAAAAACATTTATCTCCATTTTTGTCCATGTTTAGTTTTCTACATCATTTGAATCAAGCAGCTGTTATTTACATTGTGTTTTAAGATGAACGGACCAATAGAAATGCTCCAAAATAGCCCCCCAAAAAATTCCATTGACTTACATTGGAAGTAAAGTATGTTTTTGTCCTCTCACGTCAAGTTGCAATTTTGGAGGTACTTGATTTTCATTGGACGGTGACGATATATTGAACAGACTAGTGCATCTTAAATTAATGGATATTAGTAATTGACGTTATTAATTGATGTAATGTAAAAATGGTTGGAAACCACGATCAATCATCAATCAAATCTGTAAATCTGGTGCAGATGCTCTATTTGTGCATCTTTTAAAGCCCAGTTCTTCTGTATTGGTAACTGTATCATCAGAGCTCTGCAGAATCTCAGTGTTTCAGCACCTAAAATTCTTAAATCATGGCATTAATAACTGTCTTAACAATGTAAATCGTAAGGTGTGTAAGCCCTAAGCTTGTGTCATAGTCCAGACCTGTGGATTGTGGACCCACCTGTTCCTCACGCTCCTCTTTCTCAGTGCGGATGAAGATTCTCTTGATGGCAAAAAGTAGACAAATAGATCCTTTCATGCGAGTCCCAGTCCGATCTGTCCAGCTTTTAAAACAGTTCCGTCTGTGGATGTGAGAGCAGCATGTGGTGCTGATGCTGGCAACGGCTAAAACACGACAAATGTCCTTCCCTCTCTCTCTCTCTCTCTCTCTGTGTCTCTCTGTGTCTCTCTCGCTCTCTTTCTCGCTCAAGCCCTCTCTCACACACACCCCCACATAGTGCACACCCACCTAACTCTAGTGAAGGCAATACCACTGATTTGCACTTCAAACTGATCCCTAGATTAACATCCTAATCTCATCAATACTGATGTATTTTTCTTTTTCTGAGCACATAAAAAGAGAAATTTTTCAAAATCCATAGTGAAATTTGGTCATGCAGATAGACATTTTTGATAAAACCGCATGGCAGATGTCATATGTACTCATGATTCAGTAATGAAGCTGGGATATAGCAGATTTTTGCAGACTTTTTTTATAGCAGAGTTTGACTAGGCTGTGAGCCGGGAACTCAACACTCTTACTTGGACTACACCACGAGCCAGGACATTGTATGGCAGTGTAGTTTGACTAGGCCACAAGCTGGGGACTTAACACTGTGACAGTAGAGTTTGATTGGGCCACAAGCTGGGGACTTAACACCATGACTGTAAAGTTTGACTGGACCACAAGCTGGGGACTTAACATCATGAAAGTAAAGTTTGACTGGGCCATAAGCTGGGGACTTAACACCACGACAGTGGAGTTTAACTAGGGCACAAGCTGGGGACTTAACACTGTGACAGTGGAGTTTGACTAGGCCCCAAGCTGGGGACTTAACTCTGTGACAGTAGAGTTTGACTAGGGCACAAGCTGGGGACTTAACACTGTGACAGTTTGACTTGGCCACAAGCTGGGGACTTAACACCATGACAGTAAAGTTTGACTGGGCCACAAGCTGGGGACTTAACACTGTGACAGTAAAGTTTGACTTGGCCACAAGCTGGGGACTTAACACTGTGACAGTAAAGTTTGACTTGGCCACAAGCTGGGGACTTAACACCATGACAGTAAAGTTTGACTGGGCTATAAGCCGGGGACTTAACACCGTGATAGAGAAGTCTGGCTAGGCCACAAGCTGGGAATTTAACGCCATGACAGTGGAGTTTGACGAGACCACAAGCTGTGGCCTTAACACCACCATTAACTCTGTGATAGTGGAGCTTTACTAGGCCATGAGCCAGGGACTTAACTCTGTGACAGTGGAGTTTAAATGGGCCAGGAGCAGGGGACTTAACACTGGGACAGTGGAGCCTGACTAGGCCATAAGCCGGGGACTTAACACTGTGACAGAGGAGTTTGACTAGGCCACAAGCTGGGTAATTAACACCATTATAGTTGAGTTTGACTAGGCTGTGGGATTGGACTTACCACTGTGACATTGGAGCCTGACTAGGCCATGAGCCGGGGACCTAACACCGTGACAGTGGAGTTTAAATAGGCCATAAGCCGCGAACTTAACACTGTGACAGAGTAGTTTGACTAGGCCATAAGCGGTGATAGTGTAGAGTTACATCAGAGCATGAGCCAGGGACTTACCACTGTGACTTTGAAGTTTGACTAGGCCATGAGCTGGTTACTTAACACCCGATCTGTCAACGTGACATTCACATAGAGGTGCAGAAAGTGTTAAATCATGTTATCTACTCGAGTCCTACCTCCCCGTATCATATACGGCCAGTGTGATTGGCTGTGCCTTACCCTGCTGTCACGTGAGACTCTGTAGCTATTCTTGGTTGTTAGCAGCACCAAAACTGGAAGGAAAGCTTTCCAGTCATATGAAACTCACTGTGCAAGACACTGTGCAAGGCAGCAAACAAGAAGAAGGTGGACTATTTTTCAAAGAAACGTGTAAGACACTTAAAGTCTAGTTCGCTAATGAAATGCGTCCATCATAATAACATTAATGGAAATGCTAGGCTTTGGTGCTCAGGATACTGCAGGCTAACATCGTCTGTAGCTATGAATAACAAGCAGGGGTCCTACTTTTATTAATGCTAATGTATTAGAGATGTCAGTTACACTATGGCTGAAGTAGTGTAGATGAGTGATAGATGTAAACTCACTGTTTACTGGTTTAAACTGACTGAAACGAGTCTATGTCTTGTAGTTTAATTGAAACATTAGGAAAGACTGAACTGGTTTCTGGGATTGTGACTTTGTGTGGTTTTGTGGACAACAGCACCAGGTGATGCAGTGCTCCATGCATGCATGTGCTCCAGTGCCATCCTTACTCGCTTTTCACACCCATGTGTCACCCACTTGGCACTTGAGTCTTGCACAGTGAGTCTCATATGACTGGAAAGCTTTCCTTCCAGTTTTGGTGCTGCTAACAACCAAACGTAGCTACAGAGTCTCACGTGACAACAGGGAAAAGCACAGCCAATCACACTGGCCATATGTGTTATAGGGAGCTAGGACTCGAGTAGAGAACGTGATTTAACCCTTTCTGCACCTCTACGTTAATGCGACGTTGACAGATCGGGTGTTAAGTAACCAGCTCATGGCCTAGTCAAACTCCAATGTCACAGTGGTAAGTCCCTGGCTCATGCTCTGAGGTAAACTCTACTGCTACAGTGTTAAGTCTGTGGCCAAGTGAATCTCCACTAACCTCTAGTTTGATGACACGTTGACCGATCAGTTTGTTTTTTTTTTCAGAGGGGGTCAAATTATTGGTGGGTACAATTCAATAATGGCTGGACACCCTTACAAAAAAGAAGTTTATTTAAGTGTACTATTAGTTTACTTCTTTTAAACTAAAAGGAAGTGAGTATGCTCTCAGTTTACTTTTTATGTACTTCTCAGTAATATACTAAACACAGTTATACTTAAGTATGCTTGGGTTATACTGACAAATATAGAACAGTCTAAGTATATTTGGCCTTTACTTGTACTTAATCTTTGATTGAGATAGTAGAAGTAAGTATTCTTGTTCTGCACAAAAACACTTTCAGTACAATATGCAATATTTGATTTATAAAGATTTATAACGATACAAATATGTTTCTTAATCTGAGTGTGTCCTTTACGTGTGTCCACTGGTGAGTAAGTAAACGTTGTTAAGTTCTATTTTAAGTAGAAAAAAAACTTAAAATAGGTGCAACAATAATATAAGCAGTAAATTATAAGTATTATGTTAAGTTCACTTAAAGAAAACTTGCAAGCTAGTAAACAAACAGTGAACCCTTAAGTTTACTTTTAGTGTAGTTGCAGTACAAAAGATGTAAACTAGTTGTATACTTGGTTTACTACTCTTACACTTAAAGTGTACTTAAAAGTATACTTTTAAAAACTAGAAAGTGGGCCAATTTAGTCCCAAGAAGTATTAAAATAGTACATATACGAGTGTACTACTAGTACAATGACATTAGTATAGTAACTGCATAAAGTATACTTAATAAAATGAACTTTAAGTATACTTATTTTCTGTAAGGGTATTGGTGGGGACATGTCACTTCCGCCCATGCTAATCCTACACCCTTGCTATTTGCTGTATGTAATGGTTCCAGTGTAAGAACACTGATGGACAAAAACCTGACCAATGGGAATGGTGCCAGCTGAGAAGCAGCTGAACGTTAAAAGCTTGTTTTAATTGAGTGTAGACAGAGGGATTAAAGCACTGTTTCCACGCTGTCGCTGTCGCTGTCACTGTCAGTGCGCGTTTAAGTCTGAAAAGAACAGTTTTTGTTGTGACAGGCTTTGATTTTGCTCCTCCACGTTCGGTGTTCGTGTGTGTGTGTGGGTGAGTATGTTTAGAAAGCTTGTTAACACAGAGCTGTGAAGCTACGAGGACAGCTGGGCGATTAATCGAAGGAGATTTCTGACTGCATCTGCCACGGAGACTGAGGGAACGAGGCGCGGGTGTGTGTGTGTGTGAGGCCGACTGCGTTAATGATTATGCGTACGTGTGGCTCCAAAAGAGCTGCAGACGACTCGCTGCACCAGAGCGCTGCCTGGGTAGACATGAAGCAACTGTAAACAAACATGAATTCCCAAACAGGTTATCTTTACAATATAGTAATGGGAAAATAAGTACTCGGACAATTGTTTTTTCAGTGTGGGAGGTTTCATGGCTAAATTGGACCAGTCTGGTGGCCAATCTTCATTAATTGCACATTACACCAGTAAGAGCAGAGTGTGAAGTTCAGTTAGCAGGTAAGAGCACAGTTTGGCTCAAAATATTACAATAACACAACATTATGGGACATACCAGAGTTCAAAAGAGGACAGACTGTTGGTGCACGTCTTGCTGGCGCATCTGTGACCAAGACAAGTCTTTGTGATGTATCAAGAGCCACGGTATCCAGGGTAACGTCAGCATACCACCAAGAAGGACCAACCACATCCAACAGGATTAACTGTGGACGCAAGAGGAAGCTGTCTGAAAGGGATGTTGGGTTCTAACCCGGATTGTATCCAAAAAGCATAAAACCATGGCTGCCCAAATCACGGCACAATTAAATGTGCACCTCAGCTCTCCTGTTTCCACCAGAACTGTCCGTCAGGAGCTCCACAGGGTCAATATACACGGCCGGGCTGCTAAGTCCCAAGTATAGACAAACTCAATGTGCTTAACCTAATACCACACAAACAATTCTAATAGTTCATGTCTGTATTGGACATATCTATTAAACATTCACAGAGCTGGTGGACAAAGTAAGTGAGCCCTTAGTTAGTGAGTCAGGAGTTAGCAAACTTGGAGTCCTATCAATGACACGAGATTGGAGCGAGGTGTAGAGCTACTCTGACTTATAGAAGACTCTCAAACTTTTCACAAGAAGCATAAAGAAGCAATAAAGAGATCTCTGAAGACCTACGATCGAGAATTGCTGATTTGCATAAAACTGGGAAGGGTTACAAAGTAATCTCCAAGACTTTAGGTATTAACCATCTACAGTTAGACACACTGTCCACCAATGGAAACAAATTAGCCACTATTTGCTACATGTGGAATTTGACCTTCGCATTTAACCCATCCATGCAGTGAAACACCCACATATTCACACACTAGTGAACATACACACTAGGGCGCAGTGCATAGGCAGCCCTATTCACAGTAAGAGTTAGAATTCTTATACTTGTTAGTCGTGACTCATAAAATCATAAGCCAGGGCTCTATTAGATATGAACAACTTATCAAACTTACAACGTTTAACTAGAAGACTTTTAAAAGACTCTGTAAAGAGGTTTAATAGATTAAAGTCACAGACTTTTAGTCTCAGACTAGTCGTATTTCAGAGTCACTATTTACAAGACTGCTGCTAAATTCCTTCTGAGATTCTTTCCCATTTATATGATTGAAGTTAGCATATTCAGCTAACATGTACGGTTAGCTGCTAGGCTAGTTGTAAACACTGTAGCCCTGTTCAACAGTGTTTTAGCATAGCATACTCAGCGGATTTGGAGGGCTTCAGTGATTTCTGTCCACCTTTTTTCTTTTTCTACTCTGTCGTGGTATAAATGTGAAGACCTGTCAAAGAGTCATTCTTGCTCATTCCACAGCTCACTCCACAGCTCACTCCACAGCTCCACCAGTTTCTCCTCCTTTTGTACAGTCCAGGAGAACTGCAGTTTCCGAACCCTCGCCGGACTCCCCTCCATGTCTAACTTCTTTACCCGCGAGGCATTCCTGTGTGTTGGTGAACAGAGCTCTCCTATTGGTTGTTAACAATGTTCACGTGACTATTTGCGTGAGCCAAGACTTCAGACTTTAATAATAATAATATTAAACACGGTTGATTTTATCGTAATGCTAGGACGAGAACAAGACTGACTTAAACCTGCAGTCTAGACCACCTCACACTAAACCATCGAGATGACACGAGCGCGACTCAACTCTAGCAAGACTCTCATGATTTTATTCCAACAAAAATCGCTTGATGTAAAGTCAGCATAACTAACGGACGCTAGCTGGTAGCTAACTAAGCGGCTAACGAAAAAAAAAAAAGTACGCTCAGCTGAACGTGGAATAATATGATCCTTAAATGCCAAGTAAGGGTTAAATGAAAGGAAAGAAAGCTTAAGAAAAATGGACAATGTAAGTATGTACGAGTTTAAAGTCAGTGTAAACGTGTTCACCCTTCACACCCGCAACCCTCGGCGTCGGGCCACTGTGGCTACTCTCCCTAGAAGTGGGCGCCCCACCAAGTTGACTCCAAAGGCACAACACAGAATGCTCAGAGAGGTAAACAAGAACCCTAGAGTATTAGCTAAAGGCTTGAGGGACTCACTGGAACTGGTAAACATCTCTGTTCATGAGTCTACCATACGCAGATCATTGAACATGGCATCGTGTCCATGGCAGGACACCACGGATGAAGTGATAAGCTTTGGTTTAAGCTCTGAATCAGCTTCAGTGTCTGAAATCACCTTATTTACATATTATTTACAAGAAGCCTGACCTAATCCATGCAGATGATCTAGTAGGGGACGAGTGAAACCACAGCATTAAGAGTCTACTGAGTTGGTTGTGCTTATATGTGGAATCTTTCCCACAGAAAATGAATAGGATGGAAAAGTGCACGCCAATCTACTGAACTTCTGCTCGGCCGACAGACACCGTTTCACATACAATGACTCAGGGCGGACCCCCGACCACGACTGTAGTGTTAGTTTGACCCGCAGTTGTCTGTTTGTTGTTTTTTCCATCCCTCTTTTTTCCTCATAGGGTCACATTCATTTTCGAGTGCACCCAAACAATGTGGTTTCGTTAAACCTTTAACCACCAAACTCCATGTACTCACTCCGGGCAGGTCCCCAAACGCACTGACCTGCACTCCTCTACTTGTCGTTTATTCATCCCCACACTGCTTAAGCTTAGAAAGTTCACTTTTCTATTTCTTATTAGTATTTTAGATGATTTCGGTAACAGTTCTGGTTAATCAATAGGAAATCACTTCTGATTGGTAAACAAATGCAGTCAGATATATGCACGGCTACCGGATATATGCACCACCTCCTCGTATCTACACACACTGTCCACTGTATCAGCTCCACTGACCATACAGGAGCTCCACTTACAGATTGTAGTTCATCTGATTCTCTGTATACTTTGTCAAGACCCCCACAGGTGGTGGTGTGTTGGTCAGTGGTCTCTCTCTAGTGCTCAGTGTTTATTCATTTATAAGGCCTGTGCTGTAATCAGACTAATCACATATTCAGCTAGTGATAAACAGAAACTTCAGCTTCTGCTGTAAATGAGGTTGAGTGTAAAAACAGGAGAAGGTGTTTGGAGGAAGAGCAGCCTGATATCTGTAGTGGTGGTAGTGGTGATGGTGGGGGGGCTTAAAGCGTAGGCTGCTTCTCTCTAATGGAGGCCAGACTTGTCGATTGTGCAGAGGAACTGAAAGGATGAGTCTTAGTCATGTATTTATTTATTTATTTATTTATCTGAGTTGCATCTTCAGTGGGGTTTTGGATA